>NC_069449.1:6027841-6075748 GCF_026875155.1 Cherax quadricarinatus
CAAAAACTAGAAAAAGGACTAAAAAGTCTGGCTGCCTGGATCAAACGTCTAGTTTGGTGGGTTCCAAAGGGGTACTGTCCGTGGGGTTTGGGGGGTTGAGCACTGCTTATCGTATCCAAAGTTTCGAGGTTGAGTCTCCTTCCCCAGGATTAGTTTTTGTGAATTTTTCGCTGTTTGCGAATTATATATATATATTTTCAAAAATCGGTCGTCCCCGGGGGCGGGGTTGCCCCAAAAAAAAAAAAAAAACCCCCAAAAAAGAAAATACTTTCATCTCATTCAACCTTCACCACCACACTTATCACGTTTTTGCGGGTGCTCAAAATAAAAACAGTTTAGAAGCTATACTTTTTAAAGATACACAACATATCCCCCCCAAATGCAATATCCCAAACCCCTCCTTTAAAGTGAGGCATTGTATTCCCTTTCCCAGGCCCCCAATCGACTATAAAAAAATAACGGTTTCCCTGAATCCCTTCACTTAATTTCCTGCTCACACCCCAAACAGATCGTCAGGCCCCAAGTTTCTTTAGTCTCCATTCATCCTATTAACACGCTCAGCACGCTTGCGGGAAAGCCCAAAAGCCCTCCCCCAAAAAACCCTCCTTTACCCCCTTTTCCCAAACCCCTTTCGAGGACGCCCCCTACCCCTTTTTTCCTTCCCCCTATAGATTTTATGCTTTCCTGTATTTCTTTATCCCTTCTCTCTAATGCCAAACCATCAAAAACCCCCTTTTGCCCTTGATATGTTTTATTAACTCCACCCTTCTCCAAATTTCCACACCCCAAATTTTCTGTTAAATTTACACCACACTTTCCTTGAAGGAATCCCCATCCCTCAACCCGTCTCCTCGCTGCTGCTTTTAAACCCCAGCTTCACACCCATAAGAGTGTTGGAAATACTATAAAGTATACTTTCCCCTTCTTTGCCCCCAAGATAATTTTTTTTGACCCCCGTATACCAAAAGCCCACTCCCCTTTTTTCCCCTATCAATTCTTGATTAACCTCACCCTTATAAATCCATCCGCCGACACGTCAATCCAAGTATCTGAAAAACATTACTTCTTCCATACTCCTCCTCCCCCTTTGTTCCAATTTTTCTTTTCTAAAAACATTTTTATACCCTCTCCCTTACTTTTTCTATTTCACTTTAAACTTTTAACCCTTTTAAAACCCTTTTCAAAACTCATCCCCTAACCCTTTTCAATTTTTTTTTAGAATTCCCTAAGCACAGTATCATCAGCAAAAAATAATGTGTCAATTCCCCCTTTTTAATTTGATTCCCCATAATTTATCCCCCCCTCTCCGAAAACCCTAGCATTTACTTCCCTTTTCAACCCCCTCTATAAAAAATTTTTAAAAACCATGGTGACATTACCATCCCGTCTAAGACCCCTTTTACCCGGGGAAGTATTCTCCCCCTCTTCTACACACCAACCTGGCCTCATATTCATAAAAAGCTCTTTACGCATTTTGTAACTTACCCCTATTCCATAAACTTGCAAAAATTTTGCCACATTGCTTCTATCCACTCGTCATTTGCTTTTCTAAATCCCTAAATGCAATAAAAAATCCCTCCTTTATCTAAAAAATGTTACTTTTAGGGTTCAATTTAAAAACTTTATCTACACATCCCCTACCCACTTGAACCTCCTTGCTCATCCGCAATTTAATTTGTCTTACCTCTAATTCTTTCAATTATTAACTTACCGTTTCTTTTTCCCGTATATCAGTAAACTTATTCCTCTATAATTTTTACAAATTCTTTTGGGCCCCCTTTTTCCTTTTTTAAAGGGGCATACTGCTCCCGCCAATCCTAGGTACCTTTCCCCCCTTTCTACATTATTAAACAAAATACCCAAACCCTCCAACATAATCCCCCCCGCTTTTAAATTTCTGTCTGCCCCATCGTTCCAGCTGCTTTACCCCCTTTTATTCTGTAAAGCCTCAGTACCTCCACCACACTTACATTTCGCTTTCTTCACTCCTAAAAGATGGTGTACCCCCGGCCGTGCAAAAATTACCGCCTCCCTTTTTTCCCCTCAACTTTTAAAAAGTTCCTCAAAATTTCTCGCCATCTACCTAATACCTCCCCCCCCATTACAAACCCCCCTACTCTTTTTTTAATGGACAATCCATTTTTCCCCTAGGCTTTCTTAACTTGTTTAATCACTCCAAATTTTTTTTTTTTTTTTCATTAAAAATTTCTGAAGTGCCTCTCCCACTTTTTTCATCTGCTCTTTTTTGCACTCTTCCCCACTCTTTTCCCCTTTCTTTACTTCCATATACTTGCTTTTTATAACATTTTGCTTTGTAAAACCTCTCGAAAGTACCTTTTTCTCTTTTATCACCACCCTTTCTTCATCTTCCCCAACACCCCTTTTCCCCCTGCCCCCCCCCCTTTAAACCCACAAATTCTGCCCCAATTCAATACTGCATTTTAAAACTTTTCCCAAAACCCTCTTAAACCCCCCCATACTATCTTTGCCTACCCCACCTTTCTCCCAAAATAGTCGTTAATTCTCCCCTGAATTCCTCCTCCCTTAGTTTATACCTTACCCTCCCTTTACTTTTTGTTGCCACCCTTCCCCTTTTTCCCCCTACCTCTTTACTTAACTTTTAGCTACAACTAAATAAAGATTGATTTTCGATGCCCCTCTATAAAAATGTAAAACCCGGAGCCTACCCTCAACCTTTTATCCCCAAACATAAAACTAACAAACTCTTTCATTACGTGTTCTCATACCTTGTTATTTTTTTTATCCTCTTTTTTCATAAAATATGTATTTTTTACCAAAATTTTTTTCTAAAAATAGCTCAATTAAAGGCTCCCCCATTTAATTTACCCCCGGACCCCAAATTTACCTATACCCTCCTTAAATTTTTTTCCACTTTAGCATTTAAATCCCCCAACCCCATTACTCTCCACTTGTTCAAAACTCCCCCCGCATTCACTCAAAAATATTTTATATTTTTTTATATATATATATATATATATATATTTTATATTTATTTTTAAAAAAATATATAAAATTTATTTTACCCATGGGCAAGTGGTTTGATCAATAAAACATGCATTAGCCAAAAGGGGTGAACCCCTGCTGTTTTGGCCCCCCCCCCATGGTGAGAGAAAATGCTGACGCTTTAGACTATAGACCACACAATCCTTAACAATGGTGTATCCAGCCAAGCTAGATGTTGTACCCACCATCGAAGAACATACGGTGGTGTGGACGCCTCTGAGCTAATTTCATTCTACTCCCTGTTTGTGTACTAGCTCAACAAGCAGTATATTATATTATTGTACCCAAATCTTCAGCCCACATATTCCCCTCCCACCCATCCCCAGAATATAGTACTAAAAAGCAAGCCGAAGGTATGGTACACCAACGCAGATGGAATAACAAATATAAGCGAGGAGTCACAAGAACGAATGACTGAGGCATCCCCAGACATCATAGCACTCACGATAACAGATACAATAACAGATAACAGATACAATCTTCCCAACTGAATAACAGATCCAGTGGAAACAGGGAAAACAGAAGGAAAAAAGGTGTTGCACTGTTCATGAGAAAAAGTGAAGTTTTCAGTAGATGTTTGGACTGGGGTCTAAAAGTGATGATAACTGTGATGTACAACCCGCCACTAAACAGCAGGAGATCAAGACAAGAGTGTGATGAGAGCAACAGAAAGACTGTGGACACACTAGCCGAGGTGGCCAGGGCAGGGCATAGATGCTAGTCATGGGAATTTCAATCACAAAAAGACTGATTGGGAAAACCTGGAGCCACATGGAAGACCAGAGACTTGGAGGGCTAAAATCCTGGAGATGGTGCTGGAAAACTTCATGCACCATGTTAGGGACACAACAAGAGAAAGATAGAGAGAGATTGAAGAGGATGAACCAGCAAGGCTGGCCTCTTTATTCACTGTGAATAACTCAGACATAGGGGATATTACACATGAAAGGCCCCTCAGCGCCAGTGATCACGTGGTCCTGAATTTCGAGTACATAGTAGAGTTAACAGTGGAGAGTGAAGTAGCACGAGAAGAACGGGGAGGTCTAAATTAAAAAAAAAGGGAGGGGGAAACTACACAGGTATGAGGCAATTCTTGCTCAAGTTGCAATAGGAAAGAGAGCTAGAAGGAAAGACAGTAAATTAAGTGAAATTACACATGACCACAAAGTATTGGGAAACAGAGAAATTCGTACTAGGGGCCACCAGAAACAATAAGAAGACAAGAGTGAGCCTAGGGTTTACCTTTAGGTGTGAAGAGGCCAAAACTAAGTTTGGTAAGGCGTGGGAAAATTGTAAAAGGCAAAGGACTCAGGAAAAAAAAAAGTTGAACCAAAGAGCTTGAAAATGACCAAATCAGACCACAAGTTGTTGTACAGCAACACCAGGAGGAAAACAACAGTCATGGACCAGGTAATCAGGCTGAGGAAGGAAGGAGAGGAGCTCACAGGAAATGACGAGGAAGTACGTAAAGTGTTCAGCAATAGACTTAGGGAGGTATTCACAGTGGAGAGAGGGAGGCTTCCAATAAACCAAGCTGGAGGGTATATCAGCAAGTGTGTCCACAATGCATGCAACCGAGGAGGAGGAGGAGGAGGAGGAGGAGGTAAAGAAACTGCTAGATACCTTGAAGACAGAAACACTGTGTACACCACTAATATCAATCGTCAACAAATATATCGAAACATGGCAACTGCCTGAAGAGTAGAAGACAGAAAACCTAGTCCTCATTTTATTAGAAATGAGACAGTCAGGCAGCATTAAACTACAGACCGTTGTTACTGACATGTATAGTATGTAAAGACATGGGGAAGATTATTAGAAGAGTAGTGGAGTACCTAGAAAGGAATGGGTTCATACATAATAACCAGCACAGCTTCAGGGAAGGACAATCCTTCATAACAAACATGCTGTAATTGTATTAATAATGATAAATTAGACACATGTGCAACACTTGGATATCTTTTCTGATGAAACGTATCGCCACACAGTGGCTTCATCAGCTCTATACATAGGAGAATGGTGAAGAACAGAAGGAGTTTGACGTAATCCATCCCTCAGCCTGGAATCGATGTAATCAATGTTGAAAAGAATGCAGTATATGCGCTATGAAGTAGCTTATATACTGTAGACAGGTGAGCTGAAGTAGACGAAAGCGATATCACATTAGATATATGAAAGGTGGAAGTAGGTCATGCTTATAGGTTAGGCAAGGACCCCAATGGAAATTAAAGGACCCCAATGGAAATAAGTCACTCTGTCTGACTTTTTTGGGTTATCCTAGGTTCTCTACACATATGCTGCTATGTATGATAATTCTATGTAACTGTATTGTGTATACCTGAATAAATTTACTTACTTACTTACTTACTTACTTACAAGTGAAGAATTCCCTGACTTCTGTTGCTTGTGTGATAAGTCGTTTAGATAACTATCAATTTTAAGAATGAGACACTTATGCAACATTTAGAAATCTTTATTGAGGAAATGTTTCACCATACAGTAGCTTAATCAGTCCAATACAAAGAACGATGGAAAAAGAGGAGGAGTTTGAGGTAATCAGTCCCTCGGCCTGAAACTGATATGTTCAGTCCATCAATCTTGCAGTACTTTCTGTTGCTTATACGTTTTGATAGAAATCTCACTAATCTGCAGGTTGAAAATCAGTCACATGCGCAACATCTGAGTTTCTTTACTGTAGGCGTTTCGCCTTCCAGTGACTTTATCAATACGAATTCAAGGACATAGTTGCAAGATACAGCCTCTTGATGGCGAAACGTCTACAATAAAGAAACCCAGTTGTTGCACATGTGCTTTATTTTCATCTTCTCAGTACTGAATACCATTCATGTACAATCTGCTGGTTAATGCCTCCATCTATGAGAGGACTCTTCTCCTGATACCATGATGAACTGCCACTTTCTTTTGTATATAACTCTATTGGTAACTTTAATAAAATCTAGATAAGTAATATTATATTCCTTATCATGATAAACTGCCTCAGATGCTTTACTAACAAAAGTCAGTAAAGCATTATGCTTATCAAGATGACTTCTTATAATTAATCTATATGACTCAAGAAATCGTAATGACAGGATTGCAAACAAACCATACCACCCGGCCGGATTGAACCGCGGTCATAGAGTCTCAAAACCCTCCAGCCCGTTCGTGTTAGCATAGACCAGCTAGCCACAATAAGTTTTCATCCAACTAGTAATTTCTACACCATAGGGAAGGTTAGGCACAGCACCTCTGACTCACAAATGCAATTTTTACAGTACGAAATCTCCAGTTTATGCGAGGCAGACGAACTCTAGTTTCAAGTCCCTTCTACTGCCGTCAAATGACTCAAGAAATCGTAATGACACGATTGCAAACAAACCATACCCCCGGCAGGGATTGAACTCGCGGTCATAGAGTCTCAAAACTCCAGCCCGTCGTGTTAGCCACTAGACCAGCTAGCCACAATAAGATTCATCCAACTAGGTATATTTTTTACACCATATGAAGGTTAGCACAGGCACCTCTGTGACCACAAATGCAAGTTTTTACAGACGAATCTCCTGCTAGCGTGGCCGTGAGTCATGTTGACGGCAGTGAGGGCACTTGAGCTAGAGTTCGTCACGGCCACGCTAGCTGGAGATTCGTCTGTAAAAACTTGCATTTGTGGTCACAGAGGTGCCTGTGCTAACCTTCCTATGGTGTAGAAATATACCTAGTTGGATGAATCTTATTGTGGCTAGCTGGTCTAGTGGCTAGCGCGACGGACTGGAGTTTTGAGACTATGACCGCGGGTTCAATCCCGGCCGGGGGTATGGTTTGGGATTAATCTATATTTATAAAAATAAATTAAATTAGCCAACTTCCACATCTCATAAACTCTGATAGAAGAGATATATTAAAAAGCTTAGTTAATGGTTCACTAAGTTCTATTTTGTACTCTTTTAGAACCCTTGAAAAAATGTTCATCAGGGCTCGGGGATTTATTTGTTTGATTACCACATCCCTAGTAACAGTGATATTACGTAGTATATTTTCTTCTGGCCCTTTATAAAAAATAATTACCGTGATACTTTTTTGTCTTCTTGTGTTAGAGAAATAAGACTGAATAGAAATGATCCAAAATGAACATTAGGCTCAAACACTTGTTAGGGCACAAGAAAGGAATTTAAAGGTGTATAAAAAGAGAGGGTCAGTTTATGCATCTTTATATTCACATCAGATCAAAAAAAAAAAAAAAAAAAAAAAACAAAAACAAAGGAGATACGAGAAGCTAGACGGTACTATGAAATTATAACTGGTAAAGACTCTGAAAAAAACCAACATGGTTTTTTCAAGGTATATAGAACAAAAGTCAAAGAAAAGTTAGGTGCTGTTAAAACTAACTATGGACACCTTACTAACACGGAGAATGAAATGTGCACAGATTTCAATAATTATTAAAAACTGAGCACATTTTATTCTCCTCGTCAGTAAGCTGTTCGTTAAACCCGTCTAGCTTCTCGTATCTCTCTTTTTTTTTTTTGTTGTCTTAATGTGAATATAAAGATGCGTAAGGTGACTCTCTCCTCTTTTTATACGTCTTCAAATTATTTTCTTGTGCCCTAATAAATGTTTGAGCCTATTGTTAATTTTGGATCATTTCTATTCAGTCTTATTTCTCTACACGGAGCAGCAGGTATTGTGTTTTAAAACTGCCATATTAAAAGATCTCTTCATTACTTCAGTCTACAGATTATAAGTGTTCTCTAAGCCCATCGTAATTTGCTAAACGAAAATCTGGAACCGTTACTGAATTATCCCTACCATCGTACTTCGATTCATTACTGAAGGTAATCGATTTGTGGGCCGGAGAGACAGGGATGGACGACGAAGATTGACAGGAAGTACGATCCTCGAAGTTCAAAAAGAGACAGGGTTTCTTTGCCTCAGATCGGACAAGTCAAATCATCTGCAGGCAATAAATTTAGGTTGATCAGTAACAGGGCACCAAGATCCCAAGCGAACATCAACTTGATCTTTAAATGAGCCACTCAAAACAATGTGAAGTTCAGTGAAGAGAAATTTCAACTACTCAGACATGGAAAACTTGAGGAAATTAAACCTGTATCAGGGCACACATCAAATTCTAACTGTACTATAGAGCAAAAATGTAATGTGAAGAACCTGGAAGTGATAATATCAGAGGATCTCGCCTTCAAAGACCCCAATAATGTATCTACCGCAACTGCTAGAAAAATGATAGGATGGTTAAAGAGAACCTTCAGATCTAGGGACGCCAAGCCCATGATGATTCTCTTGAAATCCCTTGTTCTCTCTATGCTAAAATACTGCTGTACACTAACAGTGCTCTTCAGAGCAGGCGAAATTGTTGATCTGGAGAATATACAAAGGCATATAAACTAAAAACAAATAACAAAAAAAGGCACAATACCGTGACTGGAACGATACACAAATAACCCACACATAGAAGAGAGGAGCTTACGACGACGTTTCGGTCCGATATGGACCATTTACAAAGTCACACTAACCAGAAGTGGAGCACGACGGCTATATATAGGCAGGAAGAGGTAGTGGTGGTAGTAGTAGTAGTAGTAGTGGTAGTAGCAGTAGTAGAAGTAGTAGCAGTAGTAGAAGTAGTAGTAGTAGTAGTAGTAGTGGTAAAAGTGGGGAACTAAGGAGTAGGAGCCAGTCAAATATAAAGACAGGGAAGCACTGCAAGGAGCTAGGTGCCCACAGAGGGAGAACAAGTGCACAGAGGTAGGGGGAAGGGGAGTGATGAAATAAATAATGAAGGAACAGAAACATGCGACAGAAGACAAAAAAAGGAAAGAGGAAAGGGGAAGAGGGAGAAGAAGAAATAGAAAAAATGAGGAATCAGGTTAGGTCTCGGGTGTTGTGAAGTTTGGAGCGTTTTACAATGTAGTGGGAGAGGAAGGCATCTACAGAGACGAAGCCAGGGCTAAGGTTCATACAAGGAAAGTTGTGTATTAGAGAGAATTCAACCAGACGGCGACTGTTAAAGTTGGAAGTAGGGAAGACAGTTTTAGCAGAACACCGGTCTATAGGATGGCTGTGATCTCTGACGTGACAGAAAAGAGCATTGTTAGTGTCGGCAAGCCTAACACTATTTTTGTGCTCGCTCCCTAAGTCTGTCAGAAAGAGATCGGGCAGTTTCTCCAAAGTATTGAAGAGGACAGGAGGAGCAAGAAATAGAGTAGACACCAGGAACATCTGTAGAGGGAGGAGAGGCATGAACGAGATTAGGTCCAAGTCGGACCGAAACGTCGTCGTAAGCTCCTCTCTTCTATGTGCGGGTTATTTGTGCATCTAAATTACTTGTAACGATTGAAGTCCCTTGATTTGTATTCCTTGGAATGCAGGCGAAGGAGATACATGATAATATACACTTGGAAAATCCTAGAGGTTTCCATGAGAAACCAATTGGCAAAAATCAACTTGCGAACATGTGGATCCCGTGTTTTACTCATTTTTTTTTCAACAAGTAGGCCGTCTTCCACCGAGGTAGGGTGACCCAAAATGAAAGAAAATCCCCCAATAGAAAATACTTTCATCATTCAATACTTTCACCTCACTCACACATAATCACTGTTTTTGCAGAGGTGCTCAGAACACAACAGTTTAGTAGCATATACGTATAAAGATACACAATATATCCCTCCAAACTGCCAATATCTCAAACCCCTCCTTTAAAGTGCAGGCATTGTACTTCCCATTTCCAGGACTCAAGTCCGGCTAAATAAAAATAACCGGTATCCCTGAATCCTTTCACTAAATATTAACCTGCTCACACTCCAACAGCTCGTCAGGTCAGAAATACCATTTGTCTCCATTCACTCCTATCTAACACGCTCACGCACACTTGCTGGAAGTCCAAGCCCCTCGTCCACAAAACCTCCTTTACCCCCTCCCTCCAACCTTTTCGAGGACGACCCCTACCCCGCCTTCCTACCCCTACAGATTTATACTTTCTCCATGTCATTCTACTTTAATCCATTCTCTCTAAATGACCAAACTACCTCAACAACTCCTCATCAGCCCTCTGACTAATACTTTTATTAACTCCACACCTTCTCATAATTTCCACACTCCGAATTCTCTGCATAATATTCACACCACACATTGCTCTTAGACAGAACATCTCCACCGCCTCCAACTGCCTCCTCACTGCAGCATTTACAACCCAAGCTTCACGTTCTTTTAATAGTGTTGGTACCACTATACTTTCAAACATTCCCTTCTTTGCCTCCATAGATAATGTTTTTTTTTGTCTCCACCTATACCTCAACGCACTACTCACCTTTTTTCCTTCATCAATTCTATGGTTTACCTCATTCTTCATATAACCATCCGCTGACACGTCAAATCCAAAATTTCTGAAAACATTCACTTCTTTCATACTCCTCCTTTCCAATTTGATATCCTATTTTTCTTTATCTAAATAATTTGATACCCTCATCACCTTACTGTTTTATATGTTTACTTTCAACTTTCTACCTTTACACACTCTCCCAAAATCGTCTACTAACCTTTGCGACTTTTCTTTAGAATCTCCCATAAGCACAGTATCATCAGCAAAAAATAACTGTGTCAACTCTCATTTTGTATTTGATTACCCATAATTTAATCCCAACACCTTTGTATTTACTTCTTTTACAACCCCATCTTAAAATATATTAAACAACCATGGTGACATTACGCTTCCCTGTCTAAGACCTACTTTTACCGGGAAGTAACCTCCCGGTCTTCTACACACCCTAACCTGAGCCTCACTATCTTCATAAAAACTCTTTACAGCATTTAGTAACTTACTACCTATTCCATATACTTGCAACATCTGCCACATTGCTCCTCTATCCACTCTATCATATGCCTCTTCTAAATCCACAAATGCAATGAATACTTCTCTATATCTAAATACTCTTCACATATATGCTTCAATGTAAATACTTGATCTACATATCCCCTACCCACTCTAAAACCTCCTTGCTCATCCGCAGTCCTTCATTCTGTCTTACCTCTAATTCTTTCAATAATAACCCTACCGTACATTTTTCCTTGTATGCTCAGTAAACTTATTCCCCTATAATTTTTAGTCTCTTTTGTCCCCCTTCCCTTTATATAAAGGAACTATACATGCTCTCTGCCAATCCCTAGGTACCTTCCTCTCTTTCATACATTTATTACACAAAAATACCAACCACTCCAACACTATATCCCCCTCTGCTTTTCAAGTTTCTGTCATGATCCCGTCAGTTCCAGCTGCTTTACCCCCTTTCATTCTACGTAATGCCTCACGTACCTCCACCACACTCGCATCCTGCTCTTCTTCACTCATAAAAGATGTTATACCTCCCTGGCCAGTACATGAAATTACCGCCTCCCTTTCATCATCAACATTTAAAAGTTCCTCAAAATATTCTCGCTATCTACCCAATACTTCGATTTCTCCATCTACTAACTCCCCTATTCAGTTTTTAACTGACAAATCCATTCGTTCCCTAGGCTTTCTTAACTTGTTTATCTCACTCTAAAATTTTTTCTTATTTTCATCAAAATTTCTTGACAGTGTCTCTTCCACTCTATCATCTGCTCTCCTTTTGCACTCTCTCACCACTCTCTTCACCTTTCTTTTATTCTCCATATACTCTGCTCTTCTTATAACACTTCTGTTCTGTAAAACTCTCATAAGCTACCTTTTTCTCTTTTATCACACCCTTTACTTCATCAAGAAGATATAAACAAAGTTTTCCAGTGGGCAACGGAAAACAATATGATGTTCAATGAGGACAAATTCCAACTACTCCGTTATGGAAAACTGGAGGAGATAATAACTAGAACAGAGTATACTACTGACTCCGGCCATACAATAGAGCGGAAAAATAATGTAAGGGACCTGGGAGTAGTAATGTCTGAGGATCTCACTTTCAAGGATCGCAACAGTGCCCGATCACAAGTGCAAAGAAAATGATAGGATGGATAATGAAAACGTTCAAGACGAGAGATGCCAAGCCAATGATGATCCTTTTCAAATCACTTGTTCTCTCTAGGCTGGAATACTGCTGTACATTAACATCTCCATTCAAAGCAGGTGAAATTGCAGATCTAGAGAGTGTACAGAGATCCTTTACTGCACGTATAAGTTCTGTCAAGCACCTTAACTACTGGGAACGCTTGGAAGCATTTGAGTTGTACTCGCTGGAACACAGGAGGGAGAGATATATAATCTACACTTGGAAAATCCTGGAAGGAATGGTCCCAAATCTGCACACAGAAATCGCTCCCTGCGAAAGTAAAAGACTGGGCAGGCGATGCAAAATGCCCCCAATTAAAAGTAGGGGCGCCATTGGTACACTAAGAGAAAACACCATAAGTGTCCGGGGCCCAAGACTGTTCAACAGCCTCCCATCAAGCATTAGGGGAATTACCAATAAACCCCTGGCTGCCTTCAAGAGAGAGCTGGACAGATACCTAAAGTCAGTGCCAGATCAGCAGGGCTGTGGCTCGTACGTTGGACTGCGTGCGGCCAGCAGTAACAGCCTGGTTGATCAGGCCCTGATCCACCGGGAGGCCTGGTCATGGACCTGGCCGCGGGAGCGTTGATCCCCGGAATAACCTCCAGGTAACCAGGTAATCATCCCACCAATCACTCCTCTTTCCTCCTGCACCCACTCTCCTACAGTAGTAGGTTGGTAGACAGCACCTGCTCAGGGAGGTAATACTGTCCTGCCAAGTGAGTGTAAAACGAGAGCCTGTAATTGTTTTACATGATGGTAGGATTGCTGGTCTTTTGTCTCATAAACATGCATGATTGCAGGTACGTCTTGCTACTTCTACTTACACTTACACTTAGGTCACACTACATATACATGTTCACGTGTATTTACACACACTCATCTGAGTTTTCTTTGATTTTACCTTAATAGTTCTTGTTCTTATTGCTTTTCCTTTTATATCCATGGGGGAGTGGAATAAGAATCGTTCCCCCATAAGCCATGCGTGTTGTAAAAGTCAACTAAAATGCCTGGAACAATGGGCTTGTAACCCCTTTTTCCGTATAGCCTACTAAAAAGAAAAGGAAGAAATCCGTCATAGTGGGATGTTTGAATGTGCATAGATGTTGTGTGAATGAAAAGAAAGAGATGATTGTGTATGTTACGAATGAGAAGAAGCTGGATGTCCTGGCTTTAAGTGAAACAAAGCTGAAGGAAGTGGGAGAGTTTCAGTAGGGAGAAATAAATGGGATGAGGTCAGGGGTTTCAAATAGAGTTAGAGCTATAGAAGGAGTAGCTATAATGTTGAAGGATAAGTTATGGCAGGAAAATAGGGAATATAAATGTATTAATTCAAGGATTATGTGGAGTAAAATAAGGGTTGGGTGTGAAAAGCGGGTTATAGTAATCGTTTATGCACCTGGAGAAGAGAGAAGTGTAAAGGAGAGAGAGAGATTTTGGGAAATGTTGAGTGAGTGTGTGGGGAGTTTTGAACCAAATGTGAGAGTTCTTGTGGTTGGGGATTTCAATGCTAAAGTGGGTAAAAAATGTTGTGGAGGGAGTAGAAGGTAAATTTGAGGTGCCAGGGGTAAATGAAAATGGGGAGCCTTTAATTGAGCTATGTGTAGAAAGAGGTTTAGTAATAAGTAATACATATGTAAAAGAGAATAAATAAGTATACTAGGTATGATACAGCTTGTAATGAAAGTAGTTTGTTAGATTATGTATTGGTGGATAAAATGTTGATGGGTAGGCTCCAGGATGTACACGTTTATAGAGGAGAAACTATATATAGGATCATTATTTAGTTGTAGCTATAGTTAGAGTAAGAAGTAGATGGGACAAAAGGAAAATGGTAACAAGTAAGAGAGAGGTGAAAGTGTTTTACTTATTATAATTTAATAAATAGGTATGATGTAAATAGTTTAGAAAAGAGACAAGTTTAAGAATGAGACACTTGTGCAAGATTTGGGAAATGTAGCAAAGAGTCTCATTCTTTAATAAACTGGTCATAAGAAAAAACTGCAGTTATAGCAATCCTCATCTATTCCAATGACTTTACTTATTCGGAACAATGCTTTAAAAAACATCGGATGAGACCGTGATTCCAGTGAATTATTCTGTCCACAATTGTTATCCAACTGGATTTTAACATTCTGACAGATAAATACTTTCCACATGTTCACATTTACAAATAACCCGCACATGGGAGAGAGGATCTTACGAAGACGTTTCGGTCCGACTTGGACCATTTACAAAGTCACACTAACAGAAAGGAGAGAAGGGGCAGTATGAAGGAAACAGTATATTTTCTGTAAAAGAATTATGATTATACTAATAAAATAATCATAATTCTTTTACAAAAAATATATTGTTAATTAAAATCACACTTTTAAATCTATAGTTGAAGGTCAAAGTTTCTGGCTATGTACAATATATTCGGAAACTGAGTTTACATTTAAATTATGAAACATAAATTAAATTTGAATAAAAAACAGGAAATAACGTGTCATAATGTTGCAGTGCTGACGGATAAAACCATTGCGGCTCAGAGTGTGTTGTTCTTAATCGTTGGCTTCGATACGACGGCCTCAACTCTCGCCTTCGCGTCCTTCCTCTTGGCCAAGTACCCCGTACACCAGCAGCGTCTCCGCCAGGAACTGCAGCAGATGTTCAGGAACATGGTGATGTTACCTACCAGGGCATCATGGAAGCCAAATTCCTCGACGCGTGTATAATGGGTGAGATCTTGTTGCTGATGAAATAATTATATCAATGTATTTTTTGGTGATTCATGATTTTGGGAGTTAACTGCGTGTTATATTTTTCGTTGGTTTAGAAAGACACGTAAGCAAACACTATAACATATTTATTAGAAAACGTTTCGGTCCTGGGACCTTGATCACTTCGGTCCCAGGACCGAAACGTTTTCTAATAAATATGTTACAGTGTTTGCTTACGTGTCTTTCTAAACCAACTTGTCGGTATTTATTACCAAGGTTTATACCATATTTTTCGTTAAACAGGTGGCAGCTTACCTATTCATTACGATACCAGGACTTATTTGTGCTAAAAATCACATTTAAAATACAATTTTTAGAGCATATTTATTGTCTATGGAACTTAACTATTTTAATTTATGTTAACAAATTTAACCAAAAGCTGCAGGCATCTTGTTAAATGTGCAATATCCTTGTGTTAAGTGTAGGATTTCCTAAGGTCAAGACAAACTATAAAAGTTTTCTTTTCTTACTGGTTTAAATGGAGCTGGAGCAAAAGCCTAACACAAATTGCACACTAATTTCTAGGTAAAAATATCTTACACATAATGTTGTGGAAGAAATTTTGCTAACTAGTTACTGGAAACAGTGGAAAATAAGGTAATTACTGTAGTCCCTGAATCTTAAAAGGTGTTCAGTCCTCTAGCCACCATTAATCCTAAGGAGAGACAGGACTATAGATACTTATATACTGGAACCAGACGAGAGGTATAGCAGGTGGGTAGACCCACTGGAGTTGCGTCAGTGATTAGCAATATGGTTGTAGAAGAGATAAATCTCTAACTAGATTCCATGGGCATGACCATTTTAGGAATGATTTATCTCTGCTAACGGGTCCCATCTTCAACTGCAGCATCTCTCTTCTTGTAGAATATATGTGCTCATTTTCCTGCCACTGATTTTAGAATGATCAAGGCTAATTAGGGATATACCCACCAGTATTATTATCAGATAATAAAGTTCTAAACCCACAAGGGTCATGTAGCGCTGTTGGGCAGAAAATAATGCCGGGGCTATAAACAGCTATGTGGAAAGAGTATCAGAGGTATGGGTAGAAAAGCCCACCATCAGTGAGGAACTAATTTCCCCATATACCACTACTCCAGTTTATCTCTATATTGAACTAATAAAAGCCACTGCTTAGTGAAATGTTTATGATAAAGAAACTCAGGCATTTCACTAGTGTCTTATCCATTTAAATGTTAAGAAAAAGTCTTAAACTAAGATAATGCTATACAAAAATGCAAGAAGTGTCCAGGTTGGGGCCATCGTAGCCGATATCGAGGATGAGAGAGAAGGGATGATAGCAACCCCATGTGTTTTGAATGTTAAGAAATGTTAATTTTTATAGTCATAAAAATTATATGGAAATTAACAGTCAATACACATCATAGGAATTTTATATTTGCCATATAATTAAAGAGGAATCCCCATTTTATTTTAATTGAATTAAGGCTAAAAAAAATTTTGTGATTAGGAGTTCAATTAAAAATTATTGAAAAATATTAAATACTTTTAACTTATTTTTATATATTAATTATGTTATCAGTTACTGGCAGTATTTGCTTGCATAAACATATAAATTAGTAAAATCTTCCAATTTCCACATTTAGAAAATCTTTTGATAACATTTCTCATGTTTAACAAAATGTTAGTAAACGGGAAAAGTTGCCAGTCCGATCGTCAGTAGTGTGTGGCCACAGCCACGTCTGTGACCTGCATAAAGCAGAATCCTCAGCTGTTACCTATAGGGGCACCATCGCCTCCCTGTTTACCTTTGTTGGAATCGACATGATGGTGGTGACTGGCCGGATTTTCCATAAAATACAGAGTATAACATTAACAAAGTCCTGGATGAAGAGTCCGTGTAGAATGAATTTTCTGATGCCATGTTCCATCAGTAGGAGGATACCATGAATCATTACTGATTAACCTAAAATAACAATGGACTTAAGTCTCCCATCAATGCTTGCCAGTTATAATTTCATTGTTTTTCAGAAACACTGAGATTGTACCCGCCAGCAGTCTTCGGTGAACGGATATGCAACAAAACATACAAGTAGGTGTTGCGAAAACAATAAATCGTAAATAATTGCTCGAAGTTGCAGTTTTTCTTCCACTACAGGTCCTCCATCACAAATCCGGCATCATTGGGACCTGTAGTGTGCCGGATTACTGAGTTTGCCAAATTACAGAGTGGTTAAGTTAGAATACACTTAATAAAATTAACCAACTTGACTTCCACAATTCATTGAACATCGGCAAAAATCGAACATTTCCGCTACTTTGAGCTCAATTTCAAGGTACTTTTCGTCATGAAAGCAATCAAAATCATGTCTATTTCTGTAATATATCTTCCATTCTATCAAATGAGTCCAAAAAATGAGAATACAACCATAAAAACCATACGAAAATATACTGCAAAGAGGCGGCTAATGGCTGAGAAGTGAACTCCCTTATTTATCGTCCGTCTTTTTTATTTTTGTTGTACGTTAAGAAGCATCTTTCCATCATACATTTCCCAAGTTTCAATGAGATAGCCCAACAAACAACAGAGAAAAAAAAATATTTACCAAAATCATATATGGCAAGCCCAAGCCAGGTACTGGAAATAAGTCACTTTGTCTGACTTTTCTGGGTTATCCCAGGTTCTCTATACATACACTGCTATGTATGATAATATATGTAACTGTATTTGTGTATACCTGAATAAACTTATTTACTTCTAGTCTGTCAACTGAGTACAAGAAACGCCCATTCACTAATTTCAACTACCCATTAAAGTGGTCAGAAATTGGCAATTTGGCCGATTTCACACAAATTTCAACAGATGCCAATTTCAAAATAGGGTCCAGAATAAACAATGCAGACATTCCTGGCACTAAAATAACATTTTCTCTGCTCATTAGTCATGGCGACAGGCCCTTCTTATATTACTCTTGCTTACTATTTGGAATTTTTATTCACAAAAAATAAAATAAAAGCTTTACTGTTATGCAAACTACTGCATTATTGTAATAATTGTATAAATAATGGCAATCCATTCTTGACTCCGTACTGGAATTTAGACTGGCAGGTATTGGACGGTGACGTCATTTGTTTACTCTTGAGCTTCGCTAAAGAATAGAACATTTTCGCTACTGTGAGCGCAATTTTAAGGTACTTTTCGTCATGAAAGCAATCAAAATTATATCTATTTCTGCAATATATCTTTCAATCTATCAAATGAGACAGAAAAAAATGAGAATATAACCATAACAACCATACAAAAATATACCGCTAAGCGGCCGCTAATGGCTGAGAAGTGAACTCCACTATTTATGGTCTGATTTCTTTCATTTTTGGTGAACGTGAAGAAGTATCTTTCCATCATACATTGCCCAAGTTTGAATAAGATAACCCAACAAACAACTGAGAAAATGATAATATAATAATAATAATAATAATAATAATAATAATAATATCTTCATTTACTACACGTACATGTACAAGTTACACAGGCCTAGCTGACATCAGTGACATACTACCATATTGTTGGAACTTATTCGGTCCGAGAAGTCCCAACGGGGAAAAACATACTGTTCGAGGGCCCTTACACCCACCCAAAACACAAACACACTCACCCGTGTTGGCGAAGGTGATTGGAAGGTACTTCTTAATTGATAGATTTACCCTTTAGGGAAGAAGTAGGTACTTTATACTGTTAGTACACTAATATTAGGATTATTGAGGCAACTGTAGATAATAATAATGTAGACCTAAGACCTTAACATAGGTAGTAATAGGCCAAATGTAGGCAAACACTAGGTTAAGTTAGCTAGGGAGAACTGGCAGCCCAAGTTTGAATGATGAGGCGTGGGTCTCGAAGACGCCAGAACTTCTTCTAAGACTAGACACCATCTGGACAACACGTGCCGTGATCAGCAGGTGGCGCCCCCATGTGTCTTCACATATGAGACCTGGGGAAATCTGGTGGAGGCACCTCGACGTACCATAGATGTCCTCTGTCAGGCCCGTACAGTAAGACAAGACCTCCACTTTTCTTAGAATTCTGGCCAGTGTCTGGGGAAAGTTGCGAGTGAGTTCAGCTGTAGGCCTTTGTGCAGCCGGCAGTTCATGACCAGTACATACTTTGTCTCTTGTCAACCTAGAAGCTAGTGTCCATTTCTGCATAGTTATACTAGGGGATACACACCCTCTTGGATACAGGAATTTCTGAGGTGCAGGCAGGTCACTAATATCGATTGAATATTGCAGGAACTAAGGCTCCCGGTTGCACGTGGTTTCTGAGGGGAAGTCCAAAGGGGCTAAGCTTAGGGAGGTTGAAGACCAGAATAGACTCTACATCACCAATTTAGTCCTTTAAACGTGCATGCAGGCGAGATTTCTTGCAACATCAGTCATTTATGAAAATCTGTCCTATAAACCACTTGTGAGGTTGAGGTACCGACCTCAGAGCTCGGTGTCAACAGAGCTTCCCAGGGTAGGCGACTGACCTGGAGGCAGTCCAGACAAATTTTCACAAGTGGTCCTTTGAACCGTGATGTGAAATAGCTAGGTTAAAATTAACATAGCTAGGCCACAGTTAGGAACCAGTTTAAGAGAGTTAGGTTAAGTTAGCACCCAGGCCCAGAGTTAACACAGAGGCTAGGCCAAGCTGACTATACACAGAAGTTGTTATTTTCAGTAATTTACAGGCAGGCCAGGTAGGCTAGAGAAGCTTGTGAATTTAATTATTTACAGTGATTACAAGTAATCCAGGAGACTTGTGTGTTAATTACTTACAGTGGATTTGCAAGGTAGCCACAGTTAGGCTAGGCTTGTGCAATATTTTCAACAGTTATAGTAGCTAGGACAGATTTAACCTAGTTATTATTTACAGGGAGTTCTAAAGCCAGGCTTAAGCTATAGCACACTAGTTAGGTTAGGATTTACCTTATCCAACCATCCACGCTAGACTGAGTAAGCTGGGCACAGTTAGGCCAAGCTGTTTACATACATTATTTATTTACTGTTTCACAAGTTGAATTGTTGAATTTATTTGTGCGAACCAAGTGATTTTTTAATTTGTACACTGCATTTTTATTGTGCGAATTTCATTGTCTTTGACTCATTTTAATGTGGGATTTGTGAATTGTACCTGAGACTAGGTTAAGTCCTGTAATTATTTGCTGGCATTGTACAGGAAATTGCTAGGTTAAGCTTTCACATCGATACACATTTTGATTGGGATTTGAGAGCTAACAGTGTACATTTCGATTCAGAGTAGAGTCAATATAATAAAGGGAGTTGTTAAGATTGTTGAGAAGCCTTGAGACTCGTTCATTCTTGCCTAATACCGTTCGTGCTGTGGGGTGGACTGAGTAAAGTACAATTAGTGTCACACTCCTAATTAAACCTCGACAATGGCAGATGGGAGTTCAGAAGAGTCTGGTTCAGTGTTAGCAAAATTAAAACGATCAGTGGCGGCATACAAAGGGCATCTGAACAGAACACGCAACGGGTGCAAGGCTACTTGCCAATGCAGTAAAGTAGACTGCGATGATTTGCAAGACTGCTTGAAGCGTTTGGGGGGAAAATGGGAAGCCTACGAACAAGCATTCTCAGCATATGAGCTACAGGCTATTGAGGATGGTGAATCCCAGGATAGTCTTCGGCAGGCTCAGGACGAATTCACTAAGGATGATGTAGATTGTCAACAGGAGATGAATACGTGCAAAGATTAGTTAAGTACATTAAAGGCTAGTATTCCAAGGGTGGTGTCGAACTCCGCAGGTACCACAAACAGCCACACACCTGTCAATATGTTGCCCAGGTTGCCCCAGTTGAATTTACCGACATTTGACGGAACCCTAACCGAGTACATTGCTTTCTGGGATCAGTTTAAAGCCCAGATAGATGACAGGAACGATTTGTCAGATGCCGTCAAATTGCAGTATTTGCGGTCAGAGCTCAAGGTCCGGCACTACCAGATTACTGACACTAATTACCAACATGCCAAAGACCAATTAGAAGACATGTTTGGCAACACTGAAGAGATAAAAGTGGCCATACTTTATCGGTTGTTGGATCTAGAGGCTTGCCGACATGACCTTCAAAGCCTAGAGAAGTTCCGTATTGAAATTATGAGCTTGTCAAATAGTTTCAGAGATTTGCATGATGAGGATGATTCAGAATGGGTCCTTAGCCAGGTGATTCAGAGGAAACTGGCTAGCACTACAGTGCATGAGTTACACTTTAAATATCGGACGAATAGGTTCACGATACAACAAATTGTTGAAGGGTTGGGGGATCTCATATCTCATCTGAGCGTAGGTCAGGGGGAGAAATTACCTACCAAGGAGAAGTCGATCAACTTCCCCAGGCATTCGAGAGAGAGACCTAAACCACCTCCTACTAGGGTCGGCACGTATTATGCCCAGGGCGAGTCCTCCACCCACAGGGCCAAGGGAGAAGCCACTAAAACGGCCAGTATGAGACAGTGCTTGTTTTGTGAAGGAGAACACGCTAGTTCAGGGTGCTTGAGCTTCACCACCTATAACAAAAGGGTTCAACGACTAAGGGAGTTGAGATTTTGTTTCAAGTGTTGTGGAGAACAATTTGCCAGGGACTGTAGTGCCCAACTCAATGAGTGTCGGGGCTGCCGGAAAGGTAAGCACCACAGTGCACTGTGTCCTAATGACACCAGATCAGCACAAGCTAAGAAGAGCAAACCGCAAGAAAGGGCGGAGAGCAAGGACAAGTCTGAAGTAGTGATGAGTGTGGTGAGTGCTGCACCGGGAATTTGTTCTGGTGAGCAGTTTCAAGGTTCGGTGGCCTTGCCCACCATAATGGCGGTGGTTACGAATGGGAAGAAGTCTGAAACAACCCGTTTGTTCTTCGACAGTGGGGCACAGAGATCCTTCATAACAGAGAGTCTAGCAACTAGGTTGAAGCTGAAGACAGGTGGTAAAGTTGACATGAAGGTGGAAGGGTTTGGTGGGCAAGTCCCACGCAGGTCTTATCCAAAAGTCAATGTGACGATCAGGTTAGCAGGGCATCGATGGGAAATTTCAGCCTTGATAGTGAAGAGGCTGCCCAATATCATTACCACTAAGGGACGGGCCGCAGCAGTCAAACGTTTGAGGGAGTTGGGTGTGAAGCTAGCAGAACCAGACATTGCTACAGACAACGTTAGTAATGTAGGAATCTTGGTAGGAGGAGATTACATAGACGAGTTCGTGTCCACGAGAAGGGTTATCAAGGAGGGTGTTGGCCTGTACAGGACTCCAGCGGGGTACATTGTAGGAGGCAGGGTACCAGCTCACTTTCCTGCGACCCCGGGAAAGGAGGGCTCCGGTATTACAGTGACTGAGGCTGTACTGGTGATGCGGATTGGTGTTCACGAAGATCTGTCAGAGACGCAAGTTGGCATATCCAACAGTGAGCCGGTCCATAAACTATGGGACCTGGATGTAGTAGGGATTAAGGGCGACCAGCCGCCCCCTGAACACGAAGAGACGTATCGAGATTACTTGAACCATGTGCAGTTCAGGGACGGACAGTACTGGGTGCGACTCCCATGGAAACCGGTACACCCAATGCCACCCACTAATTTCAAGAAGGCACGGGGTCAGTTGAATTCACTGGTGAACAGCCTGACCAAGAAGGGTCTGGTGGGGAAATATGATGATATTATTAAGGAACAGTTGGCCCTTGGGTTCATTGAGAAAGTGCCCAATGCCAGCCCTGGGGAAAACGCCCATTATCTTCCACACATGGCAGTCACCAAGGAGTCAGTAACCACTCCCATCAGAGTGGTCTTCAACTGCAGCTCACAGGCGAGTCCCTGAGAGCCATCGTTGAACGACTGCCTGCTTACAGGGCCCTCCCTGATGCAGAAATTAGCAGATGTGTTGTTGAGATTCAGGACAGAACAGTATGCCTATGCAGCAGATATCAGCAAAGCCTTCCTACGTATTGGGTTGCAGCCACAAGACAGGGACTACACAAGGTTTTTGTGGTTGGCTAACAGGGAGGTGCCTGAGCAAGGGTATGATACCTACAGATTCAGGGCTGTGTTGTTTGGCATCACTAGTTCACCATTCCTATTACAGGCCACCATAGACTACCACCTTGCGAACTGCAACAGCCCACTTAAAGAATTACTGAAGACCCTATTTTATGTAGACAACATGCAAGGTACCACCTCAGATGAGAGGCTGTTGGTGGACATTTACCGAGAACCTAATCAAGAGATGCTCTCGGCTAACAAGCCATTGAGAGAATGGGTGACAAACAATCCAACGTTGCGAGGCACGGTGGAACATGACTATGCTGGCTACTCAGTACCTGAGGTAACGTCAGTGTTGGGACTGGAGTGGGAAATCAAGGAAGACAGACTTACGCTAAAGAGGAAATGTGATGGGGAAGGGAAGCTGACCAGGAGGTCCTTGCTGAGTAAAGTGCAGACTCCCTTCGATCCTTTGGGTTTGTTGACACCCATCACCATTCAAGGGAGGATGCTAGTGCAACAGACCTGGGAGCTGAACCTAGGTTGGGACGACCCACTGCCAGAAACAGTCTGCCAGGAGTGGGATCTGGTTAGCAGAGATCTAGCAGAATTGCATGAGTTCACATTCCCCAGGTCCATTGGGTGCACTGGGCGGGACTATGACTTGCATGTCTTCTGTGATGCCTACTCCAGGGCTTATGGGGCTGTAGCGTATTTGGTGGCCGGGGACCAGGTCAATCTGGCCACCAGTCGTGCGCGGGTGACACCCCTGAACGATTGCTCGATCTCAAAGCTAGAGCTCACGGCGATGTTGCTGGGAGCAAGACTGGGGAAGTATGTAGAGGAGGTGTTGAGTAACCTGAGGGTGACACACACCTATGTATGGACAGACTCGGAGGGGGCCTTACAGTGGGTCCAGAACGACAGGTCTAAGCTCCCCTGTCAGGAATCGGGTAAAGGAGATACGGGAGCTACAGTCAACATCAACAATTCTGTACGTGCCTACAGATCAAAACCCAGCCGACCTGATAAGCCGAGGGGTGACACACAAAAAGCTGAGTAAAAGCAAGATTTAGTTCAAAGGCCCAGACTGGTTACCGACAAAGGATTGCTGGCTGGAGCAGAAATTCGGGGAGATAACCAGCAGCATAGTACACTTTGTGGGGAAATTCGACACTGAATTATTTGACCCCAGACGCTACTCCTCTTGGAGGAAACTTATAGGAGTCACAGAAATGGTAGTTCGATTTGTGAGGAAGCTGCATGACAAGGTAAGGCAAGGTCTACAGTTGTCTCTCGTGGGTCCCAGAGAATATTGGATAAGGCAGTACCAAAGGGAGAGGTTTCCAGGAGTGCTGGAAGTACTGGCGACAGGGCAGCAGGTTATGACGTCAGGACGTGTGTCCAACGACGACTCAGGGAACAGTAAATTGGTCCACTCATTGGGATTGTTCCTAGATCATGCTGGGCTAATAAGATGCAGGGGAAGAATACAAAACTCTGAGCTCAGCTATGGGGCCAAACATCCCGTGTTACTGGGAAAGGAGGGATGGGCGTCAGAGCTATTGATACAAGATGCCCATCAGAGGACCTTACATGGGTGGTTTGGAGATACCCTCACCTGCCTACGTCAGAATTACTGGGTACTGGAGGGCCGAGCTGCCCTCAAAAGGGTGCTAAAGAGTTGCATGGTCTGCTGGTGGACCCTACCATACGCAGGTCCACCACTGCTGCCTCAGGAGTGGGTACATAGTGATAGGCCCTTTGAGACTGTAGGAATAGACTATACTGGGGCTGTCACGTTGAAGAACCCAGGAGAACGATAGGGTGGGCCCTCAGAAAGTATATGTCTGCCTGTTTACTTGTGCCGCTACTCGAGCCGTGCATTTGGAGTTGGCAGAAGATATGTCAACAGAGACTTTTGTGAAGTTGTTCAGGAGTTTTACAGCCAGATTCTCATGCCTGCAATTGATTATCTCGGACAATGGCACGATCTTCAGAGCGGCCGATAAAGTTTTCAGGAATCTTAGGGACAACGAAGAAGTACAAGAATATCTGAAGAGAATAGAGTGCGAGTGGAGGTTCATAGTTCCCAGAGCACCTTGGCAAGGGGGATTCTATGAATGCATGGTGGGCACAGTCAAAAGGTGCATTCGGAAGGTCTTGCACGGTAGGAGAGTGAGCT
Organism: Cherax quadricarinatus; assembly: GCF_026875155.1. Lineage (NCBI taxonomy): Eukaryota > Metazoa > Arthropoda > Malacostraca > Decapoda > Parastacidae > Cherax > Cherax quadricarinatus. Next base: position 6,052,835 of record NC_069449.1, read on the forward strand.
TTGATGAACTGAGGACAGTGTTAGCTGAGATAGAGGCAAGAGTCAATAACAGGCCTCTGACCTACGTGCAAAATGGGATTGACGAGCAGGAAGCTTTCACCCCCAATCACATGCTGCTTGGAAGGAGGATTGAGCCCTTCCCCGCATTTTGAGCCAGTCTTCCAAGGAGCTGGATTATTATGGGCCAGATGATCCCCCATCAATGAAGAACTGCACAAGAGTCACAACAGACTGGTGAACATCCTGGACAAATGGAACCAGGTGTGGAGCAGGGATTACTTGACAGCCCTGCGGGAACATTTCTATGGTGCAGACCCCGAGGCAAATAAGATGATGCTAAGTGAAGGGGACCTGGTGCTAGTAGAATCCGAGGTGCCCAGGGCATACTGGCCTCTTGGTCTGGTGGTGTCGACCCACCCAGATAAGGCTGGGCGGTTGAGAATTGTGAAGGTGAGAAAGAATGGTGTCGAGACTATAAGACCCATCAACAGGTTTTTGCCTCTCGAGGTCCACATGGTGGGCCCAGACATGAGAAGTTAGACCAGAGGCTGACTGAACTGAGTGGCTGGACGACCCGTCGAACGGCACTCAAGTCCAGGGCCCACTGGGAGGGCCTTCAGGAGGCAGACTTAGACTTAGTACCTACCTTCACCAGTGGGAGGATGTTGGAACTTATTCGGTCTGGGAAGTCCCAATGGGGAAAAACACACCGTTAGAGGGCCCTTACACCCACCCAAAACACAAACACACTCACCCGGGTTGGTGAAGGTGGTTGGAAGGTACTTCTTAATTCCAAGATTTACCCTTCAGGGAAGAAGTATGTAGTTTATACTGTTAGTACACTAATATTAGGATTATTGAGGCAACTGTAGATAATAATAATGTAGACCTAAAACCTTAACATAGGTAGTAATAGGCCAAATGTAGGCAAACACTAGGTTAGGTTAGCTAGGGAGAACTGGCAGCCCAAGTTTGAATGATGTGGCACGGGTCTCGAAGATGCCAGAACTTCTTCTAAGACCATCTGGACAACATGCGCCGTGATCAGCAGGTGGCGTCCCCCACATATGACACCTAGGGAAATCTGGTGGAGGTACCTCGACATACCGTAGATGTCCTCCTCCATCAGGCCCATACAGTAAGACAAGACCTCCACTTTTTCTTAGGATTCTGGCCAGTGTCTGGGGCAAGTTGCGAGTGAGTTGAGCTGTAGGCCTTTGTGCAGCCGGCAGTTCATGACCAGTATGTACTTTGTCTCTTGTCAACAGGTGTAAAGAAACACGCCTAATGTTTCTACCCTGGCTGAGAATCGAATATTTACCAAAAATCAAATATGGCTAACCCAAGCCAGGTACTAAAAATAAGCCACGTTGACTTTTTTGTGGTTATCCTAGGTTACCTACACATATGCTGCTATGTGTGATAATCTATAGAGAGAAAATAACTTTTTTATTTCATGTTTATGGTGGAATACGAGTGTATATCATAGTTAGCCCTGTGCTATACTCCGTTTTCTCTAATATAAGCCACCAAGACAAGGATAGGAGAATGGTATTTGTTTGCCATATCCTCTTCATAACTCTGTCGAGCTGCTCGGTGTTATGACAAATATTATTCATTCTGGATTATTTAACATGTTTTATGTTATTTATATTGTTTCTTATGTCATATTAGATCAATTGTGATAGGCAAATAAGCTGTAGTGTTGATATTAGCGTAATAATAAAGCATATTTTCCTGCTTCATGAGTGTGAAAATTTGTGTGGACTGCCTCCATGTGAGTCGCCTACCCTGGCAAACTCTGTTGACACCGAGTTCTGAGGTGGGTACCTCAGCCTCACAAGTGGCTTATAGGACAGATTTTCACAAATGATTGATGTTGCAAGAAACTCGCCTGCATGCACGTATAAAGGACTAACTTACTTGGTGTTGCAGCATATATCCTGATCTTCAACTTCCCTAAGCTTAGCCTTAGCCCCTTCGGACATCCCCTCAGAAACCACGTGCAACTGGGAGCCTGAATTCCTGCAATATTCAATCGTTATTAGTGACCTGCCTGCACCTCAGAAATTCCTATATCCAAGAGGGTGTGTATCCCCTAGTACAACTATGCAGACACATACACTAGCTTCTACATAGACAAGAGACACTGGTACATACTGGGCATGCACTGCCAGCTGCAACACAGGCCCACAGATCAACTCACTCACAATTTCCCCAGACACTGGCCAGAAATCTACGAGATAAAGTGGAGGTCTTGTCTTACTGTATGGGCCTGACAAAGGTCATCTACGGTACATCGAGGTGCCTCTGCCAGATTTCCCATGGGCTGTTCCATGGAACAGCCCCCTAAACAGTTCATAGTACTCCCATGTAGCGATGTTGCCACGAATACTCGCCGAGCACTTGGTATGAGTAACATCAACGTTTCCACCTTAAACACATCCTCTATCAAAGACCTCACTACTAAATGCAGCCCCACACCTCTAACTTCTACAGCAGGCGTCTACACTATCCCCTGTGGGTTCTGTCCCAAGAAATATGTAGGCGAGACAGGCAGAGATCTTGCAGTCCGCCTGAATGAGCATCGAAATGCCTCTAACAGAGACGATGTAAGGTACGCCTGTGTCCTCCACAGAGACTCCACGGGGCATTTGATGAACTGGAACGAGGCACAACTCGTTCTCACCGAACCAGACCTCAGACGCCGACGGTGCCTAGAAGCCTCACTAATCACCGTCACCGACACTATAGAACGCAACACTGGAAACTACAAAATTTCAAAAACATTGGCATACATGATACTTAAGCAGCACCAACCCAACAACACAGGAGTCACGTGATTTCATCGTCTACCCTCGCCTCGCATGGGCCAGTAGGCCTTCTACAGTGTTCCTCCATTCTTATGTTCTTATGACATTCCTCAGGTCACGTGCGTCACATCTCACTCTCCGCCTATATATATAATGTCTTTCTACCTCTGTATGTTAGAAGTGATCAAGTTCCAGGACCGAAACGTTTTCTAATAAATATGTTATAGTGTTTGCTTACGTGTCTTTCTAAACCATAGTGACTTGTCCTGGGAGGGAGTGAGTGCCCTACTCTGCCTCAGCACACATCTTCCACTCCTCCCTTTCTTCCACCACCCACCACAAGGACTGGACACCCCTCTCCTCCCCCCCACCACCACCATGAACCACATGCTGTATGTGCCATGCGCCATTTTCCCTTCAGCCTGGGCTTACCACACAGTTTGAGGTATGGCAGACGATGAAGCCAGCCAGCCACAAAGCCAGGGAAACAATGCACCCAACAATGAAAGAAGAGGCACATGTCAGGTGTGTGGAGAGTTTCGAGCACGCAACAGGGACAGCCGCATTCGTGCACACAATGGGTGTGCAGGATCACATATGCCCCCAGCAGAGAGCAGCCCACAGCCTCCACAGGCAGATGACAATTCCAATGGCAACCTCGTCACTTGTGATTACCTTCTGTTGGCATTCAAATCGACTGCTAGCAGTACACTATCCCACATCCCTAAAGCGGCTCGCCCATATGCAGCAGGGAAATTCACAGACCTTCTTAAGCGGGTGAATGGAGGCTCCACCAACTTAGAAGCCCGAGGCACCATCCAAGCATGACGCAACCTACTCTTGTTCGGCAATGTCTGTCTTGCAGTTCCTGAAAGACGAGGCAAACTGCTAACCACGTCAGTTATCAAGGCAGTGCGCAACTACCCAAGAACGGATAACTGTGTCCCTCTGCCCCATCATCGCAGGAATCAAAGAGGTAGACCCAAGAAAAGTCCAACTGAAAACGAGAAAATTTGCGCACAGGTTAGCAAAAAAATTGAAGGTAACACAGTGGGAGCAATAAGAACAATTACAAGTGACGACACTGTAGCCCCCAAGGATGAGACCACGGCCCAAGCACTAAGAGACAAGCATCCAACCAGGAACACCATAGCCAGCAACGACAACCCTGAGGAAGACCCCATCACTGAACAATTAATTTTGCCAGAATCGGAAGTCTATAAGGCGATCGTGTCATTTCCATCAGGATCTGCAGGAGGTTACACTGGAGTTCGACCTCAGCACCTCAAAGAGATGGTAAATCCAGTACTCGGTGAATCTGCATCAATTCTTCTCACCGAGTTAACAACTTTCGTCAACAATTGCCTGGCTGGGCGAATCCCAGAAGAAATTAAACCTTTCTTTTTTGGAGCCTCACTATGTGCTTTGAAGAAGAGGGATGGGGGAATCAGACCCATTGCAGTTGGAAACACTCTTCGCCGTCTCATTGCCAAAGCAGCAGTGAGAAACATTTGCCTAGAAGCTGCCACTTTACTCCAGCCACACCAACTGGGCTTTGGGGTCTCTCAAGGCAGTGAAGCTGCAGCTCATGCAGCAAGGGTCTACATCAGGGACCTACCAGAAGACAAGGCCATAGTCAAACTTGATTTTAGAAATGCCTTTAATATGGTGAAGAGAGATGCTGTTTTGCCAGCTGTTCGGGTTCAGTTCCCCAGTCTCTTTCCCTTCATTTCAGCCAGCTACAGCAAACCCTCAATTCTTTTGTTTGGAGAATATGAAATTCAATCATCAAAGGGTGTTCAGCAGGGTGACCCACTCGCTCCATTCTCTTCTGCTTGGCAGTAAGAGAACTAACTTCCAGCCTACGCAGTGAGCTCAATATATGGTACCTGGATGACGGCACTCTGGCAGGTACTGAAGAGTCCCTCGTAGGGGACCTACAACTGGTGAAAACACAGGGAGAAGACTTGGGACTCATCCTCAATCCCTCCAAGTGTGAAATCATCACAGCGAACCAAGAAATAATCAATGCTGTGCGAAGAATCCTCCCAGAAGTCTCAACTACAACTCCGTCCAACAGTACCCTCTTGGGGTCACCAGGCCATAGATACTGTCCTCAGGGACAAATTGAATGACCTGATGAGAATGGAGGAGAGAATAAGCAATCTTGATGCCCATGATGCTCTGTATCTCCTCACAAGGTGTCTTACTATGCCAAGACTCACTTACTTCTTGAGGTGTGCACCCTCTTTTGACAACCCAACACTCGATGAATATGATGCACACCTGAGATCAACTTTTAAGAAGGCACTGAACCTGTCACTAGAGGATAAGCAATGGGATCAGGCAACCCTCCCAGTGCGACTGGGAGGTATAGGGGTGCGTAAAGCAGTGCATGTTGCTTTACTTGCTTTTCTGTCTTCGTGTTTGGCTTCCAGTGCATTAGTCAAGAAGATAGTGCCCGAATGCTTGAGAGACTTGGTAGGAGTTCAAGACCCCAGGTTTACTGAAGCAGCGATTCGGTGGAACACCCTTACAGACTCCTCCAGTAGACCAGCTCCTCCCAAACAGCACAAACAGTCCCACTGGGACAAACCGATCATGGAAAAAATCGCCAACACAATGCTCTCCAATGCTTCAGGAAAGAACAAAGCTCGTCTCCTGGCAGTGAAGGCACCACACTCAGGAGATTTCCTGTTAGCTGTTCCCAATTCCTCCCTGGGCACCCATCTCGACCCACAGGCCATTCGGATTGGTGTTGCTCTTTGCCTAGCCGCCCCCATCCTCACCGAACATAGGTGTATTTGCGGCAAGGCGACAGCTGATCAATTCGGACTTCATGGTCTCGTGTGCCACACAGCAGAAGGAAGTATGCCAGACATGAGGAGATCAATGACATAATAAAGAGAAGCCTCGCCACAGCCCGTTGCCCAGCTCAACGGGAACCCCAAGTACAGAGGTCTGATGGAAGTCAAAAGCGTCCTGATTGAGCCACTATGCTACCCTGGAAGGATGGAAAGCAGATTGCCTGGGACTACACCTGTGCTGCCACATTGGCAGACACCTACTTGCCATACTCTGTAGTGGAAGGGGGTGGAGCTGCCAGCCACAGGGAGACCCAGAAGATCCGAAAATATGAAGACCTTCCCCCTTGCTATAACTTCATTCCAATAGGGTCGCAGACCCTTGGAGCATGGGGCAAGTGTGCTCTAAAGTTCCTCAAAGAGCTGGGTGAAAAGCTCATCATAGAAACCAAGGACCACAGGGCGACCAGCTTCCTCTTTCAGAGACTCAGTGTTGCGATCCAGAGAGGAAATGCCTGCAGCATTCTGGGCACGCAGCCCAACACAGGGGAGCTGGACGAAGTATTCGAGATGCAGCTCTGAGTTACCTACGTTGTTTTACTTTCTGTTGTATTTTTGTGAATGTTTGGCCAATGTATTTTGTCTTTAAATAAAACATACTTGAAATATAGGGGGTGGTAGGAGAAAATTCTCAAACAGCTTCAGGGAGAACCTTGAGTTTTCCCTGAAGCAAGTTTATTCTTTTCTCTGAGGATGAGGGTCCCTATGAAAGTTCTAGAGGTGGTACCTCCCTATATTATATATATATATATATATAATATATATATATATATAATATATATAATATATATATATATATATATATAATATAATATAATATATATGCAAACAATCTTAAAACCCTTTAACTGTCCAAACGTAGATCTATGTTCTCTCATCCAGCGCTCGGAATATTTTGAAAAATAGAAAAATTATTTTTGGTTTTTGAAATGAAGAAGATATTTTTTTTTACATAAAGTAATGTAAAAAAAAAAAAATTAGAGTCAGTACTCACAGAGATATAAGGCCACAAAGTCGACACTTGTCACTCATCTGGCGGCAACATGAAGTGATGCCACTTACAGATATGTTGCCGATATACCTTTTTATCTCTTTTATTTTTTAATTTGTATAAGTTTTATGTTATAATAATGACAATTTGTAGTAGTTCTTGTGATTTCATAGTTAATGTTTGATCTGACACTAATATTAAGTACTGAAATAGTGCTCAAATAGACAGAGACACAGCGACAGGTGAACATTTGTACCTACTTTAGTTAATATACATAGAATTTATACGTCCCGGCAATGTTTTGGATATACTGGAGTATATAATAAAAATAATAATAATAATAATAAAATAAAATAATAATAATAATATAATTTTTTTTAAATAATAAAATAATAATAAAAATAAAAAGTTCACTTGAAGGTTGATGTAAGAGTGAGTCACTTGTCTTATCTCTTCACTCCACTGCTGACAATGATCAGCGTCGTCTTATCTAATCTTATCTCTCTGCTAATGAAAGTGGTGACATTTGACGAGACTTGCTTTATTTTTTTTCACTCTTACACATAAACTAGTCTGTCTATCTGTCTGCCTGTCTATCTATCGGTCTGCCTGTCTATCTCTCCGTCTATCTATCTGTCTGTCTCAGAGAGGTGCTCATAAACCATCTGGTGTAAAGAACATAAGAACATAAGAAAGAAGGAACATTGCAACAGGCCTACTGACCCATGAGGAGCAGGTCCATGTGCCCCCCCCCGGATTAGCCCAATGACCCACCCAGTCTGGTCACCTCCACTCAAGGAAGGAGCACGGCACCAGACCCAGCAGCACAAGCTAGTCAGGTTCAACTCACACCCACCCACACCCATTCATATATTAATCTAACCTATTTTTAAAACTACACAACGTTTAGGCCTGAATAACTGTACTCGGGAGTTTGTTCCACTCATCCACAACTCTATTACCAAACCATTGCTTTCCTATATCCTTCCTGAATCTGATTTTTTTCCACCTTGAAACCATTGCTGCGAGTCCTGTCTTGGCTGGAAATTTTCAGCACGCTATTTACTCCACCTTTATTTATTCCTATTTTTCCATTTATTCACCTTGATCATATTCCCCTTAATTCTACGCCTTTCTAGAAAGTGCAGATTTAGGGCCCTCAGTCTATCCTCATAGGGAAGATTTCTGATACATGTGATCATCTTTGTCATCCTCTGTACGTTTTCCAGAGCATTTATATTCATTCTGTAATACGGTGACCAGAACTGAGCAGCATAGTCTAAATGAGGCCTAACCAAGGATATATAGAGTTAAAGAACAACCTGAGGATTTCTATTATTTATACTTCTAGATATGAAGCCAAGAATTTTGTTAGCTTTATTGCAAACACTAATGCACTGTCTTGGTTTTAGATTACTGCTAACCAGAACTTCTAAATCCTTTTTACAATCAGTACATTATTTAGTTTATATGTCGCATGGTTATTTTCTTGTCCAACATTTAGAACTTTGCGTTTGTCAATATCAAACCGCATCTGCCACTTCTCCGACCATTGCATCAGTCTAATCAAATAATCCTGGAGTGCTCTAATGTCCTCATTAGAATGAATTGGAAGGCCTATTTTGGTGTCATCAGCAAATTTGCTTATGTCGCTATTTATTCTCTAGTCCCAGAGCTAAGGGGTATGTCCTACGAGGAGAGGTTAAGGGAAATCGACCTGATGACACTGGAGGACAGGAGAGATAGGGGGGGACATGATAACAATATACAGAATACTGAGAGGAATTGACAAGGTGGACTAAGACAGGATGTTCCAGAGATGGGACACAGCAACAAAGGGACACAGTTGGAAGTTGAAGACACAGATGAATCACAGGGATGTTAGGAAGTATTTCTTCAGTCACAGAGTAGTCAGGAAGTGGAATAGTTTGGGAAGCGATGTAGTGGAGGCAGGATCCATACATAGCTTTAAGCAGAGGTATGATAAAGCTCACGGTTCATGGAGAGTGACTTAGTAGCGACCAGTGAAGAGGCGGGGCCAGGAGCTAGGACTCAACCCCTGCAACCTCAACTAGGTGAGTAGGTGAGTACAGCCCGGTGGCCTGGTGGCTAAAGCTCCCGCTTCACACACGGAGGGCCCGGGTTCGATTCCCGGCGGGTGGAAACATTTCGACACGTTTCCTTACACCTGTTGTCCTGTTCACCTAGCAGCAAATAGGTACCTGGGTGTTAGTCGACTGGTGTGGGTCGCATCCTGGGGGACAAGATTAAGGACCCCAATGGAAATAAGTTAGACAGTCCTCGATGACGCACTGACTTTCTTGGGTTATCCTGGGTGGCTAACCCTCCGGGGTTAAAAATCCGAACGAAATCTTATCTTATCTTAATCAGCCAGCCACCGGCCAGCCAGCTGCCAGCCAGCCAGCCACCGGCCAGCTAGCCTTCCGAAATTACAGTTCCAGAATAGCACTTTGTCTGGATTTTTTGGGTTATTCTAGGTAATTTACACTATGTATAATTGTATTTACGTATGCGCTCCTGTGAGATAGAGACAGAGATAGATACAGACAGACAGATGGAGATAGAGACATTCAATCAGCCAGCCGCCAAAGCCAGCTGGCCAGCCAGGCTGCCGGAATTACGGTTCCAGACTTGTTTCTTTTTACTTAGGGCATAAGTTATAGGACATTCTGGCAAGATAACATTTTCCTCTTAAAAGGGGAGTGTTAATATGACATGACATCAGTGAATCCTTGGTATTTGCCGCAATGTTTGCTCTAGCTGGCGCTCAGTTAAACTGGTGCTCCCACAAGGCACTAAATGGTCCCAGATTTTTTTAATACAGCGCACACCGAGGGTTAAGACCCATTCTATGCTGACCAGGAATCTTAGGTCAATCATGTCAGATTTGGAGGATGCAAAAAAAATAAAACTTTGATCTACGTTTGTGCAAGTAGTAAGAACGTAAATCTACGTTTGGACAGTTAAGGGGTTAGCTATGCAAGACAAGTCATGGGGGTGAAAATCTTTAGCAAGTACTTTCACACTTTTCAGTGAGTCATCAGGAGCTGTACAATGTTGTAAGGATGCAACTGAGGGAGTGAGGAGAAGTTTTCTCAGAATAGCAGAGTGCGGGTCTATCACCTGCTGCTGGCTCTCTCAGAATGTGGGATAATGGTCGGTGTGACACCCAGCACTACCACCATCCCCATCCCCCCCCCCATGTGAAGTAAGAGAATTTTGAGAAGTCAAGTGTTATGAAATTAGAAGATATAATAGTCCACCCCAAACTTTATCTAACTGTTTAGAACAGGTCACGTGACTTAAGAAAATACGTTTCTCAGTGGATATTATATATACTTGGATTGCTATTATTCTGTGTAACCTTTTTAATTAATAAAAGGGAATGAATTTGCTCTTTGTTCACTTAAATGCCCTGTTCTAGGTTACTCGCATGTTCTCAGAGGTACTGAGAAGCATCTCTTTATGTTTTCATAAATATTGTCTACTTTTCTTCTCAGTATCAATTAATATGCCTTACTTGGGATTCCAAAACTATCGAGCTTGTATAACCCATAATTTGAGTCATAAGTGAATCTTCTCTCTTGAAACATGACAGGAATATCATATATAACTCAAATTATGGGCTATACAAGTCGATAGCTGTTTAGGAGAGTCTACCGTACACAACCTTAAACAACAATGCTATACAAAATCACAGGATTGCTCATTGTGTCAGGTGGTCTCATGACGGATTAGTGACGCTCGACCAGTGTCTACGCACCAAAACACCATGCTACGTCAGTTGGTATATGGTCATACAATGCGTCTAGCTGTAATTGTACCATACACTGACAAGTACACAAGATTACCTGATAACACAGGTAGTGGGGTTAAAGGATATTAGAAGAAGATATCTGGATCATAGAAATATTTTAGGAATGGTATAGAAGAATCTCAAGTAAGGCATATTAATCGATACCGAGAAGAATAGTAGACTGTATTTAGGAAAATATAAAGAGATACTTCTCAGTACCCTTGAGAACATCCGGGTACCCCAAGTGAGTATTTGTTTTACATGATGGTAAGATTTCTGGTGTCTTTTTCTGTCTCATAAACATACAAGATGTCAGGTACATCTTGCTACTTCTACTTACATTAGGTCACACTTCACATGCATGTACGTGTTTATGTATACAAACTCATCTGAATTTTCTTTGACTTTTTCTTAATAGTTCTTGTTCTTATTACTTTCCTTTCATATCCATGGGAAGTGGAATAAGAATCTTTCCTCTGTAAGTTATGCGTGTTGTATAAATCAACTAAAATGTTGGGAGCAGCGGCTAGTAACCCCTTTTTCCGTATAGTTTACTAAAAAGAAAAAGCAGGAAACCGTCAAAGTGGGATGTTTGAGATGCATGGATGTAGTGTGAATGATAAGAAAGAGATGATTGTGGATTTTATGAATGAAACGAAAGTGGATGTCCTAGTGCTTTAGAATCCCAGGTTCATGTGTTGAAGAAGGAGATTCTACTTCTTCAGGAGGAAAATAGGAAGCTGAAGCTTCGCATAGATGAGTTTGGGAGCGAGTGTGAGAAGGATTTAGCTGGTAAGGAAGGAATGGTCACCAGCATAGATAGTGGCAGCCGCTTTAAGTGGCAAGTGGTTCACAGTTCAGGAAGAAGGAAGATGAGGAGAGTTAATAGAGAAGATGTGAAGGTAGGAAATCGATTCTCTGTTCTCCAAGATGAGTGTACTTCAGTGGTTAGTGAGGTTGAAGGTACCACTGATTCCCCTGCTAATCAACCTAAGAATATTTTAATAGTAGGCGATTCTCAGGTAAGATATATGGACCGTGCATTTTGTAACAGAGACAGAAAGGTCAGACAGACAGTGTGTCTTCCTGGAGCTGGTTTTTGGTGACATAGTCAGCAGGTTGGATAATATTATGGCGGGTAATGAACAAGCCCATTATCTGTCTTAGTGCGGGGGTAAGGGACATTGGGAAGGGCGGGAGAGAGGAGCTGCGGGATAAGTACAGACAGCCATAGAAGTAGTTAGGTCTAACAGGGGGATCCTAGTCATATGAGCATCTTGCCTAGAAAGGGAGGGGGCAATGAATGGATGTCTAGGGCAATTGGTATACATCGCTGGCTAAAACAGGTTTACTGCAAGGAACTTGCAATCCCATTCATTGATAACTGGGACCTTTCTTTGCAAACGTGATATGTATGAAAGGGATGGGGTTCATCTCTCTGGGATGGAGTGGTTGCATTAGCCAATCAATTTGAGGGGGTAATTGATGACTTGTCTAGGAATTTAAACTGATAGATTATAGAGGTATGGGTGTTTGTGGGAAACAATCAGGCTGCAGCATTAGGGTTAAAAAAACAGCAGTTATTACCGAGATACCTCAGGGATATGTTTAAAAGGCAATATTCAAAATAAAGTTGCTAGTAATGGCAAATCAATTGATCAACAAACAAAGAGAGATAGTAGAGGGCAACGAGTGACTAGCTCCCAAAAGGGTTTACTATACAAATAGTGGGAGTCTAAAAAATAAGATAGATGAGCTAAAATTACTTGCAAGTGTAGTAATAAGATATTATTGGTATAACAGAGACCTGGTTCAACCTGAAAGATAGAGAAATGCCTTCTGAATGCAACATACAGGGTTAATAAACTATTCCCCCACTGATAGGGTCAACGGGAAAAGGGTGGTGGTGTGGCGATGTATGTCAAGAAAATTTAAATTGTTGTCTTAGACATGATATAAGATTAGAAACATCGAACACAGAATCGGTTTGGCTACAGTTTCTCGAGGAACGTGACAAATTAATTTTGGTGTGATTTATAGGCCCCCAAACCTTGATAGGGAGTGCAGTAAGCTTTTTATGGGACGAAATTCAAAAGGGCATCTAGATATGAAAATGTTGTGATAATGGGAGATTTTAACTTTAGAAAAATTTTGATTGGAACAATATGACGGGAAATCTTGAGTCTAGGGGATTTCCTTGATACGGTTCGGGAAATTGCATTTAGAACAGGTTGGACGCAACCAACAAAACAATCTGCTTGACTTGGTTCTTGCCAACAAAGATTCACTAATTAATAATCTTGAGGTTAATGATGAGCTTGGGAAAAGTGATCACAAATCACTTAGTTTCAATATATCATGGAATTACTCAGATTACTGCAATCAAATTTCTGTCCCAGATTTTCGCTTGGCCGACTTCATGGGACTGAAAAATTACTTGACTGGGCTAAATTGGGATGTCCTGACTATGAGTCAGGTAGGTGATCTTGGTTGCCAATATGACGTTTTTCAGAACATAGTTCTAGCTTCCCAGACAACTTTTGCTCAGAGTAGGGAAATTAGATCTAACAAAAATGATCCCAAATGGATGAACAATAGATTAAAACATCCCATTGGTCAAAAGAGAGGCATATATAGGCGTATCAAAAGAGGGGATAGGCAGTTAAGTAATCAATATATTAAATTAAAGAGAGAAATAAAGAAAGGAATAAGAAAAGCAAAAAGGGATTATGAGGCTAAGGTCGCAAGGGATTCAAAGACTAACCCAAAAGGGTTCTTTCAGGTACACAGAAGTAAGATTAGGGACAAGATTGGCCCACTTAAGAGTAACTCTGGTCAATCCTGTCAATGACCCAAGGATATTTTGTGAAATTCTAAATACCTACTTCCTCTTAGTTTTTTACCCAGGAAAATACTAGCGATATTCCTGAAATAATAGATTACGTAGAACAGGATGTTAATAAACTATGTACGATTGCGGTAACTAGTGACATGGTCCTCTTACAAATAGAGAAAATAAAACCTAACAAATCCCCAGGTCCTGATGAACTGTTTGCAAGGGTGTTAAAGGAATGTAAAGAGGAACTTAGCATACCTTTGGCTAATCTTTTTAACATGTCACTACAAACTGGCATAGTGCCTGATAAGTGGAAAATGGCAAATGTAATACCTATTTACAAGGCAGGTGACAGGTCCTTGGCTTCGAACTATAGACCAATAAGCCTTACCTCCAAAGTGGGAAAATTTATGGAATCAATAATTGCCGAAGCAATTCGTGGCCATCTTGACAGGCACAAACTGATTAATGATTCTCAACACGGTTTTACAAAGGGGTGTTCCTGTTTTACGAATTTACTAACTTTTTTCAGTAAGGTGTTTGAGGAGGTAGATCATGGTAATGAATATGATATTGTGTATATGGACTTCAGTAAGGCTTTCAATAGAGTTCCACACCAGAGGCTATTGAGGAAACTTAGGGCACACGGAATAGGAGGAGAAATTTTTTCCAGGGTAGAGGCATGGCTGACAAATAGACAGCAGAGAGTTTTCATAAATGGGAGAAATCAGAATGGGGGGCACGTCACAAGCGGGGTTCCTCAGGGTCAGTATTGGGCCCGTTGTTTTTCACAATTTACATAAACGACATAGATGAGGGAAAAAAATAGCGACATAAGCAAATTGGCTGAAGACACCAAATAGGCCCTCCAGTTCATTCTAATGAGGGCATTAGAGCACTCCAGGATGATTTGAATAGACTGACGCAATGGTCGGAGAAGTGGCAGATGCAGTTTAATATTGACATTGCAAAGTTCTAAATGTTGGACAGTTAAATAACCATGCCACATATAAACTAAATAATGTAGATCTTAATATTACCGATGCGAAAAGGATTTAGGAGTTCTGGTTAGCAGTATTCTAAAACCAAGACAACAGTGCATTAGTGTTCGCAATAAAGCAAACAAAATTTCTTGGCTTCATATCTAGGAGTATAAATAATAGAAGTCCTCTGGTTGTTCTTCAACTCTATATATCCTTGGTAAGGCCTCATTTAGACTATGCGCTCAGTTCGGGTCACCGTATACAGAATGGATATAAAATGCTCGGGAAAAAACGAAACAAAGGAGGATGACAAAGATGATCCATGTATCAGAAATCTTCCCTATGAGGATAGACTGAGGGTCCTGAATCTGCACTCTCTCGAAAGGCGTAGAATTAGGGGGGATATGATCGAGGTGTATAAATGGAAAACGGAATAAATAAAGGGGATGTAAATAGTGTGCTGAAAATTTTTCCCGCCAAGACAGACTCGCAGCTATGGTTTCAAGTTGGAAAAATTCGATTCTGGGAAAGGATATAGGAAAGTACTGGTTTTTTTAAAAGAGTTGTGGATGAGTGGAACCAAAATCCCGAGTACAGTTATTTTAAGCTAAACCGTTGTGTAGTTTTAAAAATAGGTTAGATAAATACATGAGTGGGTGTGGGTGGGTGTGAGTTGGACCTGACTAGCATGTGCTGCCGGGTCTGGTACAGTGCTCCATCCTTGAGTGGGGATGACCAGACTGGGTGGGTCATTGGGATAATTCGGGGGGGTGGGGTGTCAATGGTCTAATCCGGGGGGGGGACATGGACCTGCTCCGCATGGGTCAGTAGGCCTGTTGCAGCGTTCCTTCTTTCTTATGCTCTTATGTTCTTATGAAGCAAAGCTGAAGGGGATCGGAGAGTTTTACTGGGGAGAAATAAATGGGTTTAGGTCAGGGGTTTCTAATAGAGTTAGAACTAAGAAATGTGTAGCAATAATGTTGAAGGATAAGTTATGGCAGGAAAAGAAGGAATATAAATGTATAAATTCAAGGATAATGTGGAGTAAAATAAGGGTTGGATGTGAAAAGTGGGTTATAGTAAGTGTTTATGCATCTGGAGAGAAGTGTAGAGGAGAGAGCGAGATTTTGGGAAATGTTGAGTGAGTACATGGGGAGTTATGAACCAAGTGAGAGAGTACTTGTGGTTGGGGATCTTAATGCTAAAGTGGGTAAAAATGTTGTGGAAGGAGTAGTAGGTAAATTTGGGGTGCCATGGGTAAATGAAAACTGGAAGCCTTTAATTGAGCTATGTGTAGAAAGAGCTTTGGTAATAAGTGATACATAATTTATGAAAAGGAGGATAAATAAATATACAACATATGATATAGCACATAATGAAAGTAGTTTGTTAGATAATATAATGGTGGATAAAAGGATGATGGGTAAGCTTCAGGATATACATGTTTATAGAGGGGCAATGAATATATCGGATCATTATCTAGTTGTAGCTACAGTCTGAGTAAGGGATAGACGGGAAAAAAGGAAAATAGCAGCAACAAGTAAGAGAAAGGTGAAAGTTCATAAACTAAGGGAGGAGGAAGTTAGGTTGAGATATAAGAAAATATTGGCAGAAAGATATTGGGGGGGGGTTGAAGAGGGTTAGGATAGTTTTAAAAATGCAGTATCAGGATGTGGGGCAAAGGTTTGTGGTTAGGAGGGTGGGTGCAGGAGGAAAGAGGAGTATTGGTGGAATGATGAAGTAAAGGGTGATAAGAGAGAAAAAGGTAGCTTATGAAGTTTTACAAAGCAGAAGTGAAAATAAGAAAGGCAGAGTATTTGGAAGTAAAAGAAAGGTGAAGAGAGTGTTTTAGAGAGTGTAATAGGAGAGCCACTGGAGGGACACTGTCAAAATTTTGCTGAGAAATAAAAAAAAATTGGAGATAACAGGTTACGAAAACCTGGGAAGGAAGGGGGTTTTTTTTCATTAAAAAACAGAGTGGGGGAGTTAGAAGCATGCGGGTATTGGGGAAGGCAGGAAATTTTGGACTTTGAAATGTCAGTGAAGAGAGGGAAAATTTTCATCCGGCCAAAGGTAAACATATTTTAGAAGTAATGAAGAGCGATGTGATTAGAGGATACGTAGGCTTATGTAAATGAAAGGGGGTAAAGCACTGGGAAAGACGGGATTATACAAATGTTAAAAACAAGGGAAGGATCCCAGTGTTCAGTGATTGATTTCTGTTTTAAAAAATTATGAAAAAAAGGGGAAGGGGCCTAGGGACTGGGAAGAGCATGTAAAATTTTTTTTACATAAAGGGAAAAATTCTATAAATAAGCTTACTGTGTAACCCGTAAAATAATGGTAGGGTTTTATTATTGAAAGAATTATAGGTAAGACAGCAAGACTGCAGATGAGCAAGGAGGCTTCAGAGTGGGTAGGGGATGTGTAGATCAAGTGTCTACATTGAAACATATATATATGAGCAGTATTTAGATTTAAATGTAGGGATGTTTTCATTGCATTTATGGATTTAGAAAAGGCATGTGATAAAGTGGATAGGGAAGCAATGTGACAGATGTTCCAAGTGTATGGAATAGGTAGTAAGTTACTAAATGCTGTAAAGAGATTTTATGAGGATAGTGAGGCTCAGATTAGGGTGTGTAGGAGAGAGGGAGATTACTTCCTAAAACTTAGGTTTTAGGGATGTGTAATGTCACCATGGTTGTTTAACACATTTATACCTGAGGTTGTAAAAGAAGTAAATACTAGGGTGTTCGGGAGATGGGTGGGATTAAATTATGAGTAATCAAATACAAAATGGGAATTGACACAGTTACTTTTTGCTGATGATACTGTGCTTTTGGGAGATTCTAAAGTTGCCAAGGTTAATGGACGAGTTTGTGATTGTGTATAAAGGTAGAAAGTTGATAGTGTACATAGATAAGAGTAAGGGTATCAAATGATTTAGAAAAAGAAAAACTAGATATCTCGTTGAAGGGAAGGAGTATGGGAGAAGTGAACGTTTTCAAATATTTGGAAGTTGACTTGTCAGCAGATGGGTTTATGAAGAATGAGGTTAAGCATAGAATTGGTGAAGGAAAAAAGGTGAGTGGTGAATTGAGGTATCTGTGGAGAAAAAAAAAACATTATCCCTGGAGGCAAACAAGAGAAGGAAAGAGAGTAAAGTAGTACCAACACTCTTGGGTTGGGTTGTATATGCAGCAGCGAGGAGGCTGGAGGCAGTGGAGATGTCCTGTCTAAGGGCAATGTGTGGTGTAAATATCATGCAGAGAACTAGTAGTGTGGAAATTGGGAGGAGGTGTGGAGTTGTTGAGGTTGTTTGGTCATTTAAAGAAGATAGAATGAAGTAGAATGACTTGGAGAGTGTATAGATCTCTAGGGGAAGGAAGGTAGGGTAGGGATCATCCTCGAAAAGGTTGGAGGGAGAAGGTAAAGGAGGTTTTGTGGGCGAGGGGCTTGGACTTCCAGCGAGCTGTTGGAGTGGTCGCAATGTTCTTATAGATTCAGTACCACTCTTTCGTGGTTACAATATATATATACTGCAAGTGAAGGCTAGCACACCAAGCGGGTATTAGAATGAAATTCACTCAGAGGCAGCCACATCACCGTTTGTCCTCGGAACAAGGTAAAACACCTAGCTGTGATGGGTGCTTGATTCTTGTAGGATTGCGTGGTCCTGTGGGTTAGAACGTCATGTGATTTTCGCTCACCATGAGGCGGACCAAAACGACATGGGTTCGAATTTTAAGAAACTATTGGCTTTTGAATCACATAATATATAATGTGGATTACTCTGTAATAAATTAGTTCGATTTGGAAAAATCACGTGTCTTTTTAAGCGAATTTGTTGGTATCTATTACCAAGGCTTATACCGTAATTTGTAAATAATTAATTAGAAAATCATGTTGTACTTTCATCTGAGAAAGAAACTTATGTTAACAGAATACCTGGCACTAACGTGGTTCTACGTCCTGGAGACTTGGTGACCATCCCATTCTGGAGTTTACACCACGATCCTCGCTACTGGCCTGAACCTGAGGTGTTTCTTCCAGACCGCTTCTTACCAGAGAACAAGACCAATATTACAAGCTTCACTCACATGCCCTTCGGAATGGGTCCTAGAAACTGTATAGGTAGGTATAGTAGCCTAATTTTATTTGGAGAAGTTTGGTTTTATTAATAATGCTATTCTATAGTACTAAAAATATAAAGGTCTTCCAAACATCAATTTGCTGTTTTCATTTTTACTTTGCATTTTCTTCCTATAGCTATGCGGTTTGCCTTGATGGAGGCCAAGGTGGCACTCGCTAAATTGCTACTGAAAGCAGAAATTCACCTGAGGAACAGTGGCGAGGAACTAAAACTGGAACCATCTCCCTTCCTACTGAGACCAGAAGGAGGGGTTAATCTTGTGGTTTCTCCACTAACAGCGAAAACAAATAAACAGTGAATTAAGCTTATCAGTGTAGTAAAAAATGAGATAAGAAAGCCAAAGAGATTTAAAGTTGCAGGGACATAAAAACACCCCAAAGGGTCAGCTTACTGAAAATTTATAAAAAAAATGTGTACCATGCAGAACGTCTCTTTGGCATACAAATAAGGTTCCACATAACCGGCTTACCTGCAAAATTCTAATGGAGTCCCTAAGACAGAATATTTCTTTTGACATCCTGTCAACAGTCTCGTGGCTGCGCTCCAGAACTATCCCAACTCTCTTGAAGTTTCCATTCAGCTCACTGTCGAGAAATATGAGACAACTCACTTCCCTTTCTAGACGTCTTACTTTATAAAGTTTATCACATCTCAAATTTAATGTTTGATAAAACCAGTATATAAAAACTACCTTACACAATTATTCATCAATTGTGACTGAAAGTTACAACGAGGTGTCTTGATTTATATCTGAGAACCCCGAAGATTTCATGAGAGTGTAAGAACATTAACATCTTACCTTTAGAATACTTTCCATCATGCTTCGTCTGAAACAAACGATGGGCTCACGTAGGTTTCTTTTATTTCTTATAGGCAACAATATAGATCTACCCAAAACATGTCATGTCGACAACGTTTTCTAATACTACCAGACCTGGAGACACAGAACCAAAGACCAGCAGTGATCTCCACCCTCTGTTAGTTTTTTTGGTTCTCACCGGTCCTTACTATGGTGTGAATCGATATAAGCAGTGAAGCAATAGATAACAGAAAGAACATAATAGGAGAAAATGAGTAAACATTTCCTCCTTGCACTTTACTGGTTTCCTTCCTTCTCTTCCTCCAACAATCTACTCACCCTTAGGTAATAAGCACAGACCTGGCCCTGACAATTAACCAAAAGTCCACTACTCCTACATCCTAAATTCTAACTACCAGTAAAAATCACTGATTCAGTATGAACTATTTTTTATATGGTCAGTTAGCGTATAAGAACAATGGGAATCGTGTGCGAAGTCCTGGAAAATAACATGAAGAGTTACATGTTCGTTGTGTTTGTGTACCCATCACATCTCATGTGCAAGTGTAAACATTCTTCAAATTGACAGGAAGACGGCGTGTCGATTTGCCGAAGGAATAAAAAGACATTGGACAAGTGTTAGGAATGTACGAGGCTGTTACTAAGTAGCAATAATTAGGAAATAGGGACTTTCCTGGATAGTCTGTCTATACTGTAAAAGT
This sequence comes from Cherax quadricarinatus, assembly GCF_026875155.1. NCBI lineage: Eukaryota > Metazoa > Arthropoda > Malacostraca > Decapoda > Parastacidae > Cherax > Cherax quadricarinatus. Next base: position 6,072,816 of record NC_069449.1, read on the forward strand.
TTGCAGAGATAAGGATATATTAAAAACAAACATCAATCTTGTACCCAGAGGGACAACAAATTCACAAGAATGTGAGAGAGATGTTGATGGGAATATTTACAAAGTTAATTAAAGAAAGCTCAGCAGCTAACTCAGATAGGACTGTAGATTCCACTCGAGTAATACAAACAGTAAAACAGGAAGAAACAGACTGCCTGCATGCCCAAAACCAGTCATAGCATAACCAGTTTCAAGAAAAGAACCAAAAGGGCCTAACGAATGTAGCGACAGAAAGGGGGGAGAAAAGATTTTTTTATTTTTTAGTTAACAGACATGTTAAATGTAAATAACTCGTTTTAAACCTTATTCCTAGTATATCTCCTTTATAGTATAATAATATATTATACTATAAAGGAGATATACTAGGAATACGGTACAGTGAGTTATTTATATTTACATGCGTGTTAACTAAAAAAAATAAAAATCATTCTCCTCCTTTTCTGTCGTTACATTCATTAGACACCTTTTGACTCTCTTCTTGAGCTGGTTCATATTATGACTGGCTTTGACATGTGCAGGCAGCCTGTTTCATTCCTTTATTGCTGTATAATAATAAGGTATTAAAAGGACCCCAATGGAAATAAGTCACTCTGACTTTCTTGGGTTATCCTATGTTCACTATACATATGCTCTTGTGTATGATAACACTGTCTAACAAAATTTCATTTTTTTTCGAGTTCCTGAAAAATAAGCATCACTTCCCAATTCTTTATAACTAAACAAAATTTAAAAAAGTAAATTTTGATCTCAGAACTTTTCTTTTGTGGTCCTGGCACTTCTGAACACTTTCAAGAAAGACCGATGTACAACTATTATGTTCTAGGGTTTTGCTTGGCAAATATAAACACAGGGGCTCATAAACCAGCATTCAGTTATTTCTGGCTACTTAAGAAGACACATCAGAAGAAGTGACATGGCATCACGAGGCTGCAATAATTCTCCAGATGCATTCTGCTACATATGTGGTCAGTTCAATAAGACATAAGAAATTCTTTGTAACAGCATCTAAAAAAAATGTGTGAAGCTTACAAAGCATATTTTGTCATGCCAGTTGTGGACCAAAACAAGACCTGGGCGCCTCATGTTGCTGGTGAACATTGTAAGAAAACATTGTAAGGTAAGAAAGTCATTAGTTATATGAAGGGTAAAATCTTGAATATGGAAATTTTTTTTAAATGAAATGTATGTAACAGAAACTAATTCTTTTGTTCTTTTACAGGATGATACAGAGGAGAAAAAAGAGCTTTGAAGTTTACTGTTCCTAGAATATGGCGTCAACCCACTGATCACTCAACCAACTGCTACTTCTTTCTATATATAATATATATATATATATATTAAATATATATATATATATATAATATATATAATATATATTATTATATATATAATATAATATATATATAAATATATATATTATTTAAAATAATATAGCACAACATATAAATAAATAAAATAACACATGAATTAGCCATTTGCAAATACAATGGCCTACATCAACCCCATTGCATACCCTGAATATTTTGTTCATATTTATTAAAGTATATCCCATCACCTAACAGGAGGAAAAGAGGAAGATAGCTCCTGCACAGAAAATTACATTAACAAAGTCAAAACCTCACAATTCATGCTTGTGCAAAAACCAAAACACTGTACAATAAAACTCCTTGCACAAAGTAAACAGAAAATATAATACAGCATACAAAAGATAAAATTATACATTGCAATAACTTAAACAAAAGACAAACCCAAGCCTACAATAAACAGTGCAATGACACATACCACAATAAAACTTCCCGCATAAACAATGAGCAGGAAGCACCTAACAAAATGAAAAGAGCAAGAGAGCTACAGCCCAGAAAATTACATTAACAAAAATCAAAACCTCATAATTTATGCCTGTGCACACACAAAACCCCCCACAGAAAAACCCCCTTGCACAAAGTACACAAAAATTATAATACAGCATACAAAAGATAAAATTATTCATTACATTAACTTAAACAGTAGGCAAACCAAAGCCTACAATAAACATTACAATGACACATACCCCTATAAAAACCCAACATAAACAACGAGCAGGAAACACCCGCAAGTAAAAGACATAACATTATATATACAAGAACAGCCCATACAAATAACAAACTCATGACATAATGGAGAACAAAACGCCTCCCAACTCAGTGACCCACACCAGGTCAAAGAAAAACCATATAACTACATTTAAGCTCCCCTAAGTACATTCCAACAAGATATGTATCAAAACTGCTTACATACAGTACATAAAAACCCTATCTCCCTGTTTGAAACATAATAGTACTTCATTGTAAAAATAAAATTTTACAATGCATTAACATGAAACAAATGGTGACACTTAAGTATGTAATAAGCGTTCATAGGACACTGAATAAAAGAATAAGCAGGAAGCACTTGCAACTAAATCTTAGCCCGCCATATATGCATTAAACAGCCCATACTATCTGGATGTAACTCATAAGATACATACCAGTAAATGGTAACAAAGATAATTATTCTTTATCAAGGTTACAGAGACAAGTAGGAATTTTAGGACACCTAGGTAGCAAAAACTGTCCTTCTTCGATACCTACGATAATCTATCTCTCCACAAGTAACTCTGGACCTATATTAATTTCAAATGAAATATACATCACCGGGAACTCTGGTAAAAACATTAATATAAATATGTGGACTGTATATTAAATTTAAGATGTGAATACATATACGTTGAAGGAGAATTTATAATAATACGACTCACCAATTTGTCTGGAGATTACTTGGTATATCATACACAAACCCCTGCCTAAATATGAAGAAAATACTGGCCAGAATTTCAACATAAAATAGACATGATTTAGTTGGGTTTGGGGTTTCCT
>NC_069449.1:6076248-6147192 GCF_026875155.1 Cherax quadricarinatus
CATTTCTTTGGGGCCCCCTGACATTATTGTATGGTCTCTTAACGTGCTAGTGACACCCCTGCTTTTCTTGGGGGGATGGTGCATCGTCTGCCAAGTCTTTTGCTTTCGTAGTGAGTGATTTTCGTGTGCAAGTTCGGTACTAGTCCCTCTAGGATTTTCCAGGTGTATATAATCACGTATCTCTCCCTCCTGCGTTCCAGGGAATACAGGTTTAGGAACCTCAAGCGCTCCCAGTAATTGAGGTGTTTTATCTCCGTTATGCGCGCCGTGAAAGTTCTCTGTACATTTTCTAGGTCGGCAATTTCACCTGCCTTGAAAGGTGCTGTTAGTGTGCAGCAATATTCCAGCCTAGATAGAACAAGTGACCTGAAGAGTGTCATCATGGACTTGGCCTCCCTAGTTTTGAAGGTTCTTATTATCCATCCTGTCATTTTTCTAGCAGATGCGATTGATACAATGTGATGGTCCTTGAAGGTGAGATCCTCCGACATAATCACTCCCAGGTCTTTGACGTTGGTGTTTCGCTCTATTTTGTGGCCAGAATTTGTTTTGTACTCTGATGAAGATTTAATTTCCTCATGTTTACCATATCTGAGTAATTGAAATTTCTCATCGTTGAACTTCATATTGTTTTCTGCAGCCCACTGAAAGATTTGGTTGATGTCCACCTGGAGCCTTGCAGTGTCTACAATGGAAGACACTGTCATACAGATTCGGGTGTCATCTGCAAAGGAAGACACGGTGCTGTGGCTGACATCCTTGTCTATGTCGGATATGAGGATGAGGAACAAGATGGGAGCGAGTACTGTGCCTTGTGGAACAGAGCTTTTCACCGTAGCTGCCTCGGACTTTACTCTGTTGACGACTACTCTCTGTGTTCTGTTAGTGAGGAAATTATAGATCCATCGACCGACTTTTCCTGTTATTCCTTTAGCACGCATTTTGTGCGCTATTACGCCATGGTCACACTTGTCGAAGGCTTTTGCAAAGTCTGTATATATTACATCTGCATCTTTTTGTCTTCTAGTGCATTTAGGACCTTGTCGTAGTGATCCAATAGTTGAGACAGACAGGAGCGACCTGTTCTAAACCCATGTTGCCCTGGGTTGTGTAACTGATGGGTTTCTAGATGGGTGGTGATCTTGCTTCTTAGGACCCTTTCAAAGATTTTTATGATATGGGATGTTAGTGCTATTGGTCTGTAGTTCTTTGCTGTTGCTTTACTGCCCCCTTTGTGGAGTGGGGGTATGTCTGTTGTTTTTAGTAACTGTGGGACGACCCCCGTGTCCATGCTCCCTCTCCATAGGATTTAAAAGGCTCGTGATAGGGGCTTCTTGCAGTTCTTGATGAACACAGAGTTCCATGAGTCTGGCCCTGGGGCAGAGTGCATGGGCATGTCATTTATCGCCTGTTCGAAGTCATTTGGCGTCAGGATAACATCGGATAGGCTTGTGTTAATCAAATTTTGTGGCTCTCTCATAAAAAATTAATTTTGATCTTCGACTCTCAGTCTGGTTAGCGGCTTGCTAAAAACTGAGTCATATTGGGACTTGAGTAGCTCGCTCATTTCCTTGCTGTCATCTGTGTAGGACCCATCTTGTTTAAGTAGGGGCCCAATACTGGACGTTGTTCTCGATTTTGATTTGGCATAGGAGAAGAAATACTTTGGGTTTCTTTCGATTTCATTTATGGCTTTTAGTTCTTCCCGCGATTCCTGACTCCTAAAGGAAAAAAGGAAAATGATAGCAACAAGTAAGAGAAAGGTGAAAGTTCATGAACTAAGGGAGGAGGAAGTTAGGTTGAGATATAAGAAACTATTGGCAGAAAGATATTGGGGAGGGGGGTTGAAGAGGGTTAGGATAGTTTTAAAAATGCAGTATCAGGATGTGGGGCAAAGGTTTGTGGTTATAGGAGGGTGGGTGCAGGAGGAAAGAGGAGTGATTGGTGGAATGATGAAGTAAAGGGTGTGATAAGAGAGAAAAAGGTAGCTTATGAGAGGTTTTTACAAAGCAGAAGTGATATAAGAAGGGCAGAGTATATGGAGAGTAAAAGAAAGGTGAAGAGAGTGTTGAGAGAGTGTAATAGGAGAGCCACTGGGAGGGACACTGTCAAGAAATTTTGCTGAGAATAAGAAAAAAAAATTGGAGATAAACAGGTTACGAAAACCTGGGGAAGGAATGGATTTGTCAGTTAAAAAACAGAGTAGGGGAGTTAGTAGATGCAGTGCTGGTATTGAGGAGATGGCAGGAATATTTTGAGGATCTTTGAAATGTCAGTGAAGAGAGGGAGTAATTTCATGCACTGGCCAGAGAGGTATAACATATTTTAGAAGTAATGAAGAGCAGGATGTGAGTATAGAGGAGGTGCGTGAGGCATTATGTAGAATGAAAGGGGGATAAAGCAGCTGGAACTGACGGGATTATGACAAATGTTAAATGCAAGGAAGGATCTAGTGTTGCAGTGATTGATTTCTGTTTAATAAATTAGAAAAAAGGGGAAGGGACCTAGGGACTGGCAGGGCGTTAGTTCTATTACAAAAGGGGAAAAATTCTAGTAAAATAAGCTTCTGGATACCAGGTAAAGTAATGGTGGGGTTATTATTGAAAAAAATTTAAAGGGTAAGACAGCAAGACTGCGTAGCAAGGAGGCTTCAGAGTGGGGGGGGGATTGAGATCAAGTGTCTACATTAAAAACAATAAAAAAGAGCAGTATTTAGAAAATGTAGGATGTTTTCATTGCTTTTTGGGATTTGAAAAGGCATGTGTAAATGAAGGGAACAAGGGACAGAGCCCAATTTTGGAATGGGTAGTAAGTTACTAAATGCAAAAGAATTTTTATGAGGAAGTGGGCCAATTAGGGTTGTGGAGAGGGGAGATTACTTCCTAAAACTAGGTTTTAGGGATGTGTAATGTCCCATGGTTGTTTAACCTTTTACCTGAGTTGTAAAAAAATAAATACTGGGTGTTGGGAGAGGGTGGGGTTAAAAAAGAGTAATCAAACAAAATGGTTACAAGTTTCTTTTTGCTGAGAACTGTGCTTTTTTGGGGAAACAAAGTTCCAAGGTAATGGAGAGTTTGTGTTGTGTTAAAGTAGAAAGTTTAAATGTAATAGATAAGAGTAAAGGGGATCAAAAGATTTTGAAAAAGAAAAACTAATATCTCGTTTAAGGGGAAAGGGGATGGGGGAATGAACGTTTTTTAAATATTGGAGTTGATTGCACAGATGGTTTATGAAGAAAAAGGTTTTAAACTAGAATTGGGGAAGGGAAAAAAGGGGAGTGTGAATTGAGGGATCTGTGGAGACAAAAAAAACATTTCCCTGGAGCAAACAAAGAAGGAAAGAGAGTAAAGTAGTACCAACACTCTTGGGGTTGGGTTGTATATGCGCAGCGAGGAGCTGGGGGCGGGGAGTGTCCTGTCAAAGGCAATTGTGGGTAAATACATGCAGAGAACTAGTATGGGGAAAATTGGGAGGGGTGTGGAGTTTTTGAGGTTTTTTTGGGTCATTTAAAAAGAAAAATAAAAGTAGAATGACTTGGAGAGTGTAAAAACCTAGGGGAAAAAAGGGGGTGGGGATCACCTGAAAATTTTTGGGGGGAGAAGGTAAAGGAGTTTTGGGGGGCGAGGGGGGGATTTCCACGACTGGGGAGTGGTCGCAATGTTCTTATAGATTCAGTACCACTCTTTCGTGGTTACAATAATTTTTATACTGCAAGGAAGGCTAGCACACCAAGGGTATTAGAAGAAATTCACTCAAGGCGCACATACCGTATGCCCTGGGAAACAAGGTAAAACCTAGCTGGATGGTGCTTGTTCTTGTAGGGTTGCGGGGCCTTTGGGGGTTAAACGTCATGGTTTTCGCTCCCCATGGGGCGGACCAAAACACTGGGTTCAAAATTTTAAAAAACTTTTGGGTTTTTTTGAATACAAATATAAAAATTGGGATTACTCGTAATAAATTGTTCGATTGGAAAAATCCGTGTCTTTTTAGCAAAATTTGTTGGTATCTTTTCCCAAAGGCTTAACCGTATTTGTAAAAATTTTAAATTTAAAAAAATCATGTTGTATTTCTTTGGGGAAAAGAAACTTAGTTAACAAAAAAACCGGGCCTAACGGGTTCTAGTCCGGGAACTGGTGATATCCCTTTCTGGGTTTACCCCACGACCCCTCGCTATGGTCGAACCGAGGTGTTTTTTCCAGACCGCTTCTTACCAGAAAACAAGACCAATATTCAACTTCACCACTCCCCTTTGGGGAAGGGCCCTAAAACTGTATAGGTAGGTTAGTACCCTAATTTTATTTGGAAAATTTTTGGTTTTTTTTAAAATCTATTTTAAGTACAAAAATATAAAGGTCTTCCAAACACAATTTGCGTTTTCCTTTTTCTTTTCTTTTTTTCCCAAACTAGCGGGTTTTCCTTGTGGAGGCCAAAGGTGGCACTCGCAAATTGCTACTGAAACAGAAATTCAACTAGGGAAAAGTGGCGAGGAACTAAAAGGAAAAATCTCCCTTCCCTACTGAGACCAGAAGGAGGGGTTTAATTTGTGGTTTCTCCACAACACGAAAACAAATAAAAGTGAATTAACTTACAGTGTAGTAAAAAATGAATAAAAAAGCCAAAGGATTGTTGAATTAAAGTTGAGGGACATAAAAAACCCCAAAGGGTCACGTCTGAAAATTTTATAAAAAAAATGTGTACCATGCAGAACGTCTCTTTTGGGAAAAAAATAAGGGTTTCCCCTAACCCCTTCCTGCAAAAATTCTTGGGTCCCTAAAACAGAATATTTTTTTTGACACCTGTCAACAGTCTCGTGGTGGCCCCCAGAATATCCCCCCAAATCTCTGAAAATTTTCCCTTCAGCTCACTGTCGAGAAATAGAGACAACACTTTCCCTTTTTGACGCCTTTCTTATAAAGTTTTCACATCTCAAATTTAATGTTTGCTAAAACCAGTATATAAAAACTACCTTACACAATTATTCATCAATTGTGACTGAAAGTTACAACGAGGTGTCTTGATTTATATCTGAGAACCCCGAAGATTTCATGAGAGTGTAAGAACATTAACATCTTACCTTTAGAATACTTTCCATCATGCTTCGTCTGAAACAAACGATGGGCTCACGTAGGTTTCTTTTATTTCTTATAGGCAACAATATAGATCTACCCAAAACATGTCATGTCGACAACGTTTTCTAATACTACCAGACCTGGAGACACAGAACCAAAGACCAGCAGTGATCTCCACCCTCTGTTAGTTTTTTTGGTTCTCACCGGTCCTTACTATGGTGTGAATCGATATAAGCAGTGAAGCAATAGATAACAGAAAGAACATAATAGGAGAGAAATGAGTAAACGATTTCCTCTCTTGCACTTTACTGGTTTCCTTCCTTCTCTTCCTCCAACAATCTACTCACCCTTAGGGTAATAAGCACAGACCTGGTCTGACAATTAACCAAAAGTCCACTACTCCTACATCCTAATTCTAAGCTACCAGTAAAAATCACTGATTCAGTATGAACTATTTTTTATATGGTCATGTTAGCGTATAAGAACAATGGGAATCGTGTGCGAAGTCCTGGAAAATAACATGAAGAGTTACATGTTCGTTGTGTTTGTGTACCCATCACATCTCATGTGTAAGTGTAAACATTCTTCAAATTGACAGGAAGACATGCGTGTCGATTTGCCGAAGGAATAAAAGACATTGGACAAGTGTTAGGAATGTACTGAGGCTGTTACTAAGTAGCAATAATTAGGAAATAGGGACTTTCCTGGATAGTCTGTCTATACTGTAAAAGATTGGTAGAGATAAGGGATATATTAAAAAAACAAACATCAATCTTGTACCCAGAGGGACAACAAATTCACAAGAATGTGAAAGAGATGTTGATGGCAGTATTCACAAAGTTAATTAAAGAAAGCTCAGCAGCTAACTCAGATAGGACTGTAGATTCCACTCAAGTAATACAAACAGTAAACAGGAATGAAACAGACTGCCTGCATGTCAAAGCCAGTCATAGCATGAACCAGTTCAAGAAAAGAACCAAAAGGTGCCGAACGAATGTAGCGACAGAAAGGGAGAAGAATGATTTTTTATTTTTTTAGTTAACAGACATGTAAATATAAATAACTCGTTTTACCTTATTCCTAGTATATCTCCTTTATAGTATAATAATATGTTATACTATAAAGGAGATATACTAGGAATAAGGTACAGTGAGTTATTTATATTTACATGCGTGTTAACTAAAAAAAATAAAAATCATTCTCCTCCTTTTCTGTCGTTACATTCATTAGACACCTTTTGACTCTCTTCTTGAGCTGGTTCATATTATGAATGGCTTTGACATGTGCAGGCAGCCTGTTTCATTCCTTTATTATTTTATTTATTTTATTATCACACCGGCCGATTCCCACCAAGGCAGGGTGGCCCGAAAAAGAAAAACTTTCACCATCATTCACTCCATCACTGTCTTGCCAGAAGGGTGCTTTACACTACAGTTTTTAAACTGCAACATTAACACCCCTCCTTCAGAGTGCAGGCACTGTACTTCCCATCTCCAGGACTCAAGTCCGGCCTGCCGGTTTCCCTGAATCCCTTCATAAATGTTACTTTGCTCACACTCCAACAGCACGTCAAGTAATTAAAAAACCATTTGTCTCCATTCACTCCTATCAAACACGCTCACGCATGCCTGCTGGAAGTCCAAGCCCTCGCACACAAAACCTCCTTTACCCCCTCCCTCCAACCCTTCCTAGGCCGACCCCTACCCCGCCTTCCTTCCACTACAGACTGATACACTCTTGAAGTCATTCTGTTTCGCTCCATTCTCTCTACATGTCCGAACCACCTCAACAACCCTTCCTCAGCCCTCTGGACAACAGTTTTGGTAATCCCGCACCTCCTCCTAACTTCCAAACTACGAATTCTCTGCATTATATTCACAACCACACATTGCCCTCAGACATGACACTCCACTGCCTCCAGCCTTCTCCTCGCTGTAACATTCATCACCCACGCTTCACACCCATATAAGAGCGTTGGTAAAACTATACTCTCATACATTCCCCTCTTTGCCTCCAAGGACAAGTTCTTTGTCTCCACAGACTCCTAAGTGCACCACTCACTCTTTTTCCCTCATCAATTCTATGATCACCTCATCTTTCATAGACCCATCCGCTGACACGTCCACTCCCAAATATCTGAATACGTTTCACCTCCTCCATACTCTCTCCCTCCAATCTGATATTCAATCTTTCATCACCTAATCTTTTTGTTATCCTCATAACCTTACTCTTTCCTGTATTCACCTTTAATTTTCTTCTTTTGCACACCCTACCAAATTCATCCACCAATCTCTGCAACTTCTCTTCAGAATCTCCCAAGAGCACAGTGTCATCAGCAAAGAGCAGCTGTGACAACTCCCACTTTTGTGTGTGATTCTTTATCTTTTAACTCCACGCCTCTTGCCAAGACCCTCGCATTTACTTCTCTTACAACCCCATCTATAAATATATTAAACAACCACGGTGACATCACACATCCTTGTCTAAGGCCTACTTTTACTGGGAAAAAATTTCCCTCTTTCCTACATACTCTAACTTGAGCCTCACTATCCTGTAAAAAACTCTTCACTGCTTTCAGTAACCTACCTCCTACACCATACACTTGCAACATCTGCCACATTGCCCCCCTATCCACCACCTGTCATACGCCTTTTCCATATCATAAATGCCACAAAGACCTCTTTAGCCTTACTAAATACTGTTCACTTATATGTTTCACTGTAAACACCGGTCCACACACCCCTACCTTTCCTAAAGCCCCTTGTTCATCTGCTATCCTATTCTCCGTCTTACTCTTAATTCTTTCAATTATAACTCTACCATACACTTTACCAGGTACACTCAACAGACTTATCCCCCTATAATTTTTGCACTCTCTTTTATCCCCTTTGCCTTTATACAAAGGAACTATGCATGCTCTCTGCCAATCCCTAGGTACCTTACCCTCTTCCATACATTTATTAAATAATTGCACCAACCACTCCAAAACTATATCCCCACCTGCTTTTAACATTTCTATCTTTATCCCATCAATCCCGGCTGCCTTACCCCCTTTCATTTTACCTACATGCCTCACGAACTTCCCCCACACTCACCAACTGGCTCTTCCTCACTCCTACAAGATGTTATTCCTCCTTGCCCTATACACGAAATCACAGCTTCCCTATCTTCATCAACATTTAACAATTCCTCAAAATATTCCTTCCATCTTCCCAATACCTCTAAACTCTCCATTTAATAACTCTCCTCTCCTATTTTTAACTGACAAATCCATTTGTTCTCTAGGCTTTCTTAACTTGTTAATCTCACTCCAAAACTTTTTCTTATTTTCAACAAAATTTGTTGATAACATCTCACCCACTCTCTCATTTGCTCTCTTTTTACATTGCTTCACCACTCTCTTAACTTCTCTCTTTTTCTCCATATACTCTTCCCTCCTTGCATCACTTCTACTTTGTAAAAACTTCTCATATGCTGTATAATAATAAGGTATTAAAAGGACCCCAATGGAAATGAGTCACTCTGACTTTCTTGGGTTATCCTATGTTCACTATACATATGCTCTTGTGTATGATAACACTGTCTAACAAAATTTCACTTTTTTTCGAGTTCCTGAAAAATAAGCATCATTTCCCAATTCTTTATAACTAAACAAAATTTAAAAAAGTAAATTTTGATCCCAGAACTTTTCTTTTGTGGTCCTGGCACTTCTGGAACACTTTCAAGAAAGACCGATATACAACTATTATGTTCTAGGGTTTTGCTTGGCAAATATAAACACGGGGGCCCTCATAAACCACATTCAGTTAAGCTCGGCACTTAAGAAAACACATCAGAAGAAGTGAAATGGCTCACGAGGGGTGCAAAAATTTTCCAGAAGCATTTGCCATATGTGGTCAGTTCAAAAAAGAAAAGAAAATTCTTTGTAAAAGCATCTAAAAAAAAGTGTGAACTTACAAACATTTTTTGCAGCCAGTTGTGGACCAAAACAAGCCTGGCGCCTCATTTGCGGGGAACATTGAAGAAAAAAATTGTAAAAGGGAAAAAATCATTAGTTAAGAAGGGTAAAATCTTGAAAAGGGAAATTTTTTTTTAAAAAGAAATGTATGAACAGAAATAATTTTTTTGTTTTTTTAAAGGGTGATACAGGGGGAAAAAAAAGCTTTTAAGTTTACTGTTCCTGAATAGGGGTCAAACCCATGATCCCTCAACCCAAATGCACTTCTTTTTTTATATATATATTTTTTATAATATATATTTATATATATATATATTTTTATATATATATATAAATATATTTATAAATTTTATATTTATTTAAAAAAATAAGCACAACAATAAAAAAAAAAAAATAACACATGAATTAGCCTTTGAAATACAATGGGCCCCATCAACCCCATTGCAATCCCCGAATGTTTTGTTCATATTTATTAAAGTATATCCCATCACCAAAAGAGGAAAAAAAAAAAGATGCTCCCGCACAGAAAATTACTTTAACAAAGTCAAATCCTCACAATTCATGCTGTGCAAAAACCAAAACACGGGACAAAAAAACTCCTTTCACAAAGTAAACAGAAAAAAATAAAACACTACAAAAGAAAAATTATACATTGCAAAACTTAAACAAAAGACAAAACCCAAGCCAAAAAATAAACAGTGCAATGACACATACCACAATAAAACTTCCCGCATAAACAATGAGCAGGAACACCTAACAGAAAGAAAAAAACAAGAGAGCTCCACCCAGAAAATTACATTTAAAAAAAACAAAACCCCACAATTTATGCCTGTGCACACACAAAACCCCCCACAGCTCTGTACAGAAAAACCCCCTTGCACAAAGTACACAGACATTATAATACAGCATACAGAAGATAAAATTATTCATTACATTAACTTAAACAGTAGGCAAACCAAAGCCTACAATAAACATTACAATGACACATACCCCTATAAAAACCCAACATAAACAACGAGCAGGAAACACCTGCAAGTAAAAGACATAACATTATATATACAAGAACAGCCCATACAAATAACAAACTCATGACATAATGGAGAACAAAACGCCTCCCAACTCAGTGACCCACACCAGGTCAAAGAAAAACCATACAACTACATTTAAGCTCCCCTAAATACATTCCAACAAGATATGTATCAAAACTGCTTACACACAGTACATAAAAACCCTATCTCCCTATTTGAAACACAATAGTACTTCATTGTAAAAATAAAATTGTACAATGCATTAATTAACATGAAACAAATGGTGACACTTAAGTATGTAATAAGCGTTCATAGGACACTGAATAAAAGAATAAGCAGGAAGCACTTGCAACTAAATCTTACCCCGCCATATATGCAATAAACAGCCCATACTATCTGTGAAAAATTAAATTTACCTGGATGCAACTCATAAGATACATACCAGTAAATGGTAACAAAGATAATTATTCTTTATCAAGTAGGAATTTTAGGACACCTAGGTCGCAAAAAATGTCCTCCTTCGATACCTACTTCAATCTATCTCTCCACAAGTCACTCTGGACCAATATTAATTTCAAATGAAATATACATCACCGGGAATTCTGGTAAAAACATTAATATAAATATGTGAACTGTATATTAAATTTAAAATGTGAATACATATACATTGAAGGAGAATTTATAATAATAAGACTCATCAATTTGTCTGGAGATTACTTGGTGTATCATACACAAACCCCTGCCTAAATATGAAGAAAATACTGGCCAGAATTTCAACATAAAATAGACATAACTTAGCTGGGTTCCATGGTTGTCCTGTCCATTCGACTTCTCAAGTTATGCAGGACTGCAATTCAAACAATTTCTGCTCCTATTTGAGAAATTTCTACCACAATTTAACTTCCAGAGCAACGAAATTTATGCACATTTCACTAGCATGCCTTTACCCAATTCAAAACAATGGCATCTCCTCCCCAGCGACACTCACCCATCACTGATTCTTTATTTATTTACAAATAAATTTTTATTACCTACAATATATTCCATCAATTTATATACAAAATACACTGTATTTTTGGAAAATATACAGTATTTTCTACACTATCGATCTCTTGGGCTACTGGAGAACATAACATCTCCATACACATTTTCCCAAGTAATTAAAAAAACTACCTATGGACATGCTTGGTAACACAATGAGCCAAAAATTCCCATAAAATATAAAAAAACACAAGGCCCATAACATTATATAAACCATCATAACAGATGCCTAAGCCACCAATCCCCGACAGTGTAATAATTATCCAAACAAAAAAATATACGTGACTTATATGTGATACTATGCTGAAATCAGGGTCTCTGACATGAATAAAAGGTGAACCAACATGCAAGGAACACAACCAGAGGCCAAGTTGCAACCCTCACATACCCAACTCACACATCACATACAACACAAAAACTCCACTACCTTACCATACCCAACAGTCATGAAAGGAGACCAGCCCCTTGCCCGCCCCCATGAGCCCAGAGGAGTTTCCCCACTGAGAGGGTTCGATAACCCTCCGAGAAACTGGACTCCCAACGCTCCCCATAGATTAATCTATTCCTACACATTGTTCTATAGAATCTAGCTGCTAATGCCTTTATCCTAAACTCACCTTTGATCTCCCTCATTCCCCAAGAAACATGCAAATAATCCGCCATAACATACATCAAAGCCCGTCCCACTTCTCCTGATACCCCACTGACATCCAATGACAAAGCCCTAAGAAACGACCAACTCCCCCTCAACAGCCTGATAACACCCTCCATCCAAACCCTTACCCCCCCAAAGATGAGCAAAAATATACCTCACGAAAGGCAGTTTCCTTCTCCCACAGAACAAGCATGTCGCCTCCCTCACCAACTCCATTTTATGCAACTCATGCTTGGATGCCAATACTCCCATAAGAAAACAGTATACCAACTCCCTAACTCTTGCTGGTATCCTAAGCAGCCTGAACTCCCTCCATATAACCTGCCAGTTATACATGGGATACACGGCAACCTCCTGTAATACATCCTGTCCCCACACCACACCCACCAACGTTTCAACCTTCAATTTTGAATCCTGTCTCACTGTTAATAAGAACCTCAGCAAATCCTCGCAATCCCTCAAGTCCCTACCACTCCACCAGTTTCTAGCATCCCTCATTACCCTATCCACCCTTACACCCCTCTCCCCCCACCCTAATATACCTCTGCTTAATATATAAGGCCATTACCCGAGGCCCCAAAGCCATCAGTCCTAGACCCCCCCCCCCATTTCACATCAGTCATAACCACTTCCTTACATAACCAGGACCTCCCATACCCCCCACACAAACCTCAAAACCCTCCTCTGTATTTCCTGAATGTCCTGTGGCAGCAATGGAAACACCTCTGCCACTCCCCATACCTTACTATACACAAGCGAGTTAATTACCAGAACCCGCTGCTGTAACGCCACTTCCCTAACCCTCAAGCCTCTAAGCTTGCCCAGAACCCTACTCGTGACTAGTTCAGAGTTGATCCTCCTGAAATCCTGCACCTGCGCCATATACCATATCCCACAAACCCTAAGTCTCTCACCAACTGACCATCTCCTCCCCCCAATCTCCCCCAACCCAATTCCCCACCTCCAATAACCTAGACTTTGCTAGATTAATTCCCATACCTGAAACGTCCCCAAAACTCTTAATTACCTCACCAGCCCTCCTTAAAGCCCCCTCACTCATTACCAGAACAGTGGTGTCATCAACATATCCAACAATTCCCCCCATGCAGCCCCCCCTCTAACCCCTGCAATTCCCCCTCCACAGCCTCAAAGAAAAGATGCTGCACACATGCAAAGAGCAACTGAGAGAGCAGACAACCCTGCCTTAAGCTCCACTCCATCAGCACTGGCTCCCCCAGCCTTCCATTAACCTGCACCCACACAATCGCCCCCTCATATAAAGTGTGCACCCAACTCGCAACCCATCCCTCCAAAACCCAACTTCTCCAAACAGGCCCATAAAAACTCCCTATTCACACAATCATAAGCCTGAGCCCAATCCAAACCAAGGACGCCCACTCCCAGGCAGTTCTCTATAAAATCCCTTATCTGACTGTGCCCATTCCTCATACTACGC
The DNA here is from genome assembly GCF_026875155.1 of Cherax quadricarinatus. Taxonomy (NCBI): domain Eukaryota; kingdom Metazoa; phylum Arthropoda; class Malacostraca; order Decapoda; family Parastacidae; genus Cherax; species Cherax quadricarinatus. The sequence continues at coordinate 6,089,456 of NC_069449.1, forward strand.
CCTGGAATCCCATACTGACCTCTATGTATCACAGCCCCAATTACCTTCTTCAAACTTTTACCCAATATCTTTGCAAAAAATTTATAATCTCTACATATTAATGACAAAGGACGATAATCACCCAAACCCTTCCCCTCCTTCCCCTTCGGCACCAATACAACAATACCAGTTTTCTGTGTTCGCCCCATCCTACCACTACTCAACATATAATTCAGAATTTCCGCCAGACACTTCCGAAGACTCTCCTAATGTGATCTATAAAAATCGATAGATAAATCATCTATTCCCGGTGCCTTCCCCTGACTCAACCCATTCACCACCTCCTCCACCTCTGCCTCATTAATGCTGTCCTCCAACATTTCCCTGTCCCCCTGCCCTAAAACCAGATGTGCTCCATTGTCCCCAAATGAATCCATTCCAACAACCCCCTCCCTCCTCCTCCTCCATTTCTCCCTAAACCAATAATCTGCATACCTACTGATACTGTCTGTATCAGAAAGACCCTGACCCTCCACATAACCCCCCCTCCCCACCACTAAATGCAGCACAGTAGACATCAACTGCATGTCCTTGAATTTCCTAAGAACATACCCGGACGGCCTGTCACCTTTTAAGACATCCTCCAAGCCTGCCCTGACACGGAGGGCATCAAACCTTTCATTATGAATCTCCACTAAGATACTCCTAAGTTCCCCCATATCTCCACTCGCACCTTCCTTACCCCCCCCGTAACAATCATTCAACTGCCCCTCTAAGTAATTCTGCAGGTCAAACCACCAGCGTGCCCGTTCCATGCCACGTGCTTTAAAAAATTTTTGCAATCTCCACCTTTGCATGCAACTCCCACCAGTTAAGCAAATTCACGTCCTCATCCCTAGCCTCCCAAAATACCTTCCACCAGTCCTGAGAGGACAAACCTAGATCTCCTCCTGTAAAAGCCTCACATTCAATTTCCAATAACTCGGATATATGCGCGCAATACCATCTATTCGAAGGTCAGCCAACACTGCCCTGTGATCTGACAAACCCATATCAATAGTCCTAACCCTCTCCACACCCATCCCCTGCATAACATAAATTCTATCCAACTGTGCCTCATAACTTCCCCGCACATACGTATGCTCCACCTGATACCCCCACTGCCCACCACATCAACTACCCCCACATCCTGCAAAAATCCCTCTAAGCACTCAACACACACCCCGCACCCCTCGGTATCACATCCCCATGCCGAATCACACAATTCCAATGTCCCCCAATTACCGAAATAGCAGGTAAACCCCAGAGATAGAACAAAACTTCCCTAACAAAGTCTGCTTTCACCCTCATATTACTAATTGCCGGCATATAAACCCCCACAAAACATACTCTCCCCTCCCCCCAATACCCATCCACCTGAACAACCCTTTCCCCTCCTCCCACCCTATGATGTGCAACAGGCTCGTCCCTTTAAATGCAGAGCCATACTTACAAACATCTTATAACCCCTCAATTGCAGCTCACATCCTGACCTATACTTATGCTCCTGCAAGAAACAGACGTCCACGGCATACTTTCTCAACACCCACTCCTACCAGACCTTTTGACCTCATTCTTGAGACCATTAACATTTAAAGTCACACACCTGAATGTTCAAGGAAAGGCGGGTTACCCCTGTGCCGCTGTGGCTTGCTCACACTTCCTTTCATGATGCCCACACTCTCCTTACCATTCTTCTTAATCGGACCCCCACCCCCCTTGCCCCTCCCCACCCAATTTTCCCTTTGCACCCCCCCTTTAGTGGCTTTCCCTACCACATCTGCCCATGCAGATGTGGTAGGGTGTCAATACTTCATCCAATTCAGACGACCCCTCAGGGTGCTTCCTAGAGCTTCCACTCAAACTCATATCATCATCAGGCAAATCCTCCTATTTCCTGGTCTTGCTTACCCAAGACCTCCACTTTCCCCTGCAGCCCTTCCAGCTTCTGCACATCACTGGACCGTCCATCCACGTCCTCGCCTACCACAGCTTCCTCCAAAAAATCCTGTAGCACAGCCTCCAACAACAGCTCCTGAGTTGACGTTTCCCATTCCTCCACTACCACAGGCCTTGGTGGATCCTCACTAGCCACCTCTGGGAGTGTAACACACATCCCCAACAGCTCCCCCTCATTCTCCACCTCCTCACTCCAGAGAGCCTTCCTCTGTCCAACCACCCCACTCCTCTCAGTGCCCACCGTACTCAGCTGTCGTTCTCCTCCAAAAGTGTTGGCATGCTTGGGGCAGCCCTACGTACACACTGCGCCACCATGTCCTCATACAAGTCACAAAGATGGCACGTCCTCCTTTGAACTGCGTAATGCACGTAGACTTGGGTTCTGTATCCCGTCAAAAGAACATATGACGGTATGGGCCTCATCAACATCATCTTGAGGGTGTAGGAACCTTCCGGCAGCCCTGCATATGGGCAGTCCCTCCACACCCCCCTCTAGCCTCATGAACAATGTCGTAGTTCCTGAAGACATCCTCAAGTCCAAATTGTGTCGCCTCAAACAGTACTTTCCGCACCTTAACCCATGTGAAGTATGTGGACACATCATGCATACACACTTCCACCGTCGAGTTAAGGCACATCCTTCGTTCCTGGTATTCAGCTACAATACTGCTGTAGAAACTGGCCCTCGTAAACTTCACGAAGACCCTCCTCAAACCATTGAGGGCGACACCATACAGTTCCTCGTTAGGAATGCCGTAGAGGTCTCTAATAATGCCTGGAAGAAGCACATTCATCGTAGCACTGCTCAACGATCCACGTATCAGCTCTATGCAAACAGTGTTGATGCGCCTGCCGGCACGATCCGCTATCTTGAAACTGAAGTGCAGAAGTGCTCACCAGGTGGCAGGTATTCAGAGCACCAGTAGTGTCTTCTCTCCCCTGAGGTTGAAAGACGAATCCTTTTCTGCCTGGTGGATCCTTCCTAACGCCGAACTGGGAAAAATGCACCTACTATTTCTTATCCAGACCTTCCCTCTTCTGTTGCACCAGTACCACAAAGTGCTGATCTTCCTGTACCGACACCTCCAGAAAAAAAGTCAACCGTCAGAAGAAGAAAGCAGCAAATCAGAAAATGAACAGCACACTAAATAAGACTATGATATCACAGATGCAGCTGTTGGGAGGAATCCTTACTACCCAAACCAAACAGACCTCAATGACCTTATCAGAGATCTTGGCTTGATAAAGTCAAATGCTGAGCTTTTGATTTCAAGGCTCAAGGAGTGGGACTTGGTGGATGAAAGTGTGCAAATGACAAGCCAAAGAAAACGTTACTAACATTTCTCAAGCTACTGTAATGATGTATCAGGCCTGTTTGATGCAACTAAAATTGCACGTAATTCAGATGAGTGGAGACTCTTCATTAACAGCTCCTCCACAAGCCTAAAAGCTGTACTTCTGCATAAGGGGAACAAGTATCCATCTCTTCCCTTGGCTCATTCATTGTATCTTAAGGAGGACAACAGTGTCAAACTTCTACTGGAAGCTTGATCTATGATAAGTATGGCTGGGAGGTTATTGGAGACTTCAGAATGGTGGCAATTTTGATGCGACTCCAAGGAGGTTTTACAAGTTTCCCTGTTATCTCTGTCATTGGGATAGTAGAGACAGAGCAGCACATTACCAGAGGAAGGACTAGCCTCAGAGGACTAAGTTCTCAGTAGGAAGACATAATATCAAACATAAACCATTGGCGGATCCTTAAAAGGTTCTGTTCCCTCCATTACACATCAAACTAGGGCTAATGAAACAGTTTGTTACAGCTCTTGAAAAAGAGCCTGCAGCCTTTAAGTATCTTCAAGACTTCTTTCCCAAGATATCAGAGGCAAAGGTGAAGACTAGCATCTTCACTGGATCACAAGTCAGGAAAATCATAGAGTGCTCAGAATTTCCAAAGAAGCTCACAGAAAAGGAAAAGGAAGCCTGGGAGAGTTTTGTTGCTGTAGCACAGGGTTTTCTGGACAACAACATGTCTGACAATTATGTGGAACTTATTGAGACCTTGATAAACAGCTATGGTCAGATGTGCTGTAGGATGTCCCTTAAGGTCCATATCCTTGACAATTTCAAGGACTATATGGGAGCATACTCAGAGGAGCAAGGGGAGCGCTTCCACCAAGATATAATGGACTTTGAACACATATCAGGGATCTTACAATGAAAACATGGCAGGAGACTACATTTGGGGGCTTAAGCAGGAAAGTGATTTGTTACATGCTCGCAAATCTAGAAAAACTCTCGTTTTTAAGTTTATAAATATGTCTTCAGAAAGTTTAAAATAAAATTTTTGTAAATTTTATTTATGTAAACTTTCTTTATTTTATTATATGTTTTTGTTTTACATCCCAAACTAGCAAAACATATTGAAATTTAGCCATTTTTTTTTTTTGTCAAAAATTCATCCTGTAAGCCACCAAATCAAAGCTTAAAAGGAATAATGGTCATTTTCTTTTGTTTTGCAATAAAAGAAGTTGGAAAATAACACTTGCCAGGAACAAAAATTGAGTTACATATGTAAACTATTTAACTGTATTTGTGTATACCTGAATAAACTTCCTTACTTAAAAGTTTACAATATATTGGAAGGCCATTAATGATTTCTCATACCACAAGACTAGAGTAAAGAGGAGTGTAGTTCTCACTATGATTCTGAAGCTTACCAAGTGTGCAGCCCGGAGTTTCTCGATGAGGAAATTAAGAATATACGTATATGATATTGCTACAAAACTTGGTTACCTCAAGGAGTTTGTAGAAACAGCGCTGCTGGCAGCTACAAAAACTTATCATAGGACTAAGTCTTGGAAAGCATCTCCGATCAAGAATATGCTGTTACTCCCATACAGTGAGAATTTATCTCTTCTAACAAATGCCCTAAAAATATTAACGTACAAGTACTTTTTAAGAATTTACGGACAGTTAAAAGCATTTTCATTAAGAATTCCAATCAACACTGTGTTGATGGTGTTTCCGAAATGGGTTGTAATGCCTGAAACTTATCTTACGGTTAATTTAACCTCGATTCCTTTATAATTGAAGGCACTGTGCATACATTATTCCTATCTGAATTCATTGGACTGTCGTAAATGCATTTCTATAATGACGAAACTAAAGGGAACTCGGCTCTGCTGCTCTTATAGTTAAACATGCATTTACCTAAGAGTTAGGTGGATTAGCCTCTGAATATAGGATCGTTTCCCCTCTTGTCGCCTGCCCGAGACCCATTTTCATTTAGGCAGCGCTGTATAGCCCTTGTGGTTTAGCGCTTCTTTTTTATTATATTAATAATAGGCGACGAAAGGAAATTTCCTACTGATAGATGCCAGATACTTTTGGGATCCGAATATTAAAATTTTATAATAAAAAATTATGGAATCTGATGGCAGGTTGGTGATAACTGACATGTCATTAATGTTGGGCTTTATCTTTTTTTAATAATTTTTTCTTCATTTCTTTGGCTCTGGGTACTGTCTGCCTGGCGCCAACTACATAATTTAGTCATTTCCCTGTACGAATCTACTTAGACTTCCTACGCATTTCTGCAACACTGCTAGTTCCTGAAGGACATAAGAAAGAAGGAACACTGGGGAAGGCCTACTGGCCAATACGATGCAGGTCCAAGTCACCTCCCGGCTTAAACCAACGACCCACCTAGTCAGGTCAGGTCACATGCACTTAAGGAGCACGTTATCAAACTATTAGCACAAGCTAGTCAGGTCCATCTCACACCCACCCATACCCACTCATATATTTATCCAACCTATTTTTAAAACTGCACAACGTTTTAGCTTCTATGACGGTACTCGGGAGTTTGTTCCACTCATCCTTACAAAAGCAGACAAAGCGAGTGTATCATGATTATGGACAAGGTGGACTATACTGGGAAAATGAATCTTCAGCTAGAGGACAGAGAGGTAATACATCTGCTAGGAGCGAAGAATAGCCAGATGTGAGTGTGGGGGAGGTGCGTAAATCTGTGTGTAAAATGAAAGAAACACGTTATCTAGAATTGATGGAATCAAGACAAATGTTAAAAATAGTATGAAATATAGTTTTGGACTGGTTGTATAAAGGATCTCATTATACTGATTTACACTGTCTCGGTATAAAATACCGAGACAGTGTAAATCAGTATAATGTAATCCTTTATTGACAACTTTCCGCCCACGCAGGGGACTTTATCAAGTCACAAACAGCCTACGAGCAGAAAATATATATTACTGTAACCACGGACGAGTGATATTGATCAATAAGAACACTGCCCTAACCAAGGATTCGAAACCATGTTGTACTGGCCAGCCATTGTGAGACAGAACCACATTGCGCCTTAACCCACAGGACGACCCTGTCCTACAAGCACCAAGCACCCAGCCAAGCTAGGTGTGTTACTCTTAGTCCGAGGGTATACGGTAGTGTGCGAGCTTGTAAGTTAATTTCATTCTCATCCCTGTTTGGTATAGCTTGCAAGCTCCCACACTACCGTATGTCCTCGGACGAAGAATAACACACCTAGCTCGGCTGGGTGCTTGGTTCTTTTAGGACTGAGTAGTCCTGTGGGTTAAGGCGTCATATGGTTCTGGCTAACAATGCCTGGTTCGAATCCTTGGCTAGTGCAGTGTTGTTATTGATCAATATCACTCGTCCGTGGTTACAAATAATTTATATATATATTATATATTATATATATATATATATATATATTATATATATATACTATATTATATATATATATATATTGTTGTTTACTGTTCAGACAGGCCGAAGAACCACTACACGATGATCATCAAACACCAGAGAGCAATACGTTATGCTCAAGAGAATTTCGGGTGTTTTTTAAAATCAGCATCAACAGTCACAAATTTTTTGGGAAGCCCCCCATCAAATAAAATCACACCCACAACAAACGCAAACATAGAATTCCCTTTTATAGCTTTTTCCCTAATTTAAACACTCACAGGGATAATGGAAACCAAACGTCATTTAAAAATTCACCCTAAGAAGTAAAAACCCCCAAAGTAACACAGAATAACAGAAAAAGAACAAATTTTTTTTTTATTACACATGGCCGATTCCCCCAAGGGGAGGGGGGCCCGAAAAAAAAAAACTTTCACCCCACACTCCTCACGTCTTGCCAGAGGGGGCTTTACATCAGTTTTAAACTGCAACTTAAAACCCCCCCTTCAGAGTGCAGGGGACTGTACTTCCCTCCCCCAGGCCAAGTCCGGCCCCGGTTTCCCTGAACCCCTTCATAAAAAGTTATTTTCTCACACTCCAACAGCACGTCATGTATTAAAACCCTTTGTCTCCCTTCACTCCTCTAAACCGCTCACGCATACCGCGAAGTCCCAAGCCCTCGCCACAAAACCCCCTTTTCCCCCCTCTCCAACCTTTCCTAGGCCGCCCCCCACCCCCCCTTCCTTCCACTACGAAATGATCACTCTTGAAGTCATTCTGTTTTGCTCCATTCTCTCTACAGTCCGAACCCCCTCAACAAAACCCTTCCTCACCCTTTTGGGAATCCGCACCCCCTCCTAACTTCCAAACTACGAAAATTTTCTGCATTATATTTTACACCACACTTGCCCTCAGACATACATCTCCACTTCTGCCTTTTCCCCGCGCAACATCATCACCCATGCTTCACACCCATATAAGAGCGTTTTGGGGAAAACTATACTCTCATACATTCCCCTTTTCCTCCAAGGACAAGTTCTTTGTCTCCACAGACCTAAGTGCACCACTCACTCTTTTTTTCCCCATCAATTTTATGATTCCCCTCATCTTTCAAAACCCATCCCCTGACACGTCCACTCCCAAATCCTAAATACATTCACCTCCTCCATACACTCTCCCTCCAATCTGATATTCAATCTTTCCCCTAATCTTTTGTTATCCTCAAACCTTACTCTTTCTGTATTCACCTTTAATTTTCTTCTTTTGCACACCCTCCCAAATTCATCCACCAATCTCTGCAACTTCTCTTCAGAATCTCCCAAGAGCACAGTGTCATCAGCAAAGAGCAGCTGTGACAACTCCCACTTTGTGTGTGATTCTTTATCTTTTAACTCCACGCCTCTTGTCAAGACCCTCGCATTTACTTCTCTTACAACCCAATCTATAAATATATTAAAACAACCCCGGTGACATCACACATCCTTGTCTAAGGCCTCTTTTACTGGGAAATAATTTCCCTCTTTCCTACATACTCTAACTTGAGCCTCACTATCCTCGTAAAAACTCTTCATGCTTTCAGTAACCTACCTCCTACACCATACACTGCAACATCTGCCCCATTGCCCCCCTATCCACCCTGTCATACGCCTTTTCCAAATCCATAAATGCCACAAAGACCTCTTTTGCCTTATCTAAATACTGTTCACTTATATGTTTCACTGTAAACACCTGGTCCACACACCCCCTACCTTTCCTAAAGCCTCCTTGTTCATCTGCTATCCTATTCTCTGTCTTACTCTTAATTCTTTCAATAATAACTCTACCATACACTTTACCAGGTATACTCAGCAGACTTATCCCCCTATAATTTTTGCACTCTCTTTTATCCCCTTTGCCTTTATACAAAGGAACTATGCATGCTCTCTGCCAATCCCTAGGTACCTTACCCTCTTCCATACCCAAAATTTTGATATCTTGACAAGACCAGTGTTCTCACTCAGCATCACCTTGACTGTCCTCCCACGCTCTCGCCTGACACTCCCTACTTTCCTGCATGGGAGAGATGCAACTTATCCCATATGGGTTGCTATTGAGCATTGAAAAGTGTTTATTACATTTTAGTTTTTTACACATATAAATTATATATGCATCTATATAATATTTTATATATATATATATATATTATATATATATTATATATATATTTATATATATATATATATATATATATATGTGTGTGTGTGTGTATATATATATGCAAAACAACCACTCTGAAAGAATAGAGAAATTCCAAGCGCTTTCGTGACTACTCACATTATCAAGGAACTATGAAAGTAAAGCATCCAAGGAAGCTATATAGCTTATATAGCTTCCTGGATGCTTTACTTTCATAGTTCCTTGATAATGTGAGTAGTCACGAAAGCGCTTGGAATTTCTCTATTCTTCCAGAGTGGTTGTTTTGCATATTCTGAAATCACCTGTTTACTGTGATCTTATTGCATGTATATATATATATTTTTATATATATATATATATATATATTATATAATTATATATATATATATAATATTATATATATATAATATATATATATATGTTATATGCAAAACAACTACTGAAAGAATAGTGAAATTCCAAGCACTTTCGTGACTTCTCACATTATTAAGGAACTATAAAAACATCAAAGGAAGGCATATGAAGGGTCAAGACTACACCTCACCATCATATCCCACAAGAAAGCAACACCTGACGCGTGACGACACCCGACTCGGTGAAACACCTATATGTTTAATGCATCATTAAATTCTTCTCAAATTTTATTAATTATAAATGAGTCTAATTTATATAAACCAAAGGAAATATTCATATTTTCAAAACTGCTTTTTTTGAAACATGTTTTATTTATATTCCTGTCGACCATGGACTTGCTTGATACATCTTTCTCAGTCTTTTGAAAATCAATTAGAGGATTAAAATCTCTCACATGAATAAATAGAGCATGAGGATCTTGTCCAGTTCTAATGCTATATTTATGTTGTTTTAATCTTAGTTCGAGACTTTTACCAGTTTGACTGTAACAAACTTTACCGCAATTTTTACAAGGAATCTTTTAGACATCTGTCAGCATTTGTGGGGGACTTTTTATCGAAAGTTTTTCTTTTTTTTTACTGTATCAAGATTTTTAAGTACAACTTTAATATTAAAAGTCTTATGAAGAGAAGGCATATCAACCAAGTTTTCATGGTAAAGGGGAACCAACATATTTTTAGTTGAATAAGGTTGGTTGTCCCTTTTTGGATTGTAAAATGTCTAGCAATTTTAAAAGATTTATCAATTACGTTTCTTGTGTATTTCAGATCATTAGCTATTTCATAAATTTTGGATATTTCTTCATCTATGAACTCTGGACTACAAATACGCAAAGCTCTCAAAAACATTGATGAGAAAACAGACAGTTTAACTCTATCTCTATGTGAAAAATAATAGTGTACATAGGAACAGTTATTTGTAGGTTTTCTGTAAATTATTAAATATTAAGGGTAATAATGACTTCAAATTTAAAATTCACAGAAAAGCTACAAATAACTGTTCCTATGTACGCTATTATTCTTATTGCACCCACGAACAAGTGGAATTTATCAATAACAACACGACTAGTCAAAGAGTCGAACCCATGCTGCTTTGGCCTGCCTCATGGTGGGCGAAAACTCATGACGCTTGTTCATGGTACAATAATAAAATACTGCTCGTTATATTAGTACACCAAATTGAGTAGAATGAAATTAGCCTAGAGTCATCCACACCAACGTATGTCCTTGGGTAGCGAGTGCAACATCCAGTTCTGCTGGATGCGCTACTCTCAAGGAGTGTGTGGATTAAGGCATCATAAGTTTTCACCCACCATGGTATAGCACTGCGTACCTTGTTCCAAGGTTTGTAGGTTCGAGTCTCCTTCAACCAGAGATCAGTGTTTGTGTATATTTCGCCTGCTCTCGCGAATTCCTTGCATTGTTCAAATCTCTAGTAAGGCTGATGCATGCAGGGGATGATGTGAAAAGCTGTAAGCCTTCTCCCTGAAAGCTGGCTGCCTTGGATCAAACGTGTAGCGCAAGCTACACGCCAAGGTATTGTCCAGTGTGGGTAGATTGGTAAAGCACTGCGTACTTTGTCCTAAGGTTCGTAGGTTCGAGTCTCCTTCAGCCAGAGATCAGTGTTTGTGTATATTTCGCCTGCTCTCACGAATTCCTTGCATTGTTCAAATCTCTAGTAAGGCTGATGCATGCAGGGGATGAGATGAAAAGCTGTAAGCCTTCTCCCTGAAAGCTGGCTGCCTTGGATCAAACGTGTAGCGCAAGCTACATGCCAAGGTATTGTCCAGTGTGGGTAGATTTGTAAATCACTGCGTACCTTGTCCTAAGGTTCGTAGGTTCGAGTCTCCTTCTGCCAGAGATCAGTGTTTGTGTATATTTCGCCTGCTCTCGCGAATTCCTTGCATATATATATATATATATATATATATATATATATTATATATATATATATATTATATATATATATATATATATCAGACCTCCGGACGATGGAAAGCAGGATGAAAGACCATACCCCCGGCCGGGATTGAACCCGCGGTCATAGAGTCTCAAAACTCCAGCCCGTCGCGTTAGCCACTAGACCAGCTAGCCACAATAAGATTCATCCAACTAGGTATATTTCTACACCATAGGAAAGTTAGCACAGGCACCTCTGTGACCACAAATGCAAGTTTAAATATACCTAGTTGGATGAATCTTATTGTGGCTAGCTGGTCTAGTGGCTAACGCGACGGGCTGGAGTTTTGAGACTCTATGACCGCGGGTTCAATCCCGGCCGGGGGTATGGTTTATTTGCAATCGTGTCATTACGATTTCTTAAGTCAGGATGAAAGACATTGACACACACACGATGCCTTCTACCTATTCACCAGGTGCCTGTCAATCCCAAAACTTACCTACTTTCTGAGATGCTTCCCAGCCTTTAGTCCAAAACTCAAGGAATATGACTCTCTCCTTAAGACCATGCTAGAAAGTGTATTGAATCTTTCCCTTGATGATGGACAGTGGTTGCAAGCCTCACTTCCGGTCAGGCTTGGGGGGCTAGGAGTACGCAGATCCTCCCAGATTTCTCTACCAGCTTTCCTATCCTTTTCCATAGCATCAAACGAGTTGATAAGACAAATTCTCCCTGATAACCTCAGTGACTCAGCAGGAATACAGGACCCTAGCTATGTCAGCATAGTTGCTGATCCCTGTGTTGTATAGCATATTAGTATCATCCATGTGTTTATATAGAAGACCCCTTAGGCCTGGCCTGTGACTGTATGACGTCACGGGATGCAGCTTGAGTGTGAAGCTAGCTACCTCGTTCTCAGTCGGCGTTTGACACAGGCTAGGACAGGCAGAGGCTGGGCTCCACCTCCCATCATCACAGTCTGACAATATATTGTTACCATCGAACAAGTGTGTCTACCTTCAACCCTCGGTATCTCCATTTAAGAACCCCTACGATAAATGGTGGCAATGGAGGCCCTGTAATTCTGACGATTACAGCGATTTCTGGAGATAAATTTCGACCGAGCCTTCCATCTTGTGAGTAGGCCTGCAGAGCAGGGTACGCTCGACCTACCTCAAGCCAGCTACTCTCCCAAGCTTCTACCAGCCATTACATCATTCACGGGTCAGTCTCTTTGTATTAGTGTTTATCTGCTTATTTTCATCACTCCCGAGGGGTTGACCCGAGTTTGCAAAATAAGCCAGCTTCCAGTCTGTGGTGAGGGAGTCCAGTCCAGCCTAGCTTACTCCATCCAGTTCCTTTGCCTGCCAAGCCAGCTTTCCACCCCTGCTGTGCTCATCGTGAGAAGTTATCAAGCCATTCTGTGTGAAGGGTTAAGATAAGCCAGCTAGCAACTAACCCAGGTGTCTTACCCCAGTACTCAAGTAAGCCACATGAGTAGTTTTCATCGCTTGTGATTCAAGCTCCAAGCAATTCTGAGTGCTCTTTTTTCATCCCTGTGGTCTTGTGGTATTTCGTGGGTGTATTTTAAGCCAGCCGGCTTAGAATTATCTTCGAGGCAGAGTGGGTGTCCTCAGTGAGGCTTACGCCATTCAACCCATAAGCCCACGACCACGTGTGTCTCACCACGCGGTCTCAGATGCCTTAGCCCTGTTATGCCCACAAACCCAACCACTCTCACCGTGTTTTGGTACTCACCCAACCTCTACCAGTGTTTTGGCGCACTACTAAGGGTTGTAGCGCCATATTTTAAGGACCACATAGGGGGTCAAGAGCTAGAGTGTGTTTTGTGCCAACCGTTGAAAGCCTCCTGTGAGAAGTCTATCGTTGATGTAAGCACAATTCTATGATCACGTTTGAAGAGGACAGCAGCAAGACGACAAAAACAATCCTCCAACCTTCCACCATCAACCTTATTCTTCACCAAGTCGTCACAGCGATAATATTTTTTCATAGAGACATTTGCGAGCGTTGAGATATTTCTTTTGTGTTCCAGTGATTTTCTTAGCGACATTCAGTGACTCTCGATCAGACTCAGTGTTTATTATATACTGATTGCAATAATTTGATAATCTCCTTAATTCAGTGTTAATTTCCGTGCATTTTCTTATGTCTGTTGTATTGTGTGTCTTTTTATACACTTGAAGTAAGTACTTAGTGTTTTTCCTTTGTTGTGTGTGCAACATATGAGCAGTATAGAACTTGTGTTTACACTTCAGAATCACCTTGTGTTCTCAGTATTCCAGTGAATTAATTCAGTAATTTATTTAGTTGTATTCTGCATCACAACTCAGTGTTGTCTCAGTTATATATAATTTTTTTCATCCCAGCATTTGTGTATTCTTGTTTTGTTCCCTGTGTGTTGAACATTCTTGTGTTCATATTTTTTTCATTTAGCCAGTGTCTAATTTGTCTTATTTCCACAGACAATAGTGCCATTATTTTGTGCAAGCAAGAAATTATTATCAAAGTTTTCACACATCAAGTTTCATTGCAAGAAAATTCTAGTATTGTGTTTATGTTGATGTGTTGTGTTCTGCATCACTGTAAGTGTTGTGTTCTGCATCACTGTAAGTGTTCAAACTTTTTTGTTCTGTGTTTTAGCACCTATTATTTTTCATGTTTCATTGAACAAATTCACTCTTAGTGCAATTTTTAAGTTCTTCTTTTAGAGTAAATTGCTCTTTTGCTTGTTAAGTGTTGCTTGAGTGCAGTTTTTTTTTTTTTTATTTAGAAATTTAGCATACAAACAGAGGTACAAAAAATACAGGTAAGAGCAGCATGCCAAAGCCACTTATATGCATAGCATTACGGGCTGGCTTAAAATTAACTTAAGATTAACTAAGCAATGATGAAATCAGTGATAAGACATTATTGTAAACAGATAACTATAAAATACAAATGAGTATTACAAAGACAGGTCCAATGGTTGCATGCATTACTGTTCATTCAGTAGAATGGAGTATTCTGTTAGGTAGTGTGTTTAAAAAAATAACAAAGTTAGGTTTAACATTTGTGTGATATAATTGTAACATTTAGGATATACAATTTATATGGTTCAGTTATTCAGTATTTATTTGGTTTTGAGTGAGTAAGTGAAACTTTGAGAAGAGACTTGAATTTATAAACAGGTAGTGTTTCTTTTATATTTACAGGTAATGAATTCCAGATTTTAGGGCCTTTTATGTGCATTGAGTTTTTGCATAGCGTGAGATGGACACGAGGAACATCAAAGAGTGATCTGTGCCTTATATTATGGTCATGTGTTCTGTTGAGGTTGGCAAGGAGATGTTTGAGGGGAGGGTTAATATCAGAGTTAAGTGTTCTTTGTATGTAATAAGTGCAATAATAAGTATGGATGTTTTGTATGGTGAGTAGGTTGAGTGTTTTGAATATTGGTGGACTGTGCTGCCTGTAGTGAGAATTTGTTATCATTCTAACTGCAGCCTTTTGTTGGGTAATTAGTGGTCTGAGATGGTTAGTTGTTGTTGAGCCCCATGCACAAATTCCATTGGTGAGATAGGGGTAAATAAGAGAGTGATAAAGGGCCAGGAGGGCTGACTGTGGAACATAGTACCGTATCTTCGATACGGTACTATGTTCCATATATATGTGTATGAAATTTGAGTCTATTATCGAGGTGGATTCCTAAGAATTTTCCCTCTGTTAGCTTTGTGATAGGTGATCCGTTTATCGTTATGTTAAGAGGTACATCTGTAGCTCTGCTACCAAACTGAATGAAGTAGGTTTTGTCAATGTTTAGTGTAAGTTTGTTAGTCCTCATCCAGGTAGATATTTTCTGTAATTCAGTGTTTACAGTATTTGCTAGCGTGACTGGGCTCGGGTGAGAGAAGACGTATGTGGTGTCACCTGCAAAAAGTGTGGGTTTGAGTAATTGCGAAGCATTTGGTAGGTCATTTATGTATAGGAGAAAGAGAAGAGGGCCAAGGACACTTCCCTGTGGGACACCAACTGTAATTGGTTGTGCGGAAGAGCTTGCCCCATTTGCGTATACATATTGGCTTCTGTTGCTGAGGTAAGACTTGAGGTAGTTGAGGGAGTGCCCTCTAATACCATAGTGTGACAGTTTTACGTGG
Organism: Cherax quadricarinatus; assembly: GCF_026875155.1. Lineage (NCBI taxonomy): Eukaryota > Metazoa > Arthropoda > Malacostraca > Decapoda > Parastacidae > Cherax > Cherax quadricarinatus. The sequence goes on from NC_069449.1 coordinate 6,104,809, forward strand.
AGCAAGTCATGGTCAACTGTATCAAAAGCTTTACGTAAGTCAATGAAGATCCCCAGTGGGACTTCTTTTTTCTCTATTACAGTGTATAAATGTTCTAGCATGTGTATAATAGCATCATTAGTATTTTTATTAGGCCTGAATCCAAATTGGCAGGGGTTGAGAATGTTATGGGAGATGAGGTAGGAGTGGATTCGTTTATGAATTAATTTTTCGAAGATTTTTGAGAGAGGGTGTAAATTGGATATTGGCCTATAGTTATTCAACTCTGTTTGGTCTCCTCCTTTATGGATCGGGGTGACCCTTGCTATTTTGAGAACTGTAGGGAAGGTGAAGGATTCAATGGATTTGTTAAAGAGTGTTGCAATGATTGGTGATAGTACTTGTGACGCTTTTTTTTGTATATAAAGGGTGGTAAGGTATTTAAATCTCCTGCCTTGTTTTTCAGTGCGTTGATAATAAGGGAGACTTCGTATGGGTTAGTCGGAGCTAGGAACAGTGTGTTCGGGTATTTGCCAGTGAGGTAGTCATTTGGTGGGGTATCTGAGCTTGGGATATTATTGGCAAGGTTTTGACCTATAGTGGAGAAGAAATCATTGAGTTTGTTTGCTGTTTCTGTTGGTGGGAGTTGGGGTTCATCTGATTTTGCTAATTTTATTTCACTATGTCGTGATATCTTTTTTGTTCCCAGAATTTCTGATAGGGTCTTCCAGGTCTTTTTTATATCACCTCGTAAGTTGGATAATCTGTTCTCATAATACAATTTTTTTTGCCCTTCTTATCAGGCTGGTTAGGATTGACGAGTAATGTTTTGTTTGGTCTCTGGTTATGTAACCCATTCTGTACTGTTTTTCATATCGGTGTTTTGTATTTATGGATTTGAGAATGCTGGGTGTTAGCCAGGGACTGTTCAGTCTCTTAGCTGTCATCTGCTTAGTTTTTTTAGGGCAGTGCTTGTTATAAAGGTATTGGGTCTTTTTTAGAAAATTATTAAAACATTCGTCAATATCTGTATAGATTTCTAGCTCAGTGTGCCAGTCAATGTTTGTTACTGCTGTTGTGAAGTTATTAATGGCTGCCTCATTGTGAAGTCTGAAGGTGACTTTAGTAGTGTCTTGGGGTATTTTACCAAGAGTTGTTATGAGGAAAGTAGGGTAGTGGTCTGTGGTATTATCTGTAATTATGCCTGATTTCAAAGGGGATATGGTGTTGGTCCAGATGTGGTCAAGTAGGGAAACACTAGTCTCTGTAACTCTTGTAGGTTTTGTTACTGTTGGTAGCAACATGCAGTTACTCATTGTGTTTGTGAATTCAGTAACGTATGGGTCCTGGTCTTGCAGGAGATTTATATTAAAGTCACTTGAGAGTAGTAAGTGATCTTTGTTCATGCGTGCATCAGTTATCATACTTCCTAGATTTTGACTAAATTGGCTAATGTTTGACTGTGGTACTCTGTAGATGGTTATCAATGTGGGAGGTTTTTGTAGGTATTTGGATTTGAATTTAGCTATTATATATTCCCCATGTTCATCCCTTGTGCAAGTATTAGTGATACATTCTAGTTGGTCTGAGTAGTATATAGCTGTGCCACCCCCTTGTTGGTCTGGCCTACAGTTGTGTATGGCTGTGTAACCAGGAATGGCATAGACATCTGTAGTATCAGGCTTTAGCCAGGTTTCAGTTAGTGTAATAATGGACATATTGGCATGCAAGAAATTTAGTAATGCTAGGAGGTCATCATAATGCTTGCTTAAAGATCTGATATTGTAGTTAAAGATAGTTATGTTGTTGTTGGCACTGAGAAGTGCCTTTGATTGTTCTGCTGTGTAGTAATTACAGTAACTGTTTGAATCATTTAAGTCATTAAATAAGAGGTTGGTATCAGGATCAATGCTTGTAATCATAAGATTTGAATCTATAGTTAGAATTAAGTAAAAAATAAAGTAAATATTCTAAAGCTAAAAAAAAAAAATAGCACCTGAATTATTTAACAAATGTAAAAAATAATGAGCTAAGGTAGTTTTTTAAAGCTAAAATAAAGGAGACAATATAAAAGGGACTAAAATAATTTGTTGTGAACAAATAAAGTGATGATCAAATAATGGAGCTTGGGAATATGATAGTAGGTAGTACTTTAAAGGTAATTCTTTAAAGTTAGAATTATAATATAAAATTATAATATAAAAGGGACTAATATAAGTTGTGGTGAACAATAAAGTGGTAATCAAATAAATGAGCTTTGGAGTATAATGGCAAAATAGTGAACTTATTAACTTTAGCACCTGAGAATAGTACCTTGATTAGTTTAACAATTGCGAATATATGATCTAAGGTAGTTATATAGAGCTAAAATAAAGGACAAAAAATATATAAGGGACTACAATTAAGTAATGGTAAACAAGTTAAATGGACAGATAGTCACTATGAAATAATATTGGTTTAGGAGTAAGATCTGATTTGTAATATTAAATATGTTGAGCAGTTTATTGCACAATAAAAAGTAAAAAAAAATGAGGTAGTTGGTACTAGCTAGCAAAAGTTAGTATTGGTACTTGCAAAAAAGTAATTGGAATATACACTAATTGCACACACAATAAAAAGTGACTAAAAAAAAACAAGTAGTGGTAAACAAAATTAAATGGACAGGTAAGAACAATGAATAATGGTAATGTCTTGGTTATAATATGTTAGTAAGATGGTAGACAGGTACAAAGGATAATATAAAGGTTGGAGTTGAATATACAAACTTGAAAATTTGGCAACAAAATGTTATGGGAAGTATAAAATAATGTTTAATGTACAAAAGTAAAATTGACTGGTAGTAAATATGGTGTTTAATAAAATTTTAGTAAGTAATAATGATTACAAAAAAAGTGAAAAAGTAATGTTTATTTCATTCAATATTGCACTGGTAGTTATACTAGAGGTTATGTGGCAGTACAAGGTAATTAAGAGTACTCTAAGATAGTAAATGTGGTATAAAACAGGTAAAGGTAATTAGACAAGTCAAAAATGTTAAGAGTAAATTGAAATTATAGTAAAAATGATAATTATTAATTTTTGTAGGTAATATCAATTGATAGTATTCAAAAAAAATATGAGGTAGTAATATGGACAGAGAAAGTATCAATTCAGCTAATGTTTAAGCAAACAATAGTAAATAAGAAAATTACATAAGGTGACTTATGCTTACTAGTAAAATCACAAAAAGAGGTAGTTGATTATTTAAATACTAAGAGATTGTACAATGAAATTTGAACAATAATGGAGCAAAACATACACTATGCTTCGTAGGCTTTTAAGTTGGACTTTGCTTAGTTATTCTCTGTAAGATTAGTATCCCTGAGAAATCGTTCGTGATTGTGTACAGTTGACCTACATTTGTTTTCCTAACAAGAATTTTCCCATCCCGTGTGAAGCATTGGTGTATTGTGTCGTTATTCTCCCGCTTAAGTTTTCTTACTCTATACAGGAGGTTCTGACGTTTTTTGGTAAGACACTCGTTTATGTATACCTCTTTCTTTACTTTAATAGATGCAATAATTAAGTCTTTTTTCCTGTCATGTGAGTGGAATCTAAGCATAACACTTTTTCTACCATGGGATCCTAGTAACCTGGCTTCTTTTATTTCTGACTCTGGTACAATAACACTTGTTTGGTCCTTTATGATCTGCAGATAATTTCTTTACTGTTTGTTTGGTTCATATCACTGGGAAAAAGTGGACTGTTAACTATTACTGCGTCCGATAGTTTATCTTGTTCAGTTTTATCTTCTTGGAGAGCAAAGTAGTCGCTGAACTGGTTATCTAAGTTGTTCTTCCATTCTTTTACTGCTTCTTCAACCTTTGTATTAAGAGATATTATTTGTTGGGTATGGCTATCTATGACTGTCTGGATGGTCTTGCCACAGTTTGTCATTCCTGGTGTTGATAACGTTTGTTCAAGACTGAGGATTTTGTTCTCGAGTTGTGTTATCCTGGTGTCTTGTTTTGTTAGTGTCTCTCGAAGATTCATATTTTCAATAACTAAGTTGGAGATGCATGACTTAAGGGTATCTGGATCGTTGGTCATACCTGAGAGACTACTTGGTAGGTTGAAATCCGGGGAAGAGAGGGAGGATGGGCTGGTGGCAGCCATGTTTTGTTGTTATTGTTGTTGTGTCGCCTTGAGTGGTGGTGAGTGGGGTGGTTGCTGGGCCGGCATCCACCTGGCAAACACTTGTTGAATAGTTTGATTTTTTCGGCGTTTTCTTGCTGGCCTTGGTGCTGTTTCCTCTTAGATTGCGCCTCATAATACTACAGGAATTGTTGTAGTTAAGAAGTTGTAGTTATACAAAGTTTAGGGTTACGTTGTTCGGCTGGCAGCGGGGTGTTGCTTTCGGTTTGTGGGCAGTCTTCCTTTGATCTCTATTATGTTCGATTTGTAGGTTTCACTGTTGGTAATCTTTGGTCATTCTGGGTGCTACGTTGGGTAGTGCAGTTTTGCATGTAACTAGGTCATCATAGGAGCATTGGTAGCTCTGATAGTTGGAGAAAACTATGGAGCTCGGAGGTCGCTGCTGCCGCTGCCGTTGGAAGAGCTACAGAGTCAAGAGTCAAATTGTTCCCTCAGTTCATTCCTTGATATATTTCTTTTTTTGTGTGTGTGTAATAATTTTTATAATTGCACATTGACTCATTTTGCAATAATTCTTGTGTAAATATTGTGTTGCTATTAAAGTTTTTCTTGCAGAGATTTTATGCAGTGTTGTGCAATACTTTTTGATTAGCAATTGTCATTTGCAATATTGCTACAGTTTATTTCAGTGCAGTTTCATATGCTCTGTTCTGTGCATAATATTTTATTCTTTCTGTGCCATTTTATTTTATTCCAGTGAATTGCGTTCCAGTTTGTTTTATTTTTGCAAAAGCTTTATTGAGTCCATTTTATCATTTTATTGTGTATTTCCCTATTGCATTGAAAGTAAAGACAACTCACTGTGCCATTCATTCAATTTAAGTAAAAGTTGAGCAAATTAGGTTTGAGTAATGTACAAGTTCTCTTGATTTTCAAAGTGTTGTTTATTCAGTTGCGTATTTTTCTTGTGTGAGTTCTTTGCTTACTGTGTGACCTGTCAATTTTTAATTACTTATGCAGAATAGTTAAGCATTTTTTCCCCATTTAAGTTCACTGTGTTGTGTGTTCCTCAGCTACGTTTTCTTTTGTTTCTCTAAATTCTTGTTTTACATTTTGCAAACATGTCTCAAGTTTTCTCAAGCGATGCCTCAGCACATGCTGCTAGTACAACCATTAATGTGTCAGCCCAAAATTCGAGTAACTCTTTATCAAATGATAGACATACTCAGACTTCTAGCCTGAGTAATTTCAGTCATGATCCGTATGATGCTATGCCATTGTTCAATGGTAATCCAGACAACCTTGAAGGTTGGTTTTCTGCTGTTCGAGCAAGAGCTGATGCTTCAGTTGATGGTCTTCCATGTGAGAGTTGTTTAATCAGTATCGGAAAGGAGAGTCTAGCCCGTTCTCCAGCAGCCTCACATGTATTCAACTTAATTCGTATGAAGGACTTCCAAGATCTAACCAGGTGGCAAGATTATGAACAGTTAATTCGTAACTATCTTGAACCGGTGCGAGAAACTGATCCGTTTGTCATTCTCAAAGAATTAGTTTGCACAGCTCCGAGACCAGAGGAGTCATTAGATGAGTTTGCCCTTCGTCTTAATAACCTAATGTCCTCATTCGTTAAAGCAGGTCAAAATTCCAAGTACCTTAAAGATAACGATAAACCAACCCTTGATGGGTTTGCCAAATGAGCTGCATTCGGAGTTATTAAACAACTAATGCCACCGACATCTATGTATGTGTACAATTCAAGTCCGCTAGATGCTACTATGGGACTGCTTGCAGCTCTAATCCATGTACGAAATTTGTGTCCCGAGGGAACCTTCCCTTATCGTAAGTCTATGCCAACCACTTTGTCTACTCCTGTACATCCTCTAGTTTGTGCTACTACCAAAACTCCCAACCTTAATCACTCGCATCCATCATCCAAAGCAAGTGTTAAGAGCCATCATTCCCATAGCACCCGTAGTATGTACAGTATCCACAGTCAAAGAACTTGCTACAATTGTGATTACCGTGGCCATATTGCTATTAATTGTCATGAAAGTCACCCTAAGAAGCGTTGTACTGATGATGAGTACCAGTCAGATCTTCCCTACTGTGCTTATTATAGAATTCATGGACATGACACATCTGAGTGCAATGCTCTCTACAACCTGCAGTACTCTAGATCTTTCTGTGGCCATTCCAACCGCAGAGACAGGAGAGGAAACAGACGTCGTGGTTCACAAACTAACCAGAATCATGCTCATTCTTCCAATTCGGGGGAATCCGAGCGCCCAAGTCTACTCGTCCAGTTGTGACAGTAGTAGGTGATAACGAGTACACCATCCCAGTCCAAAATTCCTATGAAGCATTAGCCAGCCTTGTGAATGACAACCCTGCTGTTGATGCTGCTTCACACATCTCTGACGTAGAGGAATTTGGGGATGAAGTAGAAAATGCCTTCTCCGATGACAACCCACCTTTCTGTTTGCATATAACTCCTAACGAAACGATTGGTCCTTTAGTACAAGCTTCTGTCCATAATGCGCCCGTTCATGTGTTCATGGACTCTGGTGCACAAGTTAATATCATTAGGTCTAGCTTGTTTAAAGAGAAGCAGTAACCATGTGTCCTCGTTGAACCAACTACTGTAACCTCCCTTAGTGGAGTAGCTGGTTCCCTTCTGCGAGTCCGAGGTCAGACTTCGCTCACCTTTACTATCCAGGGCAGAGACTTTACTGCTGCTTTTCTTGTTGTCGACCAGATTACTTTCCCTGGTGACCTTCTACTGGGATTTGCTTCCATGCGAGACTTACGCATTGTGCTCGACCTGTATCGATGGCATGCCCAAATTGACGACTTGATCGTTCCATTCTTGGGTTACCAGCTTGGATCAGAAATCTGTCATACTGCTGCAGAGTATGATGTATGGATTAAATCCTTACAAGCCAATGCATTCTCCAGTAGCGTACCCAAGCGGTCAGGCACTGGTAACTCTGTCACTCCCATCTATGTTCCACCTACACCTTCAGACTTGCAAGATAGTGTTCCATTGCCTCAAGTGTCTGAGGACAATCAGACTGCCTTGAGTGCACACCCTATCCCTGCAATGACTGCTAGTTCGAGTAGTAGTTTTTCAACAGGGGATGCCTTGTCAGAAAACGATTACTTGAAACTAGTAATGCCATCTCTTGTTGATGTCACATGCCGTTTGCAGAAAGACGTCTCTGTTGCGGCTAGTGCTCTCACTAGAGTGTCTGTTGTTGTTCCTAATGTTCCAGATGGTGATAACGTCCTAGTTGACAGTGATTCCTGCAAGGTCAAGGGTTTATTTGTTGAACCTTCCTTACATGTTGTAAGAGACAGTAAGATCCATTTACTCCTTGCTAACACTTTGGGTCACAGTGTTCGTCTCAGAGCAAATACCAACCTCGTTGACCTAGTTCACTATCCTTACCCTGTTCAAGTACAGGATGACGTGCCACCTGACCAGTGGGTCGGTGCTATTTCAACAGTGGAGACCTCATCCACTCCACTGGATCAATCCATTCCACCAGTTGAGGAGAAAGACTTAGCTCCCACTGACTTCCCAGATGAAGTCAAGCATTTGTTGACTTTGTTGAACAAACGTCATAATGCCATTGCCTTACCAGATGAGAAGATGGGTATAACGAACTTATTGTCCCATCGTATTCCACTTGAACTTGGTACTAGACCTATCTATATACCTGCGTACAGAATGCCCCATTCCCAAGTTGCTGTCGCAGAAGAACTGATCAATCAGATGCTCAATGATGGAGCTATTGCACATAGCAATTCACCCTGGAATGCACCCTTGATCCTAGTGCCTAAGAAGGATGGCACTTGGCGCCCGGTGATTGACTTTAGGACGTTAAATGCGAAAACTATTCCAGATCGTTTCCCACTTCCTGTACTAGGTGATCTTTTACGCAATATCGGAGATAACAAAGTCTTCTCGACCCTGGACTTGTTACAAGGGTTTTGGCAAGTCCCTCTTCACGAGGACAGCCAAGAGTTAACTGCATTCTCCACTCCCACAGGTCATTATCATTTCCTACGAATGGCTTTTGGATTACGATCATCACCTATCACGTTCTCTAGACTCATGACCAACATCTTTAGAGGTCTTATAGGTAAAGCACTTATGGTGTACTTAGACGACGTAATTGTCATGTCCGAAGATGTGGATACACACCTGAAAAGACTTGATATAGTACTTGGCAAGCTTGAAGAAGCCAATTTAAAGATCAAACTGTCCAAATGTCAATTTTTCAGATCAGAAATTAAGTTTCTGGGTCATGTAGTCACTCCTAGAGGGATTACGACTGATCAAAGTAAAGTAACGGCAGTACTAAATTTTCCAACTCCCAAAACAGCTGATGCTGTAAGATCCTGTGTGGGTCTAGCAGGTTTCTACAGATTTTTCATTGCAAATTTTTCTTCAACAGCAGCTCCGCTAACTGAATTGCTTAAGAAAGATGCTCCTTTCGTTTTGACCTTCCGTCAAGAAAGAGCATTCCAAACTCTAAAAGAAAAGTTAACATCTGCTCCTATTTTGAAATTCCCAGATTTTTCTGAGCCTTTCTATCTAACAACTGATGCTAGTTCAATTGGCATAGGTACCATACTAGCTCAGAAGACTGATGGCAAGTACAACGCAGTTGTATTTGTTAGCCGAGTCCTTACGAAGGCTGAACGTAATTATACAGTAATGGAGCAAGAAGCTTTAGCAATAGTATGGTGTTTAAAGCACTTCCGAGACATTATTTACCAGTACCCTGTTCATGTCTTGACAGACCATGCACCACTGATACCTTTATTCCAGAACAAACAACCTACTGGAAGGTTAGCCAGATGGACCTTGACTATCCAAGAGTTCAATCCCATCTTTGAACATTTACCTGGCAAGTCAAATGTAGTCGCAGATGCTTTATTGCGACACGTTAGTGTAGTTACTGCAGATCCTCCATTTACTGTCGAGGATGTCAAAAATGCCCAAAGAACAGATCCCATGTGGCCTGGTGTGATTCGATTCCTGCTCCAGGAAGATCTTATTCTGACTGTGAAGCCACCAGCACCCATTAGTGACTTTGTAATGAGCCAAGAATTACTGTAACGAACAGCGGAGTTGGGTACTCCAAGCAGAATAGTGTACCAGTTAGTAATTCCACAGTCACTAGTGAACGTAGCTCTACAGCTAGTTCATGATGCACCAGGTGTTGCACACCCTGGTATGGATCGTTCTGTGAAACAAGCCAGAATGAAATACTTTTGGCCACATGTGGCAACTAACATTTCTGAGTATGTTAAGAAATGTAGTGTCTGTATGCAACATAAAGGGAATGTCAATGGCCCTAATCCAATCCAAGTGTACCCAACCACTAGCGAACCATGGGAAAGAGTTGCCCTTGACTTGCTAACCAATTTTAAATGTTCCCTCCAAGGCAACAAACATCTGTGTGTTATGGTAGACCATTTCACGAGATATTGTGAGTTAGTTCCTATTGCAGATAAGACTGCAGAGAGAGTAGCTAAAGCATTTAAAGAATGCATTATCTGCAGGCATACCACCCCTAAGTCCTTAGTAACAGATAATGGAGGTGAATTCTGTAATGAGATTCTTGAAAATTTGTGTACTTTATACAAGATCTCTAAATCCACCATTGTTCCTCATCATCCTACCAGCAATGGGTTAGCCGAACGAACCAATAAGAAAGTACTTGATGTCCTGAGAGCCACTATCAACCCCAATAGTGAAACTTGGGATGAAGTCATACCAGATGTTCAATGTGCCATAAATTCTGCTTACAATGCTTCCATAGGTGATAAATCCACATTATGCATTGTATGGTGTAGACAAGCGTTTACCCTATGAGTTGTTATATTCCACTCCGAAACCTAATTACAACCCTGATGATTTCGTAGCAACTCGTACCAGCATGGCTCAAAGTGTTTTTAGAAGAATCCATGAAACACTTCATAAATCAACAGCAGAATTTACTAGAGTAACTAATAGCCGTGCTAAGCCATCAAAAGTCAAAGTAGGTTCAAGAGTAATGCTGACAAATTTCAACAAAACATCCGAAATGCCTAAGCTCGATCAAAAGTTTGTCGGACCTTATCGAGTTGTAGAACATATGTCTGGTAATAAGTATAAGGTTAGAGAAATTAGTACTGGTAAGTACAAAGATACCTAAGATACTCAGTCAGATAACCAACCTGAATGTCGTTACTCCTTGCGTACTCGACAAGTAATGAGAAACCCACAAGTATCTTTTGTAGATACTCGTTCAGCTCTCCCTCAGTCAAGACATGTGTTAGCCATTGCAGAGGAATTCGATCCTCCCAGAGATGATAACCATTCTGCATATGTAAACCTCACCCTCGCAGAATTGGGTTTAAATGTACATAGTCTGTATAACTAGAAGTATAACTGTTTGTTATACATCTAGTATATAACTGTTTGTTATATACTAGATGTATAACTGTTTGTTATAACTAGATGTATGATTGTTTGTTATTAACTGATTAGTTTATCAGAATTTTTTTTTTTCGTATTCACGGTCCCTCCGTATTCTGAGAATTTGACAGCAATGATCTGAGTGCGCACCAGATGCCTTTGCTGTTAATTTCACCTTGTATATATATATTTATTCTTCCTCAGAATCCGTAGAGTGCATGAATACAGATCGATCGATCATTTCCATCCATATTGTACAATGATTTGCTCTTATAGTTTGTAATGCATTACGTTAAAAGTGATTACGTTAACACACATTACGTAAAATTCATTTTGTTAACATCCATTATGATACCATCCATTAGTTCCAAGTTATATATGAATTTGTTATTTTATAGAATCAGCCCAGAAGCACTTGCCTGTTCAGCCTATAAGATTGTAGTGTATGTCGAGACGACATACATAACATACCGAGCTGTCGCATTTTTTGGTCCCTGGGGTTGTATAGATATTGTTCATCCATGTGTTTTATAGAAGCCCCCTTAGGCTGGACTGTTTGATGCAGGGGATGCAGCTTGGTGTGAAGCTAGCTACCTCGCTTCAGCGGCGTTTGACACAGGCTAGGAAGGCAGAGGTGGGCTCCCCTTTTTCATCAGTCTGACTATATCGTTCCCATCCAACAAGTTGTTTCCCTTTAAAACCCTTTGGTGTCTCCACTTAAAAACCCCCCAGTCCCATCACTAATGGGAGACTATTGCTGCTCCACACCAACCCTAGTGCAGTTTTTGGTTACAAACAATCAAGGGGATGGCACGATCGCTGAAAAGGTGTTTCCCAAACATGCCGGGGCTAACACAGATAGGGAGACTCCCCGTTCCAGGCTGTGAGGCAACACCCCGGGGACTTCTTCCAAAACAGTTCCATCCCGGAAATTGGAACGCGACTGACCAAAGCCCCCCATATTCAGTGGTCTGCCCCTTGCGCCCAATTCAACAGAATATAGTGTATTAACTTTTCCAAAAACCCAAGGGGTTGGATGCAAGACACAATGAGGCAATGACATCTAAGAAAACCTGTATAGTGGATGCCCAGCCGAGAGGGAAGCCCCCATTAGCAAAACAATAACAAACCAGCAAAGCCCCCTGGATCCCCATTACCTTGGAAAAAATGCAAGCTCTTAGCTTTGGGACTATTTCCTGTGTGCCCCCACTGGCTGACACCTTATCCATCAAGTGTCGGGCGAAGGGGGGAGCTTTCTGACTTAGGGAAAAATAGGTGTAAAATGGGTTAAGGTTGTTCGGGCAACCCGGAACCATTGCGAGTTACGTTGGCGCGGGCCCACCCCCCCCCCCCCCCTGCGGGCTGGGGCAAAAAAATGTTCCTGGTGTCGATTTGTTAAAAATTTCTACTCTGGTAATATTTACCTTACCCGGTGTGGATTTAAGTTTGGAGAGTCACTTCCCTCCACTTTTTCCTAATAAAGGGAGGGTGATCTACCAGGGTATTTCTGTTTGTTCTTTTCTAGGGTTTCTGGTTACCAGTAATGATTTTGGCATTTTTCATTCTTTTTCTTTCTTAAAAAGTTATATTATCATGATTGGGTAACCCGTTTTATTTTTTCTTATTTTCCAGCTCTGTTCCTGGCGTGGTCTTCCAGGATAGACGCCAGATAAAGGGGCAAGACGTGTGTTAATAATACTTATTAACATTATTCTACAACTACCGGCCCTTACCTATTCTACTTGTGCTCCATCCAAGTGGTAGGAGATTCCAGAACATCGGATTACCATCTGCCCAGGATAACCTACATAAATAACATCAGAGGAACTATCCAGGGCCATACCTACTCCTGCCCGACTAAAAGAACTGAAGGCCATTTTTTTTTATTTATTTAAATTTTAAGTAAAATTCTCAAAAATCATTTTTCTCATTTTTTCCTAAGTTATTTCTTTATTTATTTTTCCATTAATTTCTTTTGTTCAGTTGGAAGGCGTTCCACTGACACTGACCACAGGGAGGAGTACAAGATCAGCAAGTACAGGGACATAAGCCAACAGTATCAATTTGTCCCATTGGGATCAGAGACCTTGGGATCATCTGGAAAAAATGCCACACGTTTCCTTAAAGAATTGGGTTCCAGACTCATCGACACCACCAGGGACCCAAGGGCAGCCACTTTCATGTTCCAGCGCCTCAGCATGGCCATCCAAAGGGGAAATGCTTGCTGCATACTTGGCTCGCGTACGGCTTCAGAGGAGCTGCAGGAAATTCATGATCTTTAATACACTGTACCATTGTATTCATGTTTGTGTTTTTCTGTAAGTGTATTCTGTTTATTAATAAATGTTCACATAGAATACAAAATATAGGGGGTGGTAGAAGAAGAAAATATTCAAACAGCTCTGGGAGAACCTTGATTTTTCCCTGAGGTGCGTTTATTGTCTTCTCTGAGGATGAGAGTCCCCATTCCAGATTATATATATTATATATATATATATATAATATATATATATATATATATATATATATATATTTATATATATATATATATATATATATATATATACATTATTATATTTTATATATATATATATATATTATATATATTATATTATATATATTATATATATATAATATATATATATATATATAATATTTTATATATATATATATATGCAAGGAATTTGCAAAAGCAGGCGAAATATACACAAACACTGATCTATGGCTGAAGGAGACTCGAACCTACGAACCTTAGAACAAGGTACGGAGTGCTATACCAATCTACCCACACTGGACAATACCATGGACAATGCCTTGGATCACTGTGTAGCTAGCGCTACACGTTGATCCAAGGCAGCCAGCTTTCAGAGAGAAGGCTTACAGCTTTTCATTTCATCCCCTGCATGCATCAGCCTTACTAGAGATTCTAACAATGCAAGGAATTCGCAAGAGCAGGCGAAATATACACAAACACTGATAAACCATACCCCGGCCGGGATTGAAACCGCGGTCAGAGAGTCTCAAAACTCCACCCCGTCCCGGCCGGGGTATGGTTTGTTTGCAATCGTGTCATTACGATTTCGTGAGTCACAAACACTGATCTCTGGCTGAAGGAGACTCGAACCTACGAACCTTAGAACAACTCTCGTGTAGCGCTAGCTACACGAGAGTGTATTGTCCAGTGTGGATAGATTGGTATAGCACTGCATACCTTGTTCTAAGGTTCGTAGGTTCGAGTCTCCCTCAGCCAGAGATCAGTGTTTGTTTATATTTCGCCTGCTCTTGCGAATTCCTTGCATTATTCAAATCTCTAGTAAGGCTGATGCATGCAGGGGATGAGATGAAAAGCTGTAAGTCTTCTCCCTGAAAGCTGGCTGCCTTAGATCAACGTGTAGCGCTAGCTAAACGCCAAAGTATTGTCCAGTGTGGTAGATTGGTAATAGCCCTGCGTACCTTGTTCTAAGGTTCGTAGGTTCCAGTCTCCTTCAGCCAGAGATCAGTGTTTGTGTATATTTCGCCTGCTCTTGCGAATTTCTTGCATTGTTAAAATCTCTAGTAAGGCTGATGCATGCAGGGGATGAGATGAAAAGCTGTAAGGCTTCTCCCTTTAAAGCTGGCTGCCTTGGATCAACGTGTAGCGCTAGTTACGCGCAAGCTTTTGTCCAGTGTGGGTAGATTGGTATAGCAAAAGCGTTCCTTGTCCTAAGGTTCGTAGGTTCGAGTCTCCTTCAGCCAGAGATCAGTGTTTATATATATATATATAATATATATATAATATATATATATAATATATATGTCTTGTCGAATAGGCAGGCAACGTTCATCTTGCCATATAGGACAAGTGAAAATTTTTGTATGCAATTAATTTCGCAAAAATCATTTGAACCTAACGAAAAAAAAATATATTTCACTGTGTTTGTTTAGTATTAAATTATTGCAAACGAATCTAAAATAATTTAGTTGGGTTAGGCTAAAACAAATTGTTCTTGTTATAATAAGGTTAGGTAAGTTTTTTAAGATTCTTCAGGTGCAAAATTAAAATTTTTACATTAACATTAATGAAAAAATATATCTTTAAACGTATAAGAGAAAATTTTCGATAGGACTTAATTTTTTAAAAGAGTTCTTGCTAATTGACCAGTTTTACATATTTTGGCACGACATATATATAGGTAGTAGGTTGGTAGACAGCAACCACCCAGGGAAGTACTACCGTCCTGCCAGATGACTGTGAAAACAGAAACCTGTAACTGTTTTGCATGATGGGAGGATTGCTGGTTTCTTTCTCTGTCTATAAACACGCTAGATAACAGGGATATCTTGCTACTCCTACTTACACTTTGGTCACACTTCACAGACACGCACTTGCTTTTATATATATATACATACATCTAGGTTTTTCTCCTTTTTCTAAATAGCTCTTGTTCTTTTTTGTTTCTTCTATTGTCCTTGGGGAAGTGGAAAAGAATCTTTCCTCATAAGCCATGCGTGTCGTATGAGGCGACTAAAATGCCGGTAGCAATGGGCTAGTAACCCCTTCTCCGTAGACATTTACTAAAAAGAGAAGAAAAACTTTATAAAACGGGGATGCTTGAATGTGCGTGGATGTAGTGCGGATGACAGATGATTGTTGATGTTATGAATGAAAAGAAGTTGGATGTCCTGGCCCTAAGCGAAACAAAGCTGAAGGGGGTAGGGAATTTCGGTGGGGGGAAATAAATGGGATTAAATCTGGAGTATCTGAGAGAGTTAGAGCTAAGGAATGGGTAGCAGTAATGTTGAAGGATCAGTTATGGAAGGAGAAAAGAGAATATGAACGTGTAAATTCAAGGATTATGTGGATTAAAGTAAACGTTGGATGCGAAAAGTGGGTCATAATAAGCGTGTATGACCTGGAGAAGAGAGGAATGTAGAGGAGAGAGAGAGAGATTTTGGGAGATGTTAAGTGAATGTATAGGAACCTTTCAACCAAGTGAGAGAGTAATTGTGGTAGGGGACCTGAATGTTAAAGGAGAAACTTTTAGAGAGGGTGTGGTAGGTAAGTTTGGGGTGCCAGGTGTAAATGATAATGGAAGCAATTTGATTGAACTTTGTATAGTAAGGGGTTTATTATAGGTAATACATATTTTAAGAAAAAGAGGATAAATAAGTATACAAGATATGATGTAGGGCAAAATGACAGTAGTTTGTTGGATTATGTACTGGTAGATAAAAGACTGTTGAATAGACTTCAGGATGTACATGTTTATAGAGGGGCCACAGATATATCAGATCACTTTTTAGTTGTAGCTACACTGAGAGTAAAAGGTAGATGGAATACAAGGAGAATAGAAGCATCAGGGAAGAGAGAGGTAAAGGTTTATAAACTAAAAGAGGAGGCAGTAAGATATAAGCAGCTATTGGAGGATAGATGGGCTAATGAGAGCACAGGCAATGGGGTCGAAGAGGTATGGGGTAGGTTTAAAAATGTAGTGTTAGAGTGTTCAGCAGAAGTTTGTGGTTACAGGAAAGTGGGTGTAGGAGGGAAGAGGAGCGATTGGTGGAATGATGTTGTAAAGAGAGTAGTAAGGGAGAAAAGTTTGCATATGAGAAGTTTATACAAAGTAGAAGTGATGCAAGGAGGGAAGAGTATATGGAGAAAAAGAGAGAGGGTAAGAGAGTGATGAAGCATTGTAAAAAGAGAGCAAATGAGAGAGTGGGTGAGATGTTATCAACAAATTTTGTTGAAAATAAGAAAAAGTTTTGGCGTGAGATTAACAAGTAAAGGAAGCCTAGAGAACAAACGGATTTGTCGGTTAAAAATAGGAGAGGAGAGCTATTAAATGGGGAGTTAGAGGTATTTGGAAGATGGAGGGAATATTTTTGAGAATTGTTAAATGTTGATAAAGATAGGGAAGCTGTGATTTCGTGTATAGGGCAAGGTGGAATAACATCTTGCAGGAGTGAGGAAGAGCCAGTTGTGAGTGTGGGGAAGTTCGTGAGGCAGTAGGTAAAATGAAGTGGGTAAGGCAGCCGGGATTGATGGGATAAAGATAGAAATGTTGAAAGCAGGTGGGGATATAGTTTTGGAGTGGTTGGTGCAATTATTTAATAAATATATGGAAGAGGGTAAGGTACCTAGGGATTGGCAGAGAGCATGCGTAGTTCCTTTGTATAAAGGCAAAGGGGACAAAAGAGAGTGCAAAAATTATAGGGGATAAGTCTGTTGAGTATACCTGGTAAAGTGTATGGTAGAGCTATTATTGAAAGAATTAAGAGTAAGACGGAGAATAGGATAGCAAATGAACAAGGAGGCTTTAGAAAAGGTAAGGGGTGTGACCAGGAGTTTACAATAAAACATATAAGTGAACAGTATTTAGATAAGGCTAAAGAGGTTTTTGTGGCATTTATGGATTTGGAAAAAGGCGTATGACAGGGTGGATAGAGGGGCAACGTGGCAGATGTATTGTGTAGGAGGTATGTTACTGAAAGTAGTGAAGAGTTTTTACGATGATAGTGAGGCTTAAGTTAGAGTATGTAGGAAAGAGGGAGATTATTTCCAAGTAAAAGTAGGCCTTAGACAAGGATGTGTGATGTCACCGTGGTTGTTTAATATATTTATAGATGGGGTTGTAAGAGAAGTAAATGCGAGGGTCTTGGCAAGAGGTGTGGAGTTAAAAGATAAAGAATCACACATAAAGTGAGAGTTGTCACAGTTGCTCTTTGCTGATGACACTGTGCTCTTGGGAGAGTCTGAAGAGAAGTTGCAGAGGTTGGTGGATGAATTTGGTAGGGTATGCAAAAGAAGAAAATTAAAGTGAATAAAGGAAAGAGTAAGGTTATGAGGATAACAAAAAGATTAGGTGATGAAAGATTGGATATCAGATTGGAGGGAGAAAGTATGGAGGAAGTGAATGTATTCAGATATTTGGGGGTGGAGGTGTCAGCGGATGGGTCTATGAAAGATGAGGTGAATCATAGAGTTGTAAGGGGAAAAGGGTGAGCCGTGCACTTGGGAGTCTGTGGAGACAAAGAAAACTTTGTCCTTTGAGGCAAGAGGGGAATGTATGAGAGTATAGTTTTACCAACGCTCTTATATGGGTGTAGAGCATGGGTGATGAATGTTGCAGCGAGGAGAAGGCTGGAGGCAGTGGAGAGTCATGTCTGTGGGCAATGTGTGGTGTGAATATAATGCAGAGAATTCGTAGTTTGGAAGTTAGGAGGAGGTGCGGGATTACCAAAACTGTTGTCCAGAGGGCTGAGGAAGGGTTGTTGAGGTGGTTCGGACATGTAAGGGGAAAAATGGAGCGAAACAGAATGACTTCAAGAGTGCATCAGCCTGTAGTGGAAGGAAGGTGGGGTATGGGTCGGCTGGGAAAGGTTGGAAGGAGGGGGTAAAGGGGGTTTTTGGGTGTGCGAGGAGCTTGGACTTCCAGTGGGACATGCGTGAGCGTGTTTAAATAGGAGTGAATGCAGCAAATGGTTTTTAATACTTGACGTGCTGTCGGAGTGTGAGCAAAGTAACATTTATGAAGGGATTCAAGGAAACCGGCAGGCCGGACTTGAGTCCTGGAGATGGGAAGTACAGTGGCCTGCACTCTGAAGGGGGGGGTGTTAATGTTGCAGTTTAAAAACTGTAGTGTAAAGCACCCTTTTGGGCAAGACAGTGATGGAGTGAATGATGGTGAAAAGTTTTTCTTTTTCGGGCCACCTGCCTTGGTGGGAATCGGCCAGTGTGTTTAATAAATAAATATAATATATATTATATATATAATATATATATATATATATATAATATATATATATATATATATAATATATATATATAGTAGGTGGTAGACAGCAACCACCCAGGGAGGTACTACAGTCCTGCAAGTGAGTGTGAAACAAAAGCCTGTAATTGTTTTACATACATTAACCTCTTCGCTCTCAAGCTGAGAGTTACTGCTGCGCACACGCTCCTGGTTGAGTGGCCTTCCTGCGCAGTTTGATTTTCTCAAGATGGCGCAGTCTGAAAGGGAGGCGTGTCAACACTTTTGCACTGAGTTAGTGCGGGGTGTAGTTACCCCTCGTCTGCACAAGTGAATTACCTGCGATTATCCGCGACACATATGGCATTGCAGATCAAGATCTGTGTGGTGTGTCGCTAAAACGGGACTTTCTGGATATTCGTCAAGTTCCAATCGACAGCAGTGTATGAAGGGACTGGTGGAAAAGTACCAAGATGGTTTTTGTGGACGCAAACTCGGCAGTATGAGTTCGTCTCATTGGTGTGTCAAGGCACTACACTTGGGTAAAGGTACATAATGTGCCTTTCGAGGCTGACGAGGGGGACCTACAGAACGTTTTTGAATGATATGGCGCTGTGCATCTGGCGACGGGGAGGTACTTGAGTGGATGGGCCATACGCCGGCTTTTCCGGGGGATACGTTCAGCCAGAAGATGACGTTGAGCATTCAATCCCATTGTATGTCATTCTAGAAGACTTCCGGACACAAATGATGATGTATTATGCAGGGCAGCGCAAGACTTGCGGACTATATGGTGCTTATGACCATATGGTGGCCCAGTGTGGGAGACAGCAGTGATGACAGAAGCAGGGGGAGGGACGGGCAGGGGCCTGACCCGAAGGTGGGACGGTCGGAGGGACACCTGTACATGGCCATGGTTTTCCTGGAGTGTGGAGATGGAGAGAGTTCCCAACGGTGGGTTGAGGCCCCTCAATGCTTGTAGGCTCTGTGGTCTCCGCTTTGTTGGAAGGGCCAGACCAAGTTGAGTGGTGAGGAATGGATGGAGGATGTGGCTCTGGAGCAGCTGACAGACAGGCTTCTCGAGACGACGAGCGCTGAGGACGATGTAAAGGGCGGTTTGGGGGGACCAGGGGAGCGTGATGACATGATGGGAGGCAGTCAGCTGACTGCGGATGCTGCTTCAATGGGAGTGGTTTACTGTGGTCGAGGTGGCGGGGGAGATACATTTCGAGGAATCTCCGAGCTGGACATGGATGCAGAGAGTGTTCGGTGAAAGAGGGCGGAACAAATCTGACTCAGATGATGTCTTGACCCTGGTGGCAGAGGCTGGGGAAGAAACCATGGGTTGAAGTGGGTGTGGAGGCACCACAGGTGTGTCTGGTCAGATGTTGGACCGGGAGGGGAACTGCGCTCACAGTCAAGAGCATGGTGGGAAAGTCGACAGGTGGTAATGTGCCTGTGAAAGGGGGTGGGAGGGCAGCATGTAAAAACCTTTAAGAAAGTTTCAGGTGTATGACTGTAAATGTAAATGGGATGTGTGCGGATGTGAAGAGTCTGTGGCTCCAGGGGTTTTTAAGCATTATGCCATAGATGTAACGTTTGTGGAGGAACATAATTTTAAGGTTGGCCGGGATTTGCAAGTGGACGGATAACTTGTGTTTGTGGCGTATTCGGAACGTTTGAAGGGAGGGGTTGGGATCCTGATTCGGGTGATGAGCCCATTTGTTATTAGATGTGAGGGAGGGGAGGGGGGTAGGGTACTCTTGACAGATGAGTGGTGGAGGGGTGAGCGACTTGCAGTGGTTTGTGTGTATGTGCCGGCGGAGCAAGATGTACGGGTGAAGAATGAGTTTGTGCATGATGTTTTGATTTATTATTTACGATCTCTTCCCTCAGTAGCCATCGTGGGTGGCGATTGGAATTGTGTGGTACGTAGAAGGGATGTGGAGCCACGGGGAGCAGGGTGTTTTTTGGTAGGACTAGGGGATCTTTTGTGGGGCGTGGGGTTAGGGGATATTGTTGGAGGTGGGGATTTGATGGTTGACCACACATTTCATAGATGGGTGTTAGGGGAAAAAATCAACAGATACGAGTAGAGAGCAAGTACATGGTAACGAAAGTTTGATTGCCGGCTGCTTGTTAAGGTAGGGTAAGTCTAGCTCCTGCTATCCCCCCCCCCTTTCTCCCCACCCCGAAAGGTGACGTGTAGGGCTTCGGCCAAACAGTAATCGCTCAACTCACAGCTCCCAGCACAACTGTAAGTAAAAGCCTGCTCCTATTCTAGTGGATTTATTGGTTGAAAGCTTCACTTTTGACTGTGAAGGCTTACTCAGCCCTGTAACAACTTCAGTCAGTATTACTAAGCTGGCTCCTCTCAGGAAAATTTTAATGCATAGAAAAAGAACAAAAGCTGACAAACATAAACACTTTATTATTTAGAAAATATAAAATATAAAACACTTAAATATGAAATATTGACCCTACATTAAAGAAAATGAAAAATAAAAAATTTAAATGATATCTGAATTCAACGCTAATATATATATAAAACTTGGGAGTCTGGTGTTGGTGACACTGCGTGTTGTTGAAATCATAGCCGTTGCTGATGATGTGGGGATGGGGTCGCAGGTATTGGTGACAACCACCGGCTCGTTCTTCACAGAGTCTATAGCCATAAATAATCTATCCAGATGACAGGAAAGCAGGTTCTTTACTGCTGCAATGATGAGGGGTTACATCCTGCAACTTCATACATGTGCACAGTCCGTCTCCTTCAATTCTACTCGTTGGTTGGTAGGTGACCCATTCTGTCACTCCAAGCTGAAAAGAGAGACAGGTTACCCACTGCTTAAGAAATCACTCTCCATGATAAGTACAATACCTAAAAGACGTAGTGATTATTAAGACATTTAACATAGAGCAAGACTGAAAGGACTAAGTTTATTATTGGTCAAAAGTGAAGCTTTCAACCAATAAGTCCACTAGAATATGAGCAGGCATGTACTTACAGTAGTGCTGGGAGCTGTGAGTCGAGTGATTACTGTTTGGCCGGAGCCCCACACGTCACCTTTCGGGGGGGAGGGGGGGAAAGAGGGAGGGGAAGGGATAGGGGGAGCTAGACTGACCCTACCTTAACAAGCAACCGGCAATCAAACTATCACTTTCTTGGAGGGGGAAAAAAAAGGGGGAAATAGCGGGAGCTAGACTTACCCTACCTTAACAAGTAGCCAGCAATGAAACTATTGTTACTATATACTCCCTCGCTACTCATATGTATTGAACTTTTCCCTCACACTCCCCCATACCAAGACTTATAGTCAAGGAGTATAAGAAGAATAGGCGAGGAAAAAGTTCTAACACGTGGAAGTCGCATAAGACAACAAATCTTCTACTGACTGTCACGACTTAACCAGTCAGAGAAATAATTGGATGAACCATTGATATACACAATATGGAACTTAAAAGCTTGGAGTGCCAAGGTCCACCTCAAGAGGCAACTGTTGGTTCCCTTAAAAGGTTCTAGGTATATCAAAGGCTTGTGATCCGTTTCTAAAATGAATTCTTTTCAAAGTAGATAAAATTTAAGCTTGGAGATACCCCACACAAGAGCCAAACATTCCTTTTCTATGGTGGAGTATCTCGTTTCTGCGGGAAGGAGTTTCCGGCTTAGGAAGCATACAGGGAAGGGAGTACCATCATGGTATTGTAGTAACACTGCACCTAAGCCAGAATTGGAGGCATCAGTTCTTAAACAAATTGTTTTATTAATATCTGGAATTTTAAGTACAAGGTCTTTCGAGAAGATATTTTTAATCTCATTAAACTTTTCCCGAGCTATGTCGGAAAGTTCAAGAGGTTCCTTCACAGACTTTTTAAGGAAGTCAGATAAGACACCTGTAAGATCAGTAAGGTTCGGGATAAACCGTGCATAAAAGTTTACAGAACCAAGAAAGCTATGCATGAGCTTCTTTGTTTTGGGGAATTTAAATTCCAATAAAGCTTTGATCTTACTGGGGAGAGGCTGCAAAGAGTTATTAGAAATTATCAGTCCAAGATATCTAATCTTGTTATACCCAAGGAAGCATTTCTTCGGCTTGGCAGTGATGCCATGTGAGCATAACCTACGCAAAACTGATGTTAATGTTTGGATATGTTCGCCCCATGTGGATGTCATTACATAAAGGTTATCAAAATAAACTGAAACATTTGGCATATTACCCAAGACCTTCCTCATCAGTCTCACGTAGGTAGCACAGGCAGTTACCAACACGAAGGGCATAGTTCTATACTGCATCAGTCCTTGGTGTGTAGGAAAAGCGGTGAACGGCTTTGAAGAAGGATCTGACATTACTTGATGATATGCCTGCACAATATCAATCTCTGAAAAGAAGGAAGAGTCATAAAATTTGTGTAGATCGCTATCTATTAAGGGCATAGGCTCAGCATCCCACCGAGTTATAGCATTAAGGCCTCTGAAGTCAATAGCAAGTCTATATGAATTATCCTCCTTCTTAACCATGACTACTGGTGAGCAATATGCAGATACTGAAGGTTCAATGATCTTCAGTTTTAATAATTTGTGTACCTCTCGGTCAAATGCATCCCTAAGGTGAACTGGAACTGGGTATAATTTCCGTTTGATAGGATTGTCCGTCACTAAGTCAATCTTATGGACTACCATGGAGGTGACACCTGGAATATCAGTAAAGACGTCTGAGAAGTTACTTACACATTGAAGTAGTTCATGTCTCTTATGGTCATCCAAAGATTCATTAACATTAATGTTAGTTGTGCCCCAGTGGTCAAGAGTCACCAAGTCATGTAGTTCTCTATGATAGTCTAAGTTAGAGGTGTCAATTACGAACACTTTACATTCTTCAGTTGTCTTATCAAGTTCGTGTGGAAAAACTAAGTCAAAGTTATTAAGGCAGTTAACCGAATTTCTTCGGTAATATTTCTTAAGGATGTTGATATGATACAGCTTAAGTTTCCCCTTGACTTCTATGAGGTAGTCAACTTTCCCACAAATTTTTAATACTTTATATGGACCTTCCCATGCTACTAATAATTTATTTGACTTGATAGGCAAAAGTACAAGAACTTCATCCCCAACTTTAAAACTTCTCCTCTGACTTTTTGAATCAAAATAGGTTTTGTACTGGTCCATTGACAAATGTAAGTTTTTCGAAACTATGTCAGAGGTCTCCTCAAGTTTGGATCTAAGGTCAAGGAGAAACTGGTAGGAAGACTGAACATCAGCATTTACCTCCTCATTAGTCCATAAGTCATGAAGGATGGACAATGGACCTCTGGCCTGTCTACCATAGAGAAGTTCAAAAGGTGAAAACCCGAAAGAGTCACTGGGAACTTCCCTCATGGCAAACAAAGCACAGGGTAGGTAACGATGCCACTCCTTAGGTTTAAGGGAGCAACGTTTCCTTAAAATGGACTTGAGAATCGAATGCTGGCGCTCAATCCTCCCATTACAGCTGGGATGATAGGGTGTGGTGAAGAGAGGCTTCACTCCCATAAGTTGGTAGAGATGTGAATTGTGTCCCATGGTCAGACAAAATTTCTCTAGGAATGCCCACTCTGGAGAAGATGGACAAAAGGGCTTCAGCCACCTCTGCAGTAGTTATGGTCTTTAAGGGTATGGCTTCAGGAAAACTCGAAGCATAATCAACTAATGTTAATATATATCTATGTCCCCCAGATGAAAGTGGTGATAAAGGACAAACAATGTCAATAGCTACTCTTTCAAAGGGTACCGTAAAGACTGGCATTTTGACCATAGGTACTCGCCTGGTACCTCGGGAGGATGACAGTTGGCAAACTTTACACGATCTACAATAGGTAGTGACATCTGAGGACGTTTTTAGCCAAAAATAGGTTTCCCTAATTTTATTTAAGGTTTTACGATGCGAGAAATATCCGGCCACTGGCAGGTCATGAGCCATTTTAAGAAGTCTCTCTGCATTGACTTGGAACAACTAAGATGGAATAGTCTATCTCATCTGAATTTAATTTGAATACTGACTTGTACAAGATACCTTTTATACATTCAAATTTATGTGAAAAGTTTTTCCTTCGGATAACTTGATTTTGTTTACCGGCATTATGGCAATTCCGAAGAGAAGAGCTTGAAGTCAAAGAAAATCAAAGGATGGACAGTAGGAGATGCCTGGGCTTTGGTCTGAGCCCTAGTCAAGACATTTATAGTATCAGAGGTGATATCTTCACTTTCATATAACAAGTGAACCGGTGATCCTACTACCTTGCTTTCGAGAGTAGCATCACTGGTTTTTAATCCCACATGTATCTCACGAGACATTGTCTCATCTGAGCTTTCGAGAGGCTTCTCTGAAACTACAGGAAGAGGATCTGAAAAGCTTATGTCCATCTTTGGTGATAAAAGGTCAACCTCAGAAGGAAGAATGGCACCTTTTACATTACCTATTAGTACGGAGCAAGAAGTGATGGGAGCTAGTATGGCTTCAGACCAACATGTGAACCATTTAGACCTAATGTAACAAGGATGGTAGGAAAAGTGTCCGTACGGCCCAAGTAGTCTGAAAGTATAGCAGAGGAATGAGTTTCTTTAAGATTAGGGAACAGCTTATCAGAAATGACTATACATGTGAATCCAGTGTCTCATAAAATGGTAGAAGCATTAAGTCCATTAACTGTTCCTGAACAGAAGGGTGCTTGGTCATTAGTCTTTAAAACATCTTCCAACTTTTTGGACCTTCCTAGAAGGACAAACAGGACGTTTATGTCCCTTAACACCACACAAATGACAAACAGGAATAAAAGAAGTCATTTTACTCTCCACTAGAGGCTTTGATTTCTTAAGATCTGATGAACCCTTGCCCTTAGGGTTCGATCCCTTTAGGTCTTTATAGGAATTGTGAGCCTCAGCATTCAAGTCAGCGGCCTCAGCAACTTCCTCAGCTTTAATCAGGTTACGTTCTCTAATGAATGTTCTTATCTGGTGAGGAAGAGCTGTCAGGAACTGGTCAGCAACCATGAAGTCTCTAAGAGATTCATAACTGTGATCAATTCCTGAACTCTCTATCCAAAAGTCGAACAAACGAAAGAGTGTTACCTGTAACTGCTCTTTCCTGTAAGAATTTGTGGTTTTTTGATATGCTTTAAGGATCGCCTTCTTCAGTAGGCTATAATTACATATGATATCCTGCGACAAAGTTGCATAGATATTCAAAGCTGTACCAGAAAATAACATTCCTAACCTGGTAGCCCAGGTGTCAGGAGGCCATTCACAGAGGGTAGTGGTATTTTCAAACCTGATAATGTATGAAGTAATGTGTTCACATTCTGTGAAGGGAGGTAAATTAGGTGTTGGAATATGTGCCCTAGCTGCATGATGTTCAATTACTCCTTCCTCTAATTGTTGTTGTGTAAGAGTTAACTTTTTATTCTCTAATTCAAGGCAAGCTCTTTCGAGCTCGTGATCTTTTTCTCTCTCTCTTAACTCTTGTTCTCTAACTCTTTCCTCACATTCTCTAGCTCTTTCCTCAACTTCTCTATCCTTTGCTCTTTCCTCAAGTTCTCTTAATTTAATTTGTTCTTCACGTACTTTAGCTTGTTCCTCACATACTCTAGCTCTCTCCTCATGATCAAATATATCACTCTCCTTTTTGTCATCTCTTTCTCTTTCTAACTGTCTTTCTTGGATTTCTCTCTATTCTTTCTCTCTCCTTTTTCTCTTCTCTTTCAATTCTCTCTCTCTCCTTTTCTTCTTCTCTTTCATTTCTCTCTCCTTTTCAATTCTTTCCTGGATTTTAGCACTAATAAAAGATTCTAAATTTTTTCCTGTTATTCCTAACTTACTTCCAGCATTCATCCAAAACTGGTATTCCTCCATACTTGCAAGAATAACTTAAACTACCAGGAAAAATGAAACGTCTCAAAGAAAACAGAGGGTTCAATTCCTGCTCAGCTCAAACTGTAAATAAACCAGAGGGCTCGATCCCTGCTTCAATTAAACAATATGTACTAATGAAAATTAAGGGTTCTATGCCAGCTCTGAGCAAACAGCAAGTAGAATGGGGTTCCTTCACCATCCAATGTTCTCACCAACAAATCAAGAGTGTCCTACAACAGTTCCCTTGATATAATAAAGAGCTAAAATGAAACAAATTGTCACTGGAAAATCTCGGGTCCCTAGAGTCTAATCCTCCAAAGTGTTTCAAGCTCACACAAAAATAGGTGGCAGAATTAACTAGCATTCCTGCCTTGACTTGACTTACAATAAATTGAGACTATAACAATCACCAAATCTTTTAAATACCTGTACTGTAGTCCTACCATAGAGAATGATTACTCATGGTTGGTGGTAACCATCTGTGGAATGCAGTGTTGAAGTTCCAATGGTAGATTCGTGATGGAGTTTTAATCTTGATTCAGTCGAGCGAATCCTGGCAAGGTCGCCACTTGTGAAGGCTTACTCAGCCCTGTAACAACTTCAGTCAGTATTACTAAGGCTGGCTCCACACGTCACCTTTCGGGGGGGGGGGAAGAGGGAGGGGAAGGGATAGCGGGAGCTAGACTGACCCTGCCTTAACAAGCAGCCGGCAATCAAACTATCACTTTTGGGGTGGGGGGAAAAAGGGGGGGAATAGCGGGAGCTAGGCTTACCCTACCTTAACAAGTAGCCGGCAATGAAACTGTTGTTACTATATACTCCCTCGCTACTCCTATGTACTGAACTTTTCCCTCACATTGATCTCCATGTTAGATGTTTTTATAATCACCATGTCTTTTAGGTATTGTACTTATCATGGAGAGTGATTTCTTAAGCAGTGGGTAACCTGTCTCTCTTTCCAGCTTGGAGTGACAGATCGGGTCACCTGCCAACCAACGAGAAGTGTTGGAGGAGAAGGACTTTTGCAAAAGTCTGGAGATGTCACTTTTTGGATCTACGTACCTGATTAACTGTAGGCGACAGCAGACAACAACCCCTCATCTTTGTAGTGGTAAAGAACCTGCTTTCCTGTCATCTGGACTGACTATTCAAGGCTATTGACTCTGAAGAACTAGCCGTTGGGTTGTCACCAACACCTGTGAACCCCCCCACATCATCAGTAATGGCTACAATTTCTACAAGACGGTGTCAACCTCCACCAGACACCCCAGTATAACTGTACATATTAGTGCTGAATTCAAATGTGATTTTTTCATTTCATTTTTCATTTTTCTTTCAAATAGGATACACCTTCATGTTTCACTGTTTTATGTTTGCATTAATAAATAATAAAGTGTTCATCTTTGTGAATTATTATTTCTTTATCTATTCATTATTTTCCTGAGGAGGAGCCAGCCTTGGTAATACTGTCTGAAGTTGTTACAGGGCTGAGTAAGCATTCACAGTGGTGACCTTGCCAGGATAAAAACTCGACTGAGTCAAGTTCAACCTATCTCGAATCTCCCATTGAAACTTCAACGCCGATACCACAGAGGTTCCACCAGCCATGAGAAAATTATTCCTATGGTAGGAACAGTACGGTTTTTTAAAAATTTTAGTGTTGTTTGTCTAAATTTATTGTAATCAAGTCAGGCAGGATATACTATTTAAATTTCTGTCACGTTTTTTTCGGCTTGAAGCGTTTGGGAGGAAAAGATCTGGGGCCCAGAGATTTTCCAGAAAAAAATTTATTTTTTTGAGATCTTTATTAATCAAGGGAACTGTCTGGGGACCCTTTTGGGGATTTGTTGGTGAGAAGATTGGATGTTCGAGGGCCCCATTCTATTTTACTTTTTGCTGGGAACCCGGCATAGAAACCCTCCTTTTTCATTCACACATTTTGTTTATGAAGCAGGGATCGAGCCCCCTGGTTTTTTTTACAGTTTGAGCGAGCAAAATTGAAACCCTCTGTTTTTTTTGTATTTCCATTTATTTTCCCCCCGGTAGTTTAAATTTTGAAATTACGGGGAAAAAAAATTTTGAAACTTTTTATTAATGCAAGATCCAGGAAAAAATTGAAAAGGAGAAAGAAAGAATGAGAGAGAGGGGAAAAAGGAGAGAGAAAAATAGAGAGAGAGAACCCCAAAAAAGAAGAAAGAGAAAGAGAGGAAAGAAGGGTAGAGAAAGAATGAAGAGAAAGAAAAGGAGAGAGAGAGAATCGAAAGAGAGGAAAAAAGGGGAGAGATCAAATTGAAATAGGAAAAACAAGAAAGAGAAAGAGAGGAGAAAAAGGAGCGTGATAGACTTGATCGTGAGGAGAGAGCTGAAGTACGTGAGGAACAAGTTAAATTAAGAGAACTTGAGGAAAGAGCAAAGGATAGAGAAGCTGAGGAAAGAGCTAGAAAACATGAGTTTAAGAGAGAGAGAAAAAGATAGCGAGCTTGAAAAATCTCGCCTTTAATTACAGAATAAAAAGTTCACTTTTACACAACAATTAGAGGAAGGAGTAATTGAACATCATGCAGCTAGTGCACATATTCCAACACCTAATTTACCTCCCTTCACAGAGGGTGAACACATTACTTCATTCATTATCAGGTTTGAAAATACCGCTACCCTCTGTGAATGGCCTGCGGGACACTGGGCTACCGGGTTTTAGGAATGTTATTTTCAGGTACAGCTTTGAATATCTATGCAACTTTGTTGCAGGATATCATATGTCATTATAACCTACTGAAGAAGGCAATCCTTAAAGCATATCAAAAAAATCAGAAATTCTTATAGGAAAGATTTCAGGTATGCCACCTTACAGCATGGCCAAAACTTTCAGCAGTTTCAGGTAGGACTCTTTCGTTTGTTCGACTTTTGGATAGAGTTCAGGAATTGATCACAGTTATGAATCTCTTAGAGACTTCATGGTTGCTGACCACTTCCTGACAGCTCTTCCCCACCAAATACGAACATTCGTTAGAGAACGTAACCTGATTAAAGCTAAGGAAGTTGCTGAGGCCGCTGACTTGTATGCTGAGGCTCACAATTCCTATAAAGACCTAAAGGGATCGAACCCTAAGGGCAATGGTTCACCTGAACCAAAGATTAAGAAGCCTATAGTTGAAACAAAGTCACCAGCTATTATGGCAACATGTCATCGGTGTGGTTGTATCGGACATAAACGTCCAGATTGTCCTTCCGAGAAAATAGAGAAAGTTGGCAGATGTTTTGTTGACTGTAATGACCAAGCACCCTTCTGTTCAGGAGCAGTTAATGGTATAAAAGTCTCAGACATATTACCTGACACTGGATGTACGTGCATCGTAATTTCGGACAAACTGTTCCCTTATTTTAAAACCTCTCGTGTGTCCTCTATTCTTTCAGATTACTTGGGTCGTGAAAATACTTTCCCTACAATACATTGTTACTTGAAAACTAAATGGTTCACCGGTTGGACTAATGCGGTACTAGCCCCAATTGCTTGTTCTATAATAGTGGGTAACATTAAAGGTGCCGTTCTTCCTTCAGAGGCGGATCTTTCGTCACCACCCGTGGATCTAAGTTTTCCAGCTCCTCTTCCTTGCAAGTTAAATAAGCCCCTTAACAATTCCGCTCCAGAAGCTACATTGGGGGTAGAAACAGTTGATACTGCTCTCGATAGTGAGGTAGCAGAATCACCTGTCCACTCATCAGGTGAAAGAAAGGGTATTGCCTCCGGCACTCTCAATTCCTTGACTAGGGCTCAGACCATAACCCCAGCTTCTCCTACCTCCTCTTCTCCCACCGTAAGTCCTTTTATTTCCCCAGATTTTATGTCCAAGGATGACTTTGTTAATTTACAGCGTGATTGCCCTTCACTTCGGGATTGTCATAATCAAGCTTTTAACAACAAAGTTATCCATGGGAGATACGTATCTCATAAGTTCGAATATATTAATGGTATCTTATATAAATCTGTATTTAAATCTCATTCTTCAGTGATAGATTATTCCCTCCTTGTTGTTCCTAAACCATGTCGAGAGACTGTTCTTCAAATGGCTCATGATTTGCCAGGGGACCGAACACTTGGCTCATCGTAAGACGTGGCATAAACTCAAGCACACTTATTTTTGGCCAAGCATGTACTCTCAGGTTACAAAAAAGTATAGTTCTTGCAATAGGTGTCAGGTGCTTACTGCACAAAATACTCACTCCTAGTTCCTGTATATTTATTAAATCTAAAACTTCCCTCCTGCAGAAACGAGATACTCCACCATAGAAAAGGAATGTTTGGCCCTTGTGTGGGTATCTCCAAACTTAAATTTATTTAATGGGAAAAAATTTATTTTAGAACGGATCCAAACCTTTGATATACCTAGAAACTTTTAAGGGAACCAATAGTCACCTCTTAAGGTGGACTTGGCTTTCCCAAGCTTTTAATTTTCAATTTGTGTATTAAAGGGGTTCATCCAATTATTTCTTGAGGTTAAGTGTGACAGTCGTAGATTTGTTGCCTAACGGACTTTAATTTTTAAACTTTTTCCGGGCCCTATTCTTTTTATACTCCTTGATATAAGTCTTGGTATGGGGAGTGTGAGGGAAATTTCAAGATAGGATTAGCGAGGTGAAGGGAAAAAGGGAAGTTTGATTGCCGGTGTTTGTTAAGGTGGGGTAAGTCTTTTCCCCACATCCCCCCCTCCCTTTTCCCCCACCCGAAAGGTGAGGTGGGGCTCCGGCCAACAGAAATCACTCGACTCACACCCCAAAACTGTAAGAAAAGCCTGCTTCTAGTGGATTATTCGTCGAAAGCTTCCTTTCGAAAAAATAATAAATTAGCCCTTCAGCTTGATTCCATTTAGTTGTTTTTTTTAATCACCACGTTTTTTAGGTATTGTATTATCATGGAGGTGATTTTTAAGCAGTGGGTAACCTGTCTCTCTTTCCGTTTGGAAGGGAAATGGGCACCCCCCAACCAACGAGAAGTTTTGAAGGGAAGGAGATGGAAAAAGTCGGAGATGTCACTTTTGGATCTCCACCTGATTAATTAGGCGACAGCGGGGAAAACCCCCCTCATCTTTTTTGTGGTAAAAAACCTGCTTTCCTGTCTTTGGATGATTAAAGGCTTAGACTCTGTGAAGAACTGTTTTGGGGTCCCCCAACACCTGTGACCCCCCCCCCACATCATCAGAAACAGCTACAATTTCTACAAGACGGTGTCAACCCCCACCAGACACCCCGTAAAAACGTAAATTAGCGTAAATTTCAAAATGTCTTTTTCATGTCATTTTCATTTTTCTTTCAAATGGATAACTTCGGGAGCGGTAGAGCAAAAAAAAATTAGCTCTTTTGTTTACTGCCGTTTTCCTCCATTTTTTGGTGCACAAGACAAAGTGTTTTCACTCATTTTAAAAAATATTTATCAAAAATATACCTCAAACAAAAATGAAAAAAGACTGAAAAAGGCTATTTACAAAAAAAATGTTTGGGCCCCAACTTTATTCCTTATGGGACTACTAAGGTTGTTTGGACACTTTGGGGCCCAGAGAACAATGTAAGTAAGTAAGTTTTTTCAGGGATACACAAATCATTACTAGAATTATCATACATGCGGCTATGTGTAGAGAACCCCAGGATAACCCAAAAAAGTCAGACATAGGACTTATTTCTTATTTCTTATTACTTATACGTATTTGCTTTGCCCTTTCCCCCTTAATAACTTATCTTTATTTCACAAAAAAAAAAAGTTTGTTAGTTCCTGGAATGTTGCAAAAATTGCCTTTACCCCCCAAAAACTCCGAAAGTATTTGGAATATTTCCAAAAAAGACCTTTAGCTAAAAAGGAAATCATTTTTACAAAGTCTGTGAAAATTATTCCATTTAAAAAAGTAATAAAAGGAATGAGGGATTGGTGAATAGTTATTCCGAGTTTGGCGGGAGCGCCCCGGCCCCCCCCCGTCTCGAAAAAAAAAAAAAACGCGAAATCGCGTTTATTTCGGTGAATTTCTAGTAAAAAATGGTGTTTAGTGCATTACCTCTTAACACACCGTTTTCTATCATTGAAAGACCCAAATCATACACAAGAAGTCGAGGGGTAACAATTTTATACGATATTACTGGTGGATCCCTTTCCATGTTATGGTATTTTTTCAGTCTGGTTTTTAAAAATGTTTGTATGTTTTTTTTTAGTGTTTATTTTTTTTATTAGTCCTTTTTGATAGTAAAAAGCCGTAGGTTGATATACAAGCGGGTATAAGCGTAAAAAATGAAGTGATTTCTCCTGCCTCACGGGGGGGCGGTAGGGGTGATAAAATAAGATAAGATTTCGTTGGATTTTTAACCCCCGGGGGGTTTTGCCCCCCAGGATAACCCCAAAAAAAGTCAGTGCGTCTCGAGGGGAAACTGTTAAATTATTTCCATTGGGGGCCTTAATCTTGTCCCCCAGGATGCGCCCACCCAGTCGATGAACCCCAGGTTACCCCATTTGCGCCCAGGTGAAAGGACAACAGGTGTAAGGAAACGTGTCGAAATGTTTCCCCGCCGGAAACGAACCCCGGGGTCTCCCTGTGTGAAGCGGAAAACTTTAGCACCAGGCCCCCGGGCCGCCCCATTTTTATGATGCCAAATGTCAGTTATTATATTAGAAGATTTAAAGCAAGAAAAAAAAGATAAAAAAAAGGAAAAAATTCAAAAAAAATATGGGGGTGAGCAGACTCGCTATCAAACCCCCGTCCCCTCCCGATATAAATGACTTAAATTTCTTGTGAAACGTGTAGAAACATTCTTCTGGTACATTGTGTTGCCGAAAAGGTTTACTATTTTTCGGTACATATAACTCAAATTTATAATTTTTCGATTTTTGGTTTTAGTGCGTGCAGAAATTGCCCCAAGCGCCCTTTTTGTTTCACTGTTTTTTTTTGCATTTTAAATAAAAAAGTGTTTGTCTTTGTGAATTATTATTTCTTTTTCTATTCATTAATTTTCCTGAGGAGGAGCCAGCCTTGGTAATACTGACTGAAGTTGTTACAGGGCTGAGTAAGCCTTCACAACCGGGTTACGCGACCAGGCTAGACAGGTTATATGTAACAAAGAGTTTGCTGGTGATGAGCATGCATATGGTGGATGCTGTATACTCGGATCATAGAGCCGTTTATGTGGACTTGACTTAGGCCGGCTTGCTTAAGTGATATCCAGGGTATTGGAAGCTGAATGTAAGACTTCTTGGGGTGAAGGAGGCGGGGTTGGAGTTCAGGACAATGTGGGAGAATTTTTGGGGAGAGGGTAGGGATGTGGGTGATTTATTGGGGTGGTGGGATGGGGTACCTAACGAGAGGATCCGGCAGTTTTATGTGTGATGTGGAAAGTATGAGGGTTGGATGACGTAAGGGCTGCAACAATATTTCGAGGGTCAGTTGAAGGGCTGTTATGAGAAGGACACACAGCCTGGGATGTATTCCGTGAGAGAAATCGAGTTGTTAAAGGGGCGGAATCGAGATTTGCAGAATGATAGATTTGATGTGAGAGTGCAGGGTGGATTGGAAGAGGCGGTGTGGGGTGATTGACCGTCGGCCTGTGTGCTACAGGGACAGAGGCAATGCCGTATGGCTATGGAGATTGATAGGCTGGTGGTACATGAGGATTTAGGTGGGTATAGGGTGGGACAGGAGTTACGAACAATGGAAGCGATTAGTGATTATGGGGATAGGTGGTTTGGAAAATATTTACTGAGTTCAGGGGTGGATGTGAGGGCTTTCAGTGGTTTGGGGGAGAATGTATCTTGTGTGCTAAGTGGCAGTGACCGCATGTCGTTGGGGGGGAATACTGAAGAAGGGGAGGTGTGGAGGGCCTTGGAGGGGATGGCACGAGGTAAGGCACCGGGTTTGAATGGCTTGCCCTGCGAGTTTTATGTGAGCCTTTGGAGTGTTTTGAAGACCTTAGTGAAATTGGTGAATACGATGAAAAGGGAGGGGAGGATGGGCAGGTTGCAGGGGACTGCAGTTGTAGTTTTAGTGCTGAAAGGTGAGCGACCAGACACGGTGCAGGACTTTAGGGCAATATCATTTTGTGCTGATTATAAGATTTTTGCAAAAATTCTGGGAAATAGGCTGAAGTGTGTGGTGGATAAAGTGGTTGTGAGAGGACAATATGGAGTAACTGGGAGGATGATGTATGACGGGCATGGTATTATACAGGATTTTGTGGAAGGGTGGGAGGGGAGACCGAGGGGGTGTCTTAGCATTAGATTGGCAGGCGGCATATGATAGTGTGGAATGTGAGGCATTGTGGTACATATTAAGGAGGCAGGGTTTCGAGGAGGAGGTGGTGTGTTGGGCAGAGACCTTGTACAAAGGGGTGGAAGTGCATGTACAGGTAAATGGGAAGCTGGGGGAGTGGGTATCCTTGGGTTGGGGTATTAGGCAGGGTTGTCCCCTGTCTCAAACGTTGTTTGCCTGTTTACAAGACCCGCTCTATAGAGTGGGAGCATGTGTAGGGGTGGATAGGGGAGTGGGGAGTGGAGAGCAGGGAATAATAGGGTAAGTGGATGGCACGACAATTCTAGTAAGAACGATGGGGAGTTTACGTGCAGTAGAGGATGCTGTTGATAGTTTTGCGGGGGTTACTGGTTTAAGAGTGAATGTGGAGAAATCAAAATTGCTGGTCTTAGGAGAGTGGGTGGGGAGAGAGAGTTGGGGATGGAATGTACATTGGAATATGGTTGACAGGATAAAGGTGTGTGAGATAGTGTATATGGGTAGTGTGAGAGAGGCAAGGGAGGTTAATTCTGGACTTGTTGTGGATCAAGTGGTGGGGTGATTGGATGGGTTGAGACCAACTCATTTGACAATACATCAGCGTGCGATTGTTGTGAATGTGTTGTTACATTCTGGCATGTGGCAGCTGTATATCCGTTATCAGGTCCGGATGTTACGAGACTGTTAAGGAGGGTTTTCCATTTAATCTGGGGTTCAGGGTGTGAATGGTTGAGTAGGGGTGTGGTTACGCTACCGTAAATTGTGGTGGGGAGGTCGGATGTGAGGATGTGTGAGGACGTGTTGTGGGTGTTGCTGCATGTTCGGGATCCTACTAAAGTTCAGGTGGGTGTTTGAGAGCGTGCAGTAGGGGCGAAGGTGGTTGCGAAGGCTGAAGGTATTTACCCGATATATGCATGGGAGGATATATGGGAGAGGTTACGGTTGATGCATGTACAATCGAAGGTACGAGAGGTCGGTATACTGCCGTCAGGTGCTGCACTTAGGGAAAGAGGGTTGATGGTGGAGGGCGAGTGTCGGATGTGCAGGGATAGGGAGATGGCATTTCATGTATTGCATTTTTGTGATAATTTAGGGGGTATCAGGTAATGGATGAGTAAGTTTCTGGGGAGGTTGGGGTGGAGGGATATCAGTATTGAGGGCGTTAAGTCTGGATGTTGGAGGCGTCTGTGCAGCGTGCAATCATGTATATAATTGCAGATTTTGTTTTTGTATCCTGGGCGATGAGAGGGAATGGGGATTGGGAAGTGCGCAAGAGGGTGATGGTGGCGACCATTTATGGAATGCTGTGTTGTAATAGGGGGATTTATGGAAGTAGCTTTGATCAGGCTTTTCCAGAGGGGTATCGTAGTATGAATGTGAGAGCATTGTTAGCATTGTGAAAGGAGGGGGGCTGAGGTTCAGGGGATGTAACGGGCTCGTCTCTGGGGTTGGGTATGCACAGGGGTGTGTTGCTGTGGTATCAGTGTGATGTGTGGTTGCGGTGAACGTGGTTGTGTGAGTGGACGTGGTGGTGCATATAGGGAGAGAGCTGTTACTCCCTAGGAATGGATGGCAAGGTAATCTATAGAAACATGTGATGTATGTGTATTCCATTTTTGGTTGTGTGAGGATTGTATGGCCTATTGCATCATGGCACTGGGTGGAGAGGAAATGGTTGGGGGATATGTTGCTTTAATGCAAATGTCTCTATTTCATTGTTGGGATTTGTGGTGTTGATTAACTGCACAGGACCTGGCGAATGTGCCAGACATACGTAGAGACATATGTACTGATACTGTTATACTGTGCATCTTGGGTCAGGATTGTTATCAGTGCCAAAAGTGTCCCTAGTTGTTGGTTAGATTGAGTTTATCGGTACGACCGCAGCATGGGCTGGCTTATTGAATTCAGTGAAGTAAAATATATGGTAATGTGTTAGATATGGTTATTGGTCGTATGTGTTTAATTTTATATCCAATATAATGTATATGTTTGTGTCAGGGTGATCCAATATAATGTGTTATGTTTGTGTTGGGGTGATCCAATATAATGTGTATGTTTGAGTCAGGGTGATCCAATATAATGTAAATGTTTGTGTTGGGGTGATCCAATATAATGTGTATGTTTGTGTTGGGGTGATCCAATATGATGTATATGTTTGTGTTGGGGTGATCCAATATGATGTATATGTTTGTGTTGGGGTGATCCAATATAATGTGTATGAAGTGCGATTATATTCAGAGTTATAATGTATGTGTTCGTAATTTGGTAGAGAGGTGTGAAGATTCTGTATATAACACTGTTCTTATATTGTCATATTTGTGGTGTGTTTGACATACATGTCTTTCGTATGCCCTGTTTTAAATAAAATATGAAAAAAAAAAATTGTTTTACATGATGGTAGGATTGCTGGTGTCTTTTGTCTGTCTCATAAATTTGCAAGATTACAGGTACGTCTTGCTACTTCTACTTACACTTAGGTCACACTACACATACATGTACACGTTTATTTATACACACTCATCTGAGTTTTCTTTGATTTTATCTTAATAGTTTTTGTTCTTATTATTTTTCCTTTTACATCCATGGGGGAGTGGAATAAGAATCTTTCCTCTGTAAGCCATGCGTATTGTAAAAGTCAACTAAAATGCCGGGGACAATGGGCTAGAAACTCCTTTTCCTGTAATAATTACAAAAAGAATAAGAAAATTGTCAAAGTGGTATGTCTGAATGTGCGTGGATATTGTGTGAATGATAAGAAAGAGATGATTGTTGATGTTATGAATGAGAAGAAGCTGGATGTTCTGGCTTTAAGTGAAACAAAGCTGAAGGGGGTGGGAGAGTTTCAGTGGAGAGGAATAAATTGGATTAGGTCAAGGGTTTCAAACAGAGTTAGAGCTAAAGAAGGAGAAGCAATAATGTTGAAGGATAAGCTATGGCATTAAAAGAGGGACTATAAAATGTATTAATTCAAGGATTATGTGGAGTAAAATAAAGGTTGGATGTGAAAAGTGGGCTATAGTAAGCGTATATGCACCAGAAGAAGAGAGAAGTGTAGAAGAGAGAGATTTTGGGAAATGATGAGTGAATGCGTGGGGAGTTTTGAACCAAGTGTGAGAGTACTTGTGGTTGGGGATTTCAATGCTAAAGTGGGTAAAAATGTTGTGGAGGGAGTAGTAGGTAAATTTGGGGTGCCAGGGGTAAATGAAAATGGGGAGCCTTTAATTGAGCTATGTGTAGAAAGAGCTTTGGTAATAAGTAATACATATTTTATGAAAAAGAGGATACATAAATATCCAAGGTATGATATAGCATGCAATGAAAGTAGTTTGTTAGATTATGTATTGGTGGGTAAAAGGTTGATGGGTAGGCTGCAGGATGTACACATTTATGGAGGGGCAACTGATATATCGAATGATTATTTAGTTGCAGCTACAGTTAGAGTAAGAGGTAGATGGGACAAGGGGAAAATGGCAACAACAGGTAAGAGGCAGGTGAAAGTGTATAAAGTAAGAGAGGAGGAAGTTCGGGTGAGATATAAGTAAGTATTTGCAGAAAGGTGGACTGGTCCAAGTATGAGTAGTGGGGGATGTTGAAGAGGGTTGGAATAGTTTTAAATATGCAATATTAGAATGTGGGGCAGAAGTTTGTGGTTATAGGAGGGTGGGTGCAGGAGGAAAGAGGAGTGATTGGTGGAATGATGAAGTAAAGGGTGTGATAAAAGAGAAAAAGTTAGCTTATGAGAGGTTTTTACAAAGCAGAAGTGTTATAAGAAGAGTAGAGTATATGGAGAGTAAAAGAAAGGTGAAGAGAGTCGTGAGAGAGTACAAAAGGAGATCAGATGATAGAGTGGAAGAGGCACTGTCAAGAAATTTTAATGAAAATAAGAAAAAAATTTGGAATGAGTTAAACAAGTTAAGAAAGCCTAGGGAACGAATGGATTTTCAGTTAAAACAGAGTAGGGGAGTTAGTAGATAGGGAGATGGACGTATTGGGTAGATGGCGAGAATATTTTGAGGAACTTTTAAATATCGACGAAGAAAGAGAGGTGGTAATTTCATGCACTGGCCAGGGAGGTATATAATCTTTTAGGAGTGAAGAAGAGCAGGATGTGAGTGTGGGGGAGGTGCGTGAGGCATTATATAGAATGAAAGGGGGTAAAGCAGCTCGAACTGATGGGATCATGACAAAACTGTCAAAAGCAGGGGGGGACATAGTGTTGGAGTGGTTGGTATTTTTTGGTTTTTAAACTGCAACATTAACACCCCTCTGAAAGAGGGGTGTTAATGTTGCAGTTTAAAAACTATAGTGTAAAGCACCCTTCTGGCAAGACAGTGATGGAGCGAATGATGGTGAAAGTTTTTCTTTTTCGGGCCACCCTGCCTTGGTGGGAATCGGCCAGTGTGATAATAAAAAAAAATGTATGAAAGAGGGGAAGGTACCTAGGGATTAGCAGAGAGCATGTATAGTCCCTTTATATAAAGGGAAGGGGGACAAAAGAGACTGTAAAAATTATAGAGGAATAAGTTTACTGAGTATACCAGGAAAAGTGTACGGTAGGGTTATAATTGAAAGAATTAGAGGTAAGACAGAATATAGGACTGCAGATGAGCAAGGAGGTATTAGAGTGGGTAGGGGATGTGTAGATCAAGTGTTTACATTGAAGCATATATGTGAACAGCATTTAGATAAAGGTAGAGAAGTTTTTATTGCATTTATGGAATTAGAACAGGCATATGATAGAGTGGATAGGGGAGCAATGTGGCAGATGTTGCAAGTATATGGAATAGGTAGTAAGTTACTAAATTCTGTAAAGAGTTTTTATGAGGATAGTGAGGCTCAGGTTAGGGTGTGTAGAAGAGAGGGAGAATACTTCCCGGTAAAAGTAGGTCTTAGACAATGATGTGTAATGTCACTGTTATGCAGGGTTCTGCAGGACATTGTAATGTATATACAATAGAGAAGGGTGTCATAATAGTGTGAATGTTATAATTGTGAAGCATAATTTTATAATTCATAATGTGCATTTGGGGGTACTGTAAAGTAGGTTAAACTGTAATTATAAAGAAATCGTGGCTGGGGAGTCACGTGTGATCAGCATGGGAGGCTGGCGTTTTAGATGCCGTGTATTTAAGCTAAGTTTTGTAGTTGTGTACTCCTTTTATTTAGCTAACTTAGGCCATAGACTCTTCTATGGTTTACCTGTAGGCTCACCTAGGCTCTGAAATGGTTAGGGTGCTGTGGGATGAGTGAGGAAATAAGAAATGGGGTCGGTATTGGAGTAGTGAAGACCTGGCGTTGCTAGGCTAGGTGTTTATGTTTTCCGGGACTCTCCAGCCGCCTGCTTCTTGTGCCCCGCTATTTAGGCGTTTAGGCTATATGGTGTTTCCTAGAATGTGTATATAGTGTTATGACGAATATATAGATATGTTTTCCTACCTAGGATTTTTGCCTAACCCTCTGTTAACCAACCCATTGAAGTAACAAATGCTGGTTTAGCGCTTTCTGTTTTGACTGGGATAGCCCTGGGTGGCCTGAGTCTGCCTGAGATGTGTGTAACTTTTACCTTTGCCCTCAGACAAGGCTCTAGCCCCCCAGCTATCCCACCTTTCTGCGTAACATGGGGTCCTGTATATGGGAGAATTATCAAATTTTATGTGGTAATTCAAGTTTGCAACCTGGGAAGTCAATCATCATTCTTTACTGGGTTGGTTAGAGGAAGCATTCACTATAATACACTAAAATGATAATTTACCTTTGTGTGCAGTATTGCTGGTTTTACGGTGTTATTATTAACTAATACTCTGAATAATTTACCTTTGTGTGCAATATTGTTGATTTTTATGGTATTATTAATACCTGATATTTTGTGCATAATTTCCCTTGCAGGTGCAATTTTTGCTGACTTTTAGGGGGGTTATGAATACCTAATTTTCTGGGAATAATTTTCCTTTGCAGGTGCAATAGCTCCATTTTTCTGCCAGGATTTTCTTGTTGTGTGTAATCCTGTTTAATTTTAGGGAGTCACATGACAATCACTCTTTGTGAATATACTTCTTCAGTGTATGTACCTTGCTATGTGCTTTATTATTTTATATTAGTAAGTTCTGTGGTTTATAGCAATATTTAGTGCTATTATTTCCCAAAATGTCTGACACTGGTGAAAATTCTGGGGATGACATGCATTTGAATCAAATCCCCATGTCAGGGACCTGGATAAGGAAGTAGAACTTATACGAATGAAATTAGCCCTAGTTGCAGAATAAAAAGAACGGACGCATTACCTCTGAATTTTTTTTTTATTTTTCAACCGATTTATTTTATTTTTGTTGTACTTTTAGAGGTGCATATGTAGAAGCATGTGACAAAGTTTCAGTATGATTGGCCAACAAACAACAGAGAAAAAAATATAAACATAATTTTTACATATAGCAGCACGACGTGACAAATTGGCACTACGAGTGGCACTTCCGACATTCCCAACTGTTAGAATACAACTAGCACGACATTTTAACATAGCCATTTCATCTAATATATCTTATTATCAAGTTAAAAAAAAATACATTTGACAGAATTTTTGGCATTCGCCAAAATATCTGCCTTTTAACCCCGCATAAAATCAAAAATATTTATGATATTCCAAAAAATTTTACTTCTCAATTTCAAACACACTTTGTTTTATATTGTCTGTGAAAATCATTTAAATACAATCATTAATAATGGAGTTATGGAGCGAAATAAGTGAATAAGTTACTTCCGAGATATAGGCCTAGAACGTCGGCAGGCCTACCGTCTCAAAAAAAAAAATTTTTGCGCAGAAATCGCGTTTTTTTCGGTGTATTTCTTAGTAAACTGATGTTCTAGTGCAGTTATCCTCTTCAAAACACCGTTTTCTATCACTCACATACCAAACAATAGAACAAGGGGACGAGGAGTAACTCATTTATATCGAAATATTGCTGGTGGACTCTCGCTATATTATGGCCTACATCGCCGCCACCATACCTGATATAAATGACTATAATTTCTTGTAGAAACGTTGTAGAACATTGATTCTTGTACCATTGTGTTGCCAAAGAGTTAAGCTATTTTTCTTTATGAATAACTCATTTTCCATATTTTTTCGATTTTTGGTGTATTTAGGCTCAGACTCGGCGGCCTGGCTCCTTTTAAGGATTGAAAGTACAAAGATCCAGGAACAGAGAGCCTTAGAGGAGCTTAGGGCTCAAGAAAGAGATAAAGAGAGGCAGCTTGCTTCTCACCCAGACACAGACACGAGGGTAGATGTTTTTCATTTAGATAAAGCCATAAAATTTGTGCCCAGATTCCTAGAGAAAGACCCAAACCAGTTTTTTCTATTGTTTGAAAGTACGGTCAAATCCCAAGTTTGGACAGAAAAGGAATGGGCGACATTAGCGAGA
This sequence comes from Cherax quadricarinatus, assembly GCF_026875155.1. NCBI lineage: Eukaryota > Metazoa > Arthropoda > Malacostraca > Decapoda > Parastacidae > Cherax > Cherax quadricarinatus. The sequence goes on from NC_069449.1 coordinate 6,146,688, forward strand.
ACCCAATTAGTTGGTAAAGGGTTGCAGGCCTTTAGTTCTCTAGAAGGACCGGCCTTTTCTGATTATAATAAACTAAAAGTGGTAGTTTTACTGGCTTATCAAATGTTGCTGGAAAGGTACCAGCAGAAGATTAGGGGACTAAAGTTTCAAGCCGGGCAGTCTTTGATGGAATATGGTAAGGAGAAGATGTCACTTCTAAATAGGTGGTGTCGCTCGAAAGGGATGGTAGAAAATTATGAGGGTGTAATTACCTTAATTTTGTTAGAGGATCTGTTGAGAAATGTTCCTCCTGACCTTAAGGCTTATCTTGAGGAGAAGGATCTTGATGATTTTAATAATGCTTTGGAGCTGGGTAGTAGTTACAACCCACCACATACTAATAATGGTAAGTTTTCTCCACCCGCCAATAGGAATAAGAAATTTCAGAAGTTTAAGCCACTTATTTCTCAGCCTATTCTCCACCAGAGTGTGATTAAGCCTAATTCTCCGTACTTGCCCAGGGAAA
>NC_069449.1:6147692-6169206 GCF_026875155.1 Cherax quadricarinatus
GAAAAAATTTAAAATTTTAAAAAATTTACAAAAAAACCTAAAAATAACTGTTCCTATGTCCATATTATTCCCTCGCATCAAGATAGAGTCAAACTGTCTGTTTTCTCACAGTGTTTTTGAGAGCTTTACGAATTTGTAGTCCTGAGTTCATAGATGAGGAAATATCCAAAATTTATGAAATAGGTAATGATTTAAAATACCCAAGAAATGTAATTGATAAATCTTTTAAAGTTGCTAGAAGTACTTTTTACAATCCAAAAAGGGACAACCAGCCTTATTCAACTAAAAATATGTTGGTTCTCCCTTACCATGAAAACTTGGTTGATATGCCTTCTCTTCTTAAGACTTTTAATATTAAAGTTGTATTCAAAAATCTTGATACACGTAAAAAAAAACTTTTGATAAAGAATTCCCCCCAAAATGCTGATGAATGTGTCTATAAGATTCCTTGTAAAATTTGCGATAAAGTTTATTACGGTCAAACTGGTAAAAATCTCGAACTAAGATTAAAACAACATAAATATAGCATTAGAACTGGACAAGATTCCAATGCTCTATTTATTCCTGTAAGAGATTTTAACCATCCAATTGATTTTCAAAAAGTTGAGAAAGTAGTATCAAGCAAGTCCATGGTCGACAGGAATATAATTGAATCTTGTTTCATAAAAAGCAGTTTTGACAATAATACGAATATTTCCTTTGGTTTATATAAATTAGATCCATTTATAATTAATAGAATTTAGGAAGAATTTAATAATACACTGGACAAATAATTTTTAAATTTTCTTGGGTAGAATAGTTTGTGGGGTGAGTTGTGCAAAGGACCTATCCAAGTTGGGTCGGCGCGCGTCAGGTGTTTAATCACACTCTGGTGGAGAATAGGCTGAGAAATAAGTGGCTTAAACTTCTGAAATTTCTTATTCCTTTTGGCGGGTGGAGAAAACTTACCATTATTAGTATGTGGTGGGTTGTAACTACTACCAAATTTTTGGTTAGCTAAAAATCTGTCACCCAGCTCCAAAGCATTATTAAAATCATCAAGATCCTTCTCCTCAAGATAAGCCTTAAGGTCAGGAGGAACATTTCTCAACAGATCCTCTAACAAAATTAAGGTAATTACACCCTCATAATTTTCTACCATCCCCTTCGAGCGACACCACCTATTTAGAAGTGACATCTTCTCCTTACCATATTCCACCAAAGACTGCCCGGCTTGAAACTTTAGTCCCCTAAACTTCTGCTGGTATCTTTCCGGCAACATTTGATAAGCCAGTAAAACTACCACTTTTAGTTTATTATAATCAGAAAAGGCCGGTCCTTCTAGAGAACTAAAGGCCTGTAACCCTTTACCAACTAATTGGGTTCTCGCTAATGTCGCCCATTCCTTTTCTGTCCAAACTTGGGATTTGACCGTACTTTCAAACAATAGAAAAAACTGGTTTGGGTCTTTCTCTAGGAATCTGGGCACAAATTTTATGGCTTTATCTAAATTAAAAACATCTACCCTCGTGTCTGTGTCTGGGTGAGAAGCAAGCTGCCTCTCTTTATCTCTTTCTTGAGCCCTAAGCTCCTCTAAGGCTCTCTGTTCCTGGATCTTTGTACGTTCAATCCTTAACTGTTCTTTTTATTCTGCAACTAGGGCTAATTTCATTCGTATAAGTTCTACTTCCTTATCCAGGTCCCTGACATGGGGATTTGATTCAAATGCATGTCATCCCCAGAATTTTCACCAGTGTCAGACATTTTGGGAAATAATAGCACTAAATATTGCTATCAACCACAGAACTTACTAATATAAAATAATAAAGCACATAGCAAGGTACTTTACATGAAAAAGTATTTCACAAAGAGTGATTGTCATGTGACTCCTAAAATTAAACAGGATTACACACAACAAGAAAATCCTGGCAGAAAAATGGAGCTATTGCACCTGCAAAGGAAAATTATTCCCAGAAAATTAGGTATTCATAACCCCCCTAAAAGTCAGCAAGAATTGCACCTGCAAGGGAAATTATGCACAAAATATCAGGTATTAATAATACCCTAAAAATCAACAATATTGCACACAAAGGTAAATTATTCACAGAGTATTAGTTAATAATAACACCGTAAAACCAGCAATATTGCACACTATATACACACTATATACACATTCTAGGAAACACCTTCATATAGCCTAAACGCCTAAATAGTGGGGCACAAGAAGCAGGCGGCTGGAGAGTCCCGGAAAACATAAACACCTAGCCTAGCAACGCCAGGTCTTCACTACTCCAATACCGACCCCATTTCTTATTTCCTCACTCATCCCACAGCACCCTAACCATTTCAGAGCCTAGGTGAGCCTACAGGTAAACCATAGAAGAGTCTATGGCCTGAGTTAGCTAAATAAAAGGAGTACACAACTACAAAACTTAGCTTAAATACACGGCATCTAAAACGCCAGCCTCCCATGCTGATCACACGTGACTCCCCAGCCACGCTTATTCTGCGTGCCCTATCACAGTTGGAAAATAAATCCCTGGCACGATTTCTTTATAATTACAGTTTAACCTACTTTACAGTACCCCCAAATGCACATTATGAATTATAAAATTATGCTTCACAATTATAACATTCACACTATTATGACACCCTTCTCTATTTTATATACATTACAATGTCATGCAGAACCCTGCATAACAGTGACATTACACATCATTGTCTAAGACCCACTTTTACCGGGAAGTAGTCTCCCTCTCTTCTACACACCCTAACCTGAGCCTCACTATCCTCATAAAAACTCTTTACAGAATTTAGTAAACTTACTACCTATTCCATATACTAGCAACATCTGCCACATTGCTCCCCTATCCACTCTATCATATGCCTCTTCTAAATCCATAAATGCAATAAAAAACTTTCTACCTTTATCTAAAAAGCTGTTCCATATATGCTTCAATGTAAACACTGATTACACATCCCCTACCCACCCCTAATACCTCCTTGCTCATCTGCAGTCCTATATTCTGTCTTACCTCTAATTCTTTCAATGATAACCCTACCGTACACTTTTCCTGGTATACTCAGTAAAAAAATTTTTCCTCTTAATTTTTACATCTCTTTTTGTCCCCTTCCCCTTTTTATAAAGGGACTATACATGCTCTCTGCTAATCCATAGGACCTTCCCCTCTTTCATTTCATTTTTTTTTATTTTCACCACTGGCCGATTCCCACCAAGGCGGGTGGCCCGAAAAAGAAAAAACTTTCACCATCATTCGCTCCATCACTGTCTTGCAGAAAGGGTGCTTTACACTATAGTTTTTAAACTGCAACATTAACACCCCCCTTTCAGAGGGGTGTTATGTTGCAGTTTAAAAAACCCAAAAAATACCAACCACTCCAACACTATGTCCCCCCCTGCTTTTTACAGTTTTGTCATGATCCCATCAGTTCGAGCTGCTTTACCCCCTTTCATTCTTTCACGCACCTCCCCCACACTCACATCCTGCTCTTCTTCACTCCTAAAAGATTGTATACCTCCCTGGCCAGTGCATGAAATTACCACCTCTCTTTCTTCGTCGATATTTAAAAGTTCCTCAAAATATTCTCGTCATTACCCAATACGTCCCTCTCCCTATTACTAACTCCCCTACTCTGTTTTAACTGAAAATCCATTCGTTCCCTAGGCTTTCTTACTTGTTTAACTCATTCAAAATTTTTTTCTTATTTTCATTAAAATTTCTTGACAGTGCCTCTTCCACTCTATCATTTGATCTCCTTTTGTACTCTCTCACGACTTCTTCACCTTTCTTTTTCTCTCCATATACTCTAAACTTTTTTATAACACTTCTGCTTTGTAAAAACCCCTATAAGCTAACTTTTTTTTCTTTTATCACACCCTTTACTTCATTATTCCCCCAATCACTCCTCTTTCCTCCTGCACCCACCCTCCTATAACCCCAAACTTTGCCCCACATTCTAATTTGCATATTTAAAACTATTCCAACCCTCTTCAACATCCCCCCACTACTCATACTTGGACCAGTCCACCTTTCTGCAAATATTACTTATATTTTCACCCGAACTTCCTCCTCCCCTTTCTTTTACATTTCACCTACCTCTTACCTGTTGTTCCCATTTTCCCCTTGTCCCATTACCTCTTACTCTAACTGTAGCTGCAAAATAAATAAACATTCGATATATCAGTTGCCCCTCCCTAAATGTGTACATCCTGCAGCCTACCCCATCAACCTTTTATCCCCCAATACATAATCTAACAAACTACTTTCATTGCATGCTATATCATACCTTGGATATTTATGTATCCTCTTTTTCATAAAATATGTATTACTTATTACCAAAGCTCTTTCTACACATAGCTCAATTAAAGGCTCCCCATTTTCATTTACCCCTGGCACCCCAAATTTACCTACTACTCCCTCCACAACATTTTTACCCACTTTAGCATTGAAATCCCCAACCACAAGTACTCTCACACTTGGTTCAAAACTCCCCACGCATTCACTCAACATTTCCCAAAATCTCTCTCTCTCTTCTACACTTCTCTCTTCTTCTGGTGCATATACGCTTACTATAGCCCACTTTTCACATCCAACCTTTATTTTACTCCACATAATCCTTGAATTAATACATTTTATAGTCCCTCTTTTAATGCCATAGCTTATCCTTCAACATTATTGCTTCTCCTTCTTTAGCTCTAACTCTGTTTGAAACCCTTGACCTAATCCAATTTATTCCTCTCCACTGAAACTCTCCCACCCCCTTCAGCTTTGTTTCACTTAAAGCCAGAACATCCAGCTTCTTCTCATTCATAACATCAACAATCATCTCTTTCTTATCATTCACACAATATCCACGCACATTCAGACATACCACTTTGACAATTTTCTTATTCTTTTTGTAATTATTACAGGAAAAGGAGTTTCTAGCCCATTGTCCCCGGCATTTTAGTTGACTTTTACAACACGCATGGCTTACAGAGGAAAGATTCTTATTCCACTCCCCCATGGATGTAAAAGGAAAAATAATAAGAACAAGAACTATTAAGATAAAATCAAATAAACATGTACATGTATGTGTAGTGTGACCTAAGTGTAAGTAGAAGTAGCAAGACGTACCTGTAATCTTGCAAATTTATGAGACAGACAAAAGACACCAGCAATCCTACCATCATGTAAAACAATTTTTTTTTTTCATATTTTATTTAAAACAGGGCATACGAAAGACATGTATGTCAAACACACCGCAAATATGACAATATAAGAACAGTGTTATATACAGAATCTTCACACCTCTCTACCAAATTACGAACACATACATTATAACTCTGAATATAATCGCACTTCATACACATTATATTGGATCACCCCAAAACAAACATATACATCATATTGGATCACCCCAACACAAACATACACATTATATTGGATCACCCCAACACAAACATTTACATTATATTGGATCACCCTGACTCAAACATACACATTATATTGGATCACCCCAACACAAACATACACATTATATTGGATCACCCTGACACAAACATATACATTATATTGGATATAAAATTAACACATACGACCAATAACCATATCTAACACATTACCATATATTTTACTTCACTGAATTCAATAAGCCAGCCCATGCTGAGGTCGTACCGATAAACTCAATCTAACCAACAACTAGGCACACTTTTGGCACTGATAACAATCCTGACCCAAGATGCACAGTATAACAGTATCAGTACATATGTCTCTACGTATGTCTGGCACATTCCCCAGGTCCTGTGCAGTTAATCAACCACAAATCCCAACAATGAAATAGAGACATTTGCATTAAAGCAACATATCCCCCAACCATTTCTCTCACCCAGTGCCATGATGCAATAGGCCATACAATCCTCACACAACCAAAAATGGAATACACATACATCACATGTTTCTATAGATTACCTTGCCATCCATTCCTAGGGAGTAACAGCTCTCTCCCTATATGCACCACCACGTCCACTCACACAACCACTTTCACCGCAACCACACATCACACTGATACCACAGCAACACACCCCTGTGCATACCCAACCCCAGAGACGAGCCCGTTCCATCCCCTGAACCTCAGCCCCCCCCCTTTCACAATGCTAACAATGCTCTCACATTCATACTACGATACCCCTCTGGAAAATCCTGATCAAAGCTACTTCCATAAATCCCCCTATTACAACTCAGCATTCCATAAATGGTCGCCACCATCACCCTCTTGCGCACTTCCCAATCCCCATTCCCTCTCATCGCCCAGGATACAAAAACAAAATCTGCAATTATATACATGATTGCACGCTGCACAGACGCCTCCAACATCCAGACTTAACGCCCTCAATACTGATATCCCTCCACCCCAACCTCCCCAGAAACTTACTCATCCATTACCTGATACCCCCTAAATTATCACAAAAATGCAATACATGAAATGCCATCTCCCTATCCCTGCGCATCCGACACTCGTCCTCCACCATCAACCCTCTTTCCCTAAGTGCAGCACCTGACGGCAGTATACCGACCTCTCGTACCTTCGATTGTACATGCATCAACCGTAACCTCTCCCATATATCCTCCCATGCATATATCGGGTAAATACCTTCAGCCTTCGCAACCACCTTCGCCCCTACTGCACGCTCTCAAACACCCACCTGAACTTTAGTAGGATCCCGAACATGCAGCAACACCCACAACACGTCCTCACACATCCTCCTCACATCCGACCTCCCCACCACATTCACACTTCATGAAAATCACTAACACCTCTCCCCTCCCATCCCCGCACATGGCGTAACTCCCACTTTAAATAAATACACTTGACTATTAGCCATAAATCAATCATCCCCAATCCCCTTCTGTTGACCGGTAGCGTAACCACACCCCTACTCAACCATTCACACCCTGAACCCCAGATTAAATGGAAACCCTCCTTAACAGTCTCGTAACATCCGGACCTGATAACGCATATACAGCTGCCACATGCCAGAATGTAACAACACATTCACAACAATTGCACGCTGATGTATTGTCAAATGAGTTGGTCTCAACCCATCCAATCACCCCATCACTTGATCCACAACAAGTCCAGAATTAACCTCCCTTGCCTCTCTCACACTACCCATATACACTATCTCACACACCTTTATCCTGTCAACCATATTCCAATGTACATTCCATCCCCAACTCTCTCTCCCCACCCACTCTCCTAAGACCAGCAATTTTGATTTCTCCACATTCACTCTTAAACCAGTAACCCCCGCAAAACTATCAACAACATCCTCTACTGCACGTAAACTCCCCATCGTTCTTACTAGAATTGTCGTGCCATCCACTTACCCTATTATTCCCTGCTCTCCTCTCCCCACTCCCCTATCCACCCCTACACATGCTCCCACTCTATAGAACGGGTCTTGTAAACAGGCAAACAACGTTTGAGACAGGGGACAACCCTGCCTAATCCCCCAAAACCCAAGGATACCCACTCCCCCAGCTTCCCATTTACCTGTACATGCACTTCCACCCCTTTGTACAAGGTCTCTGCCCAACACACCACCTCCTCCTCGAAACCCTGCCTCCTTAATATGTACCACAATGCCTCACATTCCACACTATCATATGCCGCCTGCCAATCTAATGCTAAGACACCCCCTCGGTCTCCCCTCCCACCCTTCCACAAAATCCTGTATAATACCATGCCCGTCATACATCATCCTCCCAGTTACTCCATATTGTCCTCTCACAACCACTTTATCCACCACACACTTCAGCCTATTTCCCAGAATTTTTGCAAGAATCTTATAATCAGCACACAATGATATTGCCCTAAAGTCCTGCACCGTGTCTGGTCGCTCACCTTTCAGCACTAAAACTACAACTGCAGTCCCCTGCAACCTGCCCATCCTCCCCTCCCTTTTCATCGTATTCACCAATTTCACTAAGGTCTTCAAAACACTCCAAAGGCTCACATAAAACTCGCAGGGCAAGTCATTCAAACCCGGTGCCTTACCTCGTGCCATCCCCTCCAAGGCCCTCCACACCTCCCCTTCTTCAGTATTCCCCCCCAACGACATGCGGTCACTGCCACTTAGCACACAAGATACATTCTCCCCCAAACCACTGAAAGCCCTCACATCCACCCCTGAACTCAGTAAATATTTTCCAAACCACCTATCCCCATAATCACTAATCGCTTCCATTGTTCGTAACTCCTGTCCAACCCTATACCCACCTAAATCCTCATGTACCACCAGCCTATCAATCTCCATAGCCATACGGCATTGCCTCTGTCCCCGTAGCACACAGGCCGACGGTCAATCACCCCACACCGCCTCTTCCAATCCACCCTGCACTCTCACATCAAATCTATCATTCTGCAAATCTCGAATCTGCCCCTTTAACAACTCGATTTCTCTCACGGAATACATCCCAGGCTGTGTGTCCTTCTCATAACAGCCCTTCAACTGACCCTCGAAATATTGTTGCAGCCCTTACATCATCCAACCCTCATACTTTCCACATCACAGATAAAACTGCCGGATCCTCTCGTTAGGTACCCCATCCCACCACCCCAATAAATCACCCACATCCCTACCCTCTCCCCAAAAATTCTCCCACATTGTCCTGAACTCCAACCCCGCCTCCTTCACCCCAAGAAGTCTTACATTCAGCTTCCAATACCCTGGATATCTCTTAAGCAAGCCGGCCTAAGTCAAGTCCACATAAACGGCTCTATGATCCGAGTATACAGCATCCACCATATGCATGCTCATCACCAGCAAACTCTTTGTTACATATAACCTGTCTAGCCTGGTCGCGTAACCCGGTTGTGAAGGCTTACTCAGCCCTGTAACAACTTCAGTCAGTATTACCAAGGCTGGCTCCTCCTCAGGAAAATTAATTAATAGAAAAAGAAATAATAATTCACAAAGATAAACACTTTATTATTTATTAATGCAAAGAAAAAACAGTGAAACATAAAGGGCGCTGTAGGGCAATTTCCGCACGCACTCAACCAAAAATCGAAAAATTATGGAAATTGAGTTATATGTACCGAAAAATAGCTAAACTCTTCGGCAACACAATGGTACCAGAATGAATGTTCTACGACGTTTCTACAAGAAATTATAGTCATTTATATCAGGTATGGTGACGGCGATGTGAGTAGCGAGTCTGCTCACAGCCCATATATTTTTTGGAATTTTTTCCTTGTTTTTATCTCTTTTTCTTGCATTATTCTTTCTAATATAATAACTGACTATTTGGCATCATAAAACAGTAGGCGGAGATTATCCGTAGACTTTGAGCCTACCAGGCCTACCGCCCCTCCCGTGAGTGTCAGGAGAAATCACTTCATTATTACGCTTATATTCGCTTATATATCAACTCTACGGCTTATTTATCTATCAGAATTGATCTAATATAATATAATAAACACTATAAATAACATACAAACATGTTATATACTCTAGACTGAATAAAATAGGCCATAACATGGCAAGGATCCACCAGTAATATTCGATATAAAATTGTTACCCCTCGACTTCTTGTTGTATGACTTGGTCTTCAATGATAGAAAACGGTGTGTTGAAGAGGATAACTGCACTAGAACACCAGTTTACTAAGAAATTCACCGAAATAAACGCGATTTTCGCGATTTTTTTTTTTTCGAGACGGGGGGCCGGCCGGTGCTCCCGGCCAATATCTCGGAAGTAACTTATTCACCTAATGCCCACCATTCTTCTTTTATTACTTAATTAAATGGAATAATATTCACAGACATTGTAGAATAATGATTTCTCTATTTAGCTAAAGGTCGTTTTTGGAAATATTCCAAATACTTTCGGAGTTATGTGGAAGTAAAGGGCAGATTTTTTGCAACATTCCAGGAACTAACAAACTTTATTTTTTTGTGAAATAAAGATAAGTTATTTAGAGGAAAGGTACTATTAGCAAATACGTATAAGTCAATAAGAAATAAGAAATAAGTCACTCTGTCTGACTTTTTTGGGTTATTCTAGGTTCTCTACACATATGCCGCTATGTATGATAATTCTATGTAACTGTATTTGTGTATACCTGAATAAACTTACTTACATTGTTCTCTCGGCACCAAGTGTCCAAACAACCTTACGTAGTCCCATATAGGAATAAAGTTGGGCACAAGGGCATTTTCAGTAAATCAGTCCTTTTTCAGTCTTTTCTCAGTTGTTGTTCGAGGTATATTTTTGATAAATATTTTCAAGAATGAGTGAAAACACTTTGTCTTGTGCACCAAAACTGGAGGAAATCGGACAGTAAACAAAAGAGCTACATTTTTTTTGCCCTACCGCTCCCTGAAGGTGTATCCTATTTGAAAGAAAAATGAAAAATGAAATGAAAAAATGACATTTGAATTCAACGCTAATATGTACAGTTATACTGGGGTGTCTGGTGGAGGTTGACACCGTCTTGTAGAAATTGTAGCCGTTACTGATGATGTGGGGGGGGGGTCACAGGTGTTGGTGACACCCAACGGCTAGTTCTTCACAGAGTCTATAGCCTTGAATAGTCAGTCCAGATGACAGGAAAGCAGGTTTTTTACCACTACAAAGATGAGGGGTTGTTGTCTGCTGTCGCCTACAGTTAATCAGGTAGGTAGATCCAAAAAGTGACATCTCCGGACTTTTGCAAAAGTCCTTCTCCTTCAACACTTCTCGTTGGTTGGCAGGTGACCCGATCTGTCATTCCAAGCTGGAAAGAGAGGCAGGTTACCCACTGCTTAAGAAATCACTCTCCATGATAAGTACAATACCTAAAAGACGTGGTGATTATCAAAACATCTAACATGGAGATCAGTGCTGAAAGGACTAAGTTTATTATTTGTCGAAAGTGAAGCTTTCGACCAATAAGTCCACTAGAATAGGAGCAGGCTTTTACTTACAGTTGTGCTGGGAGCTGTGAGTCGAGTGATTACTGTTTGGCCAGAGCCCCACACATCATCTTTCGGGGTGGGGAGAAAGGGGGGGGGGATAGTGGGAGCTAGACTTACCCTTCCTTAATTTAACAAGCAGCCAGCAATCAAACTATCGTTACCATATACTCGCTCGCTAATCCTATCTGTTGAACTTTTCCCTCACACTCCCCCATACCAAGACTTATAGTCAAGGAGTATAAGAATAATAGGCCAGGAAAAAGTTCTAAAATGTGGAAGTCGCGTTAGGCAACAAATCTTCTGACTGTCACGATTTAACCAGTCAGAGAAATAATTGGATGAACCATTGATATACACAATATGAAACTTAAAAGCTTGGAGTGCCAATGTCCACCTTAAGAGGTGACTGTTGGCTCCCTTAAAAGTTTCTAGGTATATCAAAGGTTTGTGATCCGTTTCTAAAATAAATTTTTTCATAGTAAATAAATTTAAGTTTGGAGATACCCCATACAAGGGCCAAACATTCCTTTTCTATGGTGGAGTATCTCGTTTCTGCATGAGGGAAGTTTTAGATTTAATAAATATACAGGAACTAGGAGTGTGTATTTTGTGCAGTAAGCCCCTGACACCTATTGCAAGAACTATACTTTTTTGTAACCTGAGAGTACATTCTTGGCCAAAAATAAGTGTGCTTGAGTTTATGCCACGTCTTACGATGAGCCAAGTGTTCGGTCACTGGCAAATCATGAGCCATTTGAAGAACAGTCTCTCGACATGGTTTAGGAACAACAAGGAGGAAATAATCTATCACTGAAGAATGAGATTTAAATACAGATTTACATAAGATACCATTAATATATTCGAACTTATGAGATACGTATCTCCCATGGATAACTTTGTTGTTAAAAGCTTGATTATGACAATCCCGAAGTGAAGGGCAATCGCGCTGTAAATTAACAAAGTCATCCTCGGACATAAAATCTGGGGAAATAAAAGGACTTACGGTGGGAGAAGAGGAGGTAGGAGAAGCTGGGGTTATGGTCTGAGCCCTAGTCAAGGAATTGAGAGTGCCGGAGGCAATACCCTTTCTTTCACCTGATGAGTGGACAGGTGATTCTGCTACCTCACTATCGAGAGCAGTATCAACTGTTTCTACCCCCAATGTAGCTTCCGGAGCGGAATTGTTAAGGGGCTTATTTAACTTGCAAGGAAGAGGAGCTGGAAAACTTAGATCCACGGGTGGTGACGAAAGATCCGCCTCTGAAGGAAGAACGGCACCTTTAATGTTACCCACTATTATAGAACAAGCAATTGGGGCTAGTACTGCATTAGTCAACCGGGTGAACCATTTAGTTTTCAAGTAACAATGTATTGTAGGGAAAGTATTTTCACGACCCAAGTAATCTGAAAGAATAGAGGACACACGAGAGGTTTTAAAATAAGGGAACAGTTTGTCCGAAATTACGATGCACGTACATCCATGTCAGGTAATATGTCTGAGACTTTTTATACCATTAACTGCTCCTGAACAGAAGGGTGCTTGGTCATTACAGTCAACAAAACATCTGCCAACTTTCTCTATTTTCTCGGAAGGACAATCTGGACGTTTATGTCCGATACCACCACACCGATGACATGTTCGTATAATAGCTGGTGACTTTGTTTCAACTATAGGCTTCTTAATCTTTGGTTCAGGTGAACCATTGCCCTTAGGGTTCGATCCCTTTAGGTCTTTATAGGAATTGTGAGCCTCAGCATACAAGTCAGCGGCCTCAGCAACTTCCTTAGCTTTAATCAGGTTACGTTCTCTAACGAATGTTCGTATTTGGTGGGGAAAAGCTGTCAGGAACTCGTAAGCGACCATGAAGTCTCTAAGAGATTCATAACTGTGATCAATTCCTGAACTCTATCCAAAAGTCGAACAAACGAAAGAGTCTTACCTGAAACTGCTGAAAGTTTTGGCCAAGCTGTAAGGTGGCATACCTGAAATCTTTCCTATAAGAATTTCTGATTTTTTTGATATGCTTTAAGGATTGCCTTCTTCAGTAGGTTATAATGACATATGATATCCTGCAACAAAGTTGCATAGATATTCAAAGCTGTACCAGAAAATAACATTCCTAACCTGGTAGCCCAGGTGTCAGCAGGCCATTCACAAAGGGTAGCGGTATTTTCAAACCTGATAATGTATGAAGTTATGTCTTCACCCTCTGTGAAGGGAGGTAAATTAGGTGTTGGAATATGTGCACTAGCTGCATGATGTTCAATTACTCCTTCCTCTAATTGTTGTTGTGTAAGAGTTAACTTTTTATTCTGTAATTAAAGGCGAGATTTTTCAAGCTCGCTATCTTTTTCTCTCTCTCTTAACTCATGTTTTCTAGCTCTTTCCTCAGCTTCTCTATCCTTTGCTCTTTCCTCAAGTTCTCTTAATTTAACTTGTTCCTCACGTACTTCAGCTCTCTCCTCACGATCAAATCTATCACGCTCCTTTTTCTCCTCTTTCTCTTTCTTGATTTTCTATTTCAATTTGATCTCTCTCCTTTTTATCCTCTTTCGATTCTTTCTCTCTCCTTTTTCTCCTCTCTCTCTATTCTTTCTTTCTCCTTTTCAATTCTTTCCTGGATCTTAGCATTAATGAAAGCTTCTAAATTTTTCCCCGTAATTTCTAACTTACTCCCAGGATTCATCCAAAACTGGTATTCCTCCATACTTGCAAGAATAACTTAAACTACCAGGGAAAAATAAAATGGATATATCAAAGAAAACAGAGGGTTCAATTTCTGCTCCGCTCAAACTGTAAATAAACCAGAGGGCTCGATCCCTGCTTCGATTAAACAAAATGTGTGAATGAAAATGGAGGGTTCTATGCCGGCTCCGAGCAAACAGTAAGTAGAATGGGGTTCCTCGAACATCCAATCTTCTCACCAACAAATCAAGAGTGTCCTACGACAGTTCCCTTGATATAATAAAGATCTCAATGAAACAATTTGTCACTGGAAAATCTCTGGTCCCTAGAGTCTTTTCCTCCAAATCGCTTCAAGCGAAAATAAACGTGACAGAATTAACTAGTATATCCTGCCTGACTTGACTTACAATAAATTGAGACTATAACAATCACTAAATCTTTTAAATACCTGTACTGTAGTCCTACCATAGAGAATGATTACTCATGGCTGGTGGTGACTATCTGTGGTATGCAGCGTTGAAGTTCCAATGGTAGATTCGAGATAGAGTTGAATCTTGACTCAGTCGAGTTGATCCTGGCAAGGTCACCACTTGTGAATGCTTACTCAGCCCTGTAACAACTTCAGACAGTATTACCAAGGCTGGCTCCTCCTCAGGAAAATTAATGAATAGATAAAGAAATAATTCACAAAGATAAACACTTTATTATTTATTAATGCAAATATAAAACAGTGAAACATGAAGGTGTATCCTATTTGAAAGAAAAATGAAAAATGAAATGAAAAAATGACATTTGAATTCAGCACTAATATGTACAGTTATACTGGGGTGTCTGGTGGAGGTTAACACCGTCTTGTAGAAATTGTAGCCATTACTGATGATGTGGGGGGGTTCACAGGTGTTGGTGACAACCCAACGGCTAGTTCTTCACAGAGTCAATAGCCTTGAATAGTCAGTCCAGATGACAGGAAAGCAGGTTCTTTACCACTACAAAGATGAGGGGTTCTTGTCTGCTGTCGCCTACAGTTAATCAGGTACGTAGATCCAAAAAGTGACATCTCCGGACTTTTGCAAAAGTCCTTCTCCTCCAACACTTCTCGTTGGTTGGCAGGTGACCCGATCTGTCACTCCAAGCTGGAAAGAGACAGGTTACCCACTGCTTAAGAAATCACTCTCCATGATAAGTACAATACCTAAAAGACATGGTGATTATAAAAACATCTAACATGGAGATCAATGTGAGGGAAAAGTTCAGTACATAGGAGTAGCGAGGGAGTATATGGTAACAACAGTTTCATTGCCGGCTACTTGTTAAGGTAGGGTAAGTCTAGCTCCCGCTATTCCCCCCCTTTTTCCCCCCACCCCAAAAGTGATAGTTTGATTGCCGGCTGCTTGTTAAGGCAGGGTCAGTCTAGCTCCCGCTATCCCTTCCCCTCCCTTTTTTCCCCCCCCCCCGAAAAGGTGAGTGTGGAGCCACCCCTTGTAATATGAAAAGTTTTTAGGGGCTGAGTAAGCCTTCACAGTGGCGCCCTTGCCAGATTCGCTGACTGAATAAAGATTAAAACTCCATCAAAAATTACCTTGGAACTTCAACACTGCATCCACAGATGGTTCCCCAAAACCATGAGAATCTTTCTCTATGGTGGGGTTACAGTACAGGTTTTTAAAAGTTGGTGATTTTTATAGTCTCAATTATTGTAAGCCCAAGTAAAGGCAGGAAGTAGTTAATTCTCCCCCTATTTTGTGTGACTTGAAACACTTTGGAGGTTTGTCTAGGGCCCCGATTTTTTCCCGTGAAAAATTTTGTTTCATTTTAGCTCTTTATTTTAAAGGAAAACTGTTGAGACACTCTGTTTTTGTTGGTGAGAACATTGGATGGTAAAGGAACCCATTCTTTCTTTTTGCTCGGAGCTGGCATAGAACCTTTTTTTTTCATTAGTAATATTGTTTAATTGAAGGGGGATCAGCCCTCGGGTTTTTATTTACATTTTAGGAGCAGGAATTAAACCCCTCTTTTTTCTTTGAGACGTTTCATTTTTTTTGGAGTTTAATTTTCTTGAAAGTATGGGGGAATACCAGTTTTGGTGAAGCTGGAAGTAAGTTAGGAAAAAAGGGAAAAAAATTAGAATCTTTTATTAGTGCTAAAACCCGGGAAAAAAATTTGAAAAGGAAAGAAAAAAGAAAAGGAAGAAAAGGGAGGGGGAAGAGAATTGAAAGAAAGAAAAAAAGGAGAGAAAAAAGAATAGAGAAAACCCAAGAAAGACAGTTAGAAAGAAAAAGAGGAAAAAAAAGGAGAGTGATAAATTGATCATGGGGAGAGAGTAGGTATGTGGGAAAGCAAAAAGTACGTGAAAAACAATTAAATTAAGAGATTTGGGGAAAAGGCAAAGGATGGGAAAATTGAGGAAAGAGCTGGGAAAAGGAAAGGGAAAGATTTAGAGAACAAGAGTTAAGAGAGAGAGAAAAAGATCACGAGCTCGAAAAAGCTTCCTTAAATTTAGAGAATAAAAAGTTAACTTTTACACAAAAACAATTGAGGGAAGGAGTAATTGAAACTTTGCGCTAGGGCACTATTCCAACCCAAATTTCCCTCCCTTACAAAGTAACACATTCTTCATACATTTCAGGTTTGAAAATCCCTACCCTTTGTGAATGGCCCTCTGCCCCGGGTCCGGGTTGGGAATGTTTTTTTTGGTACAGCTTGAATTCTAGAAACTTGTCGCGGGATATCAATGTAATTAAAACCACTGAAGAAGGCGATCTTAAAAAGATATAAAAAAAACCCAAATTTTACGGGAAAGAGCGTTACAGGAAACACTCTTTCGTTTGTTCGACTTTGGATAGAGAGTTCAGGAATTGATCACTTTATAAAATTTCTTAGGACTTAGGGTTTGACCAGTTCCGACAGCTCTTCCTCACCAGAAAGAAATTCTTTTAGAAAGTAACCTGATTAAAGCTGAGGAAGTTGCGGAGGCCCTGATTTGAATGTGAGGCTAACAATTCCTATAAAGACCTAAAGGGATCAAACCCAAAGGGGAAGGGTTCTCAGATCTTAAAAAATCAAACCCTCTGTGGAGAGTAAAATGATTCTTTTTTCCTGTTTTCTTTTGTGGGTTTTTAAGGGACATAAACGCCCTGTTTTCCTTTGGAAGGTCCAAAAATTTGGAAGATTTTTTAAGCAATGCCCAAGCCCCTTCGTTCAGGACAGTTAATGGACTTAATCTTCTCCCCCTTATGAGAACTGGATAAATGATGTATTTTGATAATTTTCCCCTAATTTTAAAAAAAACTCATTCCTCTGCATACTTTCAGACTATTTGGGGCCTACAACACTTTTTCCTACACCTTGTTAATTAGGTCAAAATGGTTCACATTTTGGTTCTAAGCCTACTGCCCCCATCACTTCTTGTCCTATAATGGGAAAAATTTTAAAGGGCCATTTTTCCCTTTTGAGTTGACCTTTTTCACCCAAAGTGGAAAAAGTTTTCGACCTCTTCCTGTAGTTTCAGAAAACCCTCTCAAAAGCTCGATAGACAAGTCTCGTAGATACATGTGGGTTTAAAAAAACCAGTGATGCTCCTCGAAAGCAAGGAGTGGGATCCCGGTTCCTTTTGTTATATGAAGTAAAGTATCACCTCTATACTATAAATGTTTGAAAGGGCTCGCCCCAAAGCCCGGGACTTACTGCCACCCTTTTGATTTTCTTTACTTAAAGCTCTTCTCTTCGGAAAATTCCCAAAATCCCGGTAAACAAAATAATTTACAAAGGGAAAAAATTTTTCAATAAATTTGATGTAAAAAAGGTATCTTGTACAAGCCAATTTAAAATTTTTAATTTTCAGAGAGATAGATATTCCATCTTAGTTGTTCAATCAATGCAGGGGGAATTCTTAAAATGGTCAGACCTGCCAGTGGCCCCGGATATTTCTCGCATCAAAAAAACCTTTAAAAATAAAATTGGGGGAAACCCTTTTTTTTGGAAAAAAAAGTCCTCAATGTCATACCTAGTAGATGTGTAAAGTTTGCAACTGTCATCCCCCCCGAGGGTCCGGGGAGTACCTTGGTCAAAATGCCAGTCTTTACGGTCCCTTTTGAAAGAGTAGCTTTGACATTTTTTCTTTATCCCCATTTATCTGGGGACATAGATAATATTAACTTTTGTTTGTTTGCTTCGAGTTTCCGAAGCCTCCCTTAAAACCATAACTACTGCAGAGGTCTAACCCCTTTTTGTCCTCTTCCCCCGAGGGGGCTTTCCCTAAAAAATTTTGTCTGCCGGGGGACACAATTTCAATCTCTACCAACTTTGGGGTGAAGCCTCTCTTCCCAACCCTATCATCCCGTTTGAAGGGGAGGTTTGGCGCCAGCATTCGATTCTAAGTCCATTTAAGGAAACGTTGCTCCCTTAAAAAACCTAAGAGGGGCAGTTACCTCCTGTGCTTTGTTTCCATGAGGGAGTTCCCAGTGACTCTTTGGGGGTTTTTTCACCTTTTGAATTTCTAGGGTAGACGGGCCCAGAGGTCCATTGCCCATCCTTAGATTATGGCAAATGAGGGGTAAATGCTGATTTCGTTTCCTACCGTTTTCCTTGACCTTGACCCAAAACTTGAGGAGACCTTGACATAGTTTCAAAAAACTTACTTTTGTAAAGGACCAGTACAAAACCTTTTTTGTTCCAAAAGTCAGAGAAGTTTTAAAGTGGGGGTGAAAGTTCTTGTACTTTTGCCCATCAAGTCAAATAAATTATTAGTACAGGGGGGGTCCCTATAAAAATATTAAAAAATTTTTGGGGGAAGTTTATTTCCCCATAGAATCAAGGGGAAACTAAGCTGTATATTAACTCCTTAAGAAATAAATTCCCAAGAAAAAACGGTTTAAATGCCCTTAATAACTTTGACTTAGTTTTTTCCCCACGAACTTATAAGACAACTGAAAAAGTAAAATGTCGTAATTGACACCCAATTTGACTTATAGAGAACTACATGACTTGGTGACTCTTGACCACTGGGCACAACAAAAATTAATGTTAATGAATCTTTTTATGACCATAAGAGAATGAACTTTCAATGTGAAGTAACTTTTAGACTCTTACTTATTCCGGTGTCACCCCCAGGTAGTCTAAAATTAAATTAGTGACGGACAATCTATAAAGGAAATTTTACCAGTTTCCCTTTACCTTAAAGGGTGCATTTTACCCAGAGGTACAAAATTTTAAAAATGAAAATCATTGAAACCCTTTAGACTGCATATTTTCACCAGAGTCATGGAAAGAAAGGGGGGATAATTCATATAGACTTGCTATTGACTTCAGAGGCCTTAATGCTATAACCGTGGGGGTGCTGAGCCCATGCCCCTTAATAGATAGCGTCTCACAAAAATTTTTTGATCTTCCTTCTTTTCGAGATTGATATTGGCAGATATATCAAGTAATGTTAGTCCCCTTTTCAAAGCCCTCACCCCTTTTTACCACCAGGGTGATGCGTATGAATATGCCCTTCGTGTTGGTAACGCTTGACCTACTGGACGATGGGAAAAGGCTTGGGTAATTGCCAAATGTTTTTAGTTTTTTTTGATAACCTTTAGTTGACTCAAATGGGCGAACATATCCAACATTAAATCAGTTTTGGTAGGTTATGTCACATGGCTCCGCCAAGCCAAAAAAAGCTTCCCTTTGGGTTTTAAAAAGATTAGTTTTGGACTGTATTTTTAATAATCTTTGCAGCTCTCCCCAGTAAAATCAAAGTTTTTGGAAAATTTTAAAAACCCCAAAACAAAGAACTCATGAAGCTTTTTGGTTCTGTAAACTTTTATGCACGTTTATCCCGAAACCCTTTTGATCTTTCGGCATTTTCTGACTTCCCTTAAAAAGTCGTGAAGGAACCTCTTTCTTTGACATGCTGGGAAAGTTTATGAGATTAAAAAAAATCTTCTCGAAGACCCTGCTTAAAATTCCGTATTTTAAAAAACATTTGTTAAAAACTGATGCCTCCCAATTTTGGTTGGGGCAGTGTTATACAATACCTGATGGATCCCTTCCTGATGTTTCCCCAAGCGGAAATCCTTCCCCCAGAAACGAGATATCCCATAGAAAAGGAATGTTTGGGTCTTGGTGGGGGATCCCAAAACTTAAATTTTATCTACTTGGGAAAAAAATTCATTTTTTAAAAAGGTCACAAGCCTTTGATATCCTGAACTTTTAAGGAACCAACATGCCCCTTGAGGTGGACCTTGGATCCAAGCTTTTAAGTTCCTATTTGTATATCAATGGTTTATCCATTATTTCTCTGATGGTTAAGCGTACAGTCAGTAGAAGATTTGTTGTCTTTGCGACTTCCACGTGTTAGAACTTTTTTCCCCCCTTTCTTTTTTATCCCTTACTATAAGTCTTGGATGGGGGAGTGTGGGAAAAAATTCAATACATAGGGGTAAACGAGGGAGTATATAGTAAAATAGTTTCATTGGGGCTACTTGTTAAGGTAGGGGAAATTAGCTCCCCCTATTTCCCCCTTTTTTTTTTTTTTTTTTTTTTTTTTCCCCCCCCCCGAAAGTGAAGTTTGATTGCCCGGTTTCTTTTTAAGGTAGGGTCAGGGCTAGCCCCCCCCCCCTATCCCCTTCCCCCCCTCTTTCCCCCCCCCCCCCCCTTTCTTTTCTCCCCCCCCTTCCTCCCTCCCCCCCTCCACTTAATCTTGTCTATTCATGGATTTTTGGGTTTTTAAGCTTCACTTTTGACCAATTAATAAATTGTCCTTTCGTCTTTTTGTTAAATTCTTAATTAAAAATAGTCTTTTTTTGGATTGTTACTTATCATGGAGAGGATTTCTTAAGATGGGTAACCTGTCTCTCTTTTAAATTGAAAAGAATGGGGCACCTCCAACCAACGAGTAAAAATTGAAAAGGGGACGGACGTGCAATGTATGAATTGCGGATTAACCCTTTTATCATTGCAACAGTAAAGAACTGCTTTCCCCGTCATCTGGATAGATTTTTATGGCTTAGATCTGTGAAGAAAGAGCCCGGGGGGTTGCCCCCAAACCTGCGACCCCCCCCCCCCCCACACCCCAGCACGCTATGATTTCAACAACGCGTGTCACCAACACCCGATCCCCGTTTTTTTTTATTAGCTTGAATTCAGATATCATTAAATTTTTTATTTTTTTTTTTCTTTTAATTAGGGTCAAAATTTTTATATTTTTAAGTGTTTTTATTTTTATATTTTCTAAATAATAAAATGTTTATGTTTGCAGCTTTTGTTCTTTTTCTTGCATTAATTTTCCTGAGGGGAGCCCGCCTTATAAACGACTGAAGTTTTTTCAGGGGTGAGTAAGCCTTCACGTCAAAAGTGAAGCTTTCAACCAATAAAACCACTAGAATAGGACAGGCTTTTTTACTTGTGTGGGGAGCTGTGAGTTTAGCGATTACTGTTTGGCGGAGCCCCACAGTCACCTTTCGGGGGGGGAGAAAGGGGGGGGGGGAAGCAGGAGCAAAACTTACCCTACCTTAACAAGCAGCCGGAATCAAAAATTTCGTTACCCTGTACTTGCTCTCTATTTTCTGTTTATTTTTTCCCCCAAACCCCATCTTGAAAGGTGGTCAACCATCAAATCCCCCCCTCCAAAAATCCCCTAACCCCACGCCCCACAAAAGATCCCTAGTCCTCCCAAAAAAAACCCGCTCCCCCTGGCTCCCCATCCCCTTTTATTTTCCCCACAATTCCAATCCCACCCCCCGATGGTCGAGGGAAGGATCGTAAATAATAAATCAAAAAAATCGCACAAAAATCATTTTTCCCCGTTTTGCTCCCCCCCGGCACTCACACAAACCATGCAAGTGCTCCCCCCCCCCCCCCACTCTCTTCAAGAGTACCCCCACCCCCCTCCCCTCCCCCCTC
>NC_069449.1:6169706-6209706 GCF_026875155.1 Cherax quadricarinatus
GTTTGCGCTCTGTACCCTCTCTTTCAGTGTAGTCCTTTCTTCTTGTGTTCTGTCGCGGTCGAGGTATACTCTCTGGTACCCCTCTTTGTCCCTCAGTCTTGCTTTCTCTTGCAGAATCCTGATTCGAACTGATTCTTCCTTGAAAGTTACTCTGACAGGCCTTATCCTTCCACTCGCAAACCACCCAATTCTCTGAAAATTTGTCACCTGGGTCATATTGCCCTCCCCTATTGTTTTCATGTGTATGTATGTGTGTGTGTGTGTGTGTGTGTGTGTGTGTGTGTGTGTGTGAGTGTGTGAGTGTCTACCCTTGTGTGTGTGTGTGCTTGTGTGTGAGGGAGGGAGGGTTAGGGGGGGTAGGTTGTGTGGTTGAAAGATCCGTCGTGTAGGCACAAATTTTGTCTCATTTATCTTTCCCAATTATCTACTCTCTCCACTTATTGCCCTTTCTGGATTTACATATTAATTGTTGCTGGTTATTATCATTTTCCTTGTTCACATTGAGAGAGGACTTCCTAGCTTCCCAAGTATTCTTACTGCTAATAACTACCGGTAGTGACACTGCCTGTATGCGTGTGTGCATGTGTGTGTGTGTGAGTGTGTGTGTGTGTGTGTGAGAGAATCTTGTGCGGTGTAATGACTGGCTGCAACTTCTTGTGACCTGACACAACCCTCCTGGGACCTGACCCTAGCACCGTCTTACAATGTTGCCCTTAAAAGCTTGTCCCACCTACCTTCTCAACCTCGTCAACACTATATTCTCTATGTCTATGCTATTTCTATTCTAATTCTGGTATTAGCTTGGAGGAGTGAGTGACCAGTATCAAACAGTATGCAAGGCCAGCCAGGGCCGTCAACATGCAAACCACAAATAGGCGAATAAACTTGCGGTGACAGTTGCCAGCTGCTGATGACGAAGTCGTCGTACGTAGGCCTTAAATCCCTATTTTGGAGATCCTTCACCCGTGATGATTATAACCATATATTCTCATACATCCCGCTTCCTCACGCAATTTCACTCTTCACTGATAATAGTATACACTTCACATTATATACACTTCACTTTATATGTATAATGGCACACAACTTGTCGTGACGTCACTTCTTCAGGCCTACCGCTACCAATGTGGCAACAGCGCCTAAGACCCCCAATGGTTTGCACTTTGAAATATTATGATTTCAGCTTTCCTCTCACTTTCTTTAACTAATAACTTTAATTATCACTCGTAGTATTGTTCACTGACGTTCCACTACCACTGATTACTGCTGTTATTGCACACCATACAACGCTAAGGATCTCGGAGCCTTGTTACCCAAGTGTGTGTGTGTGAGTGTGTATCTGCGTGTGTCTGTGTACTCACCTATTTGTACTCACCTATTTGTGGTTGCAGGGGTCGAGTCACAGCTCCTGGCCCCGCCTCTTCGCTGATTGCTACTAGGTCCTCTCTCTCCCTGCCCCATGAGCTCTATCATACCTCGCCTTAAAACTATGTATGGTTCCTGCCTCCACCACATCACTTTCTAGGCTATTCCATGGCCTGACTACTCTATGACTGAAGAAATACTTCCTAACATCCCTTTGATTCATCTGAGTCTTCAACTTCCAATTGTGACCTCTTGTGTTTGTGTCCCATCTCTGGAACATCCCGTCTTTGTCCACCTCGTCTATTCCGCGCAGTATTTTATATGTCGTTATCATGTCTCCCCTGACCCTCCTGGCCTCCAGTGTCGTCAGGCCGATTTCCCTCAACCTTTCTTCATAGGACAATCCCCGTAGCTCTAGGACTAGTCTTGTTGCAAACCTTTGCACTTTCTCTAATTTCTTGACGTGCTTGACTAGGTGTGGATTCCAAACTGGCGCTGCATACTCCAGTATGGGCCTGACGTAGATGGTGTACAGAGTCTTAAACGAATCCTTACTGAGGTATCGGAACGCTATCCGTAGGTTTGCCAGGCGCCCGTATGCTGCAGCAGTTATCTGATTGATGTGCTGGACCAGGCTTGTAGCCTGTCCAGGTCTCCTTGTAGTCCTGCCTGATCCTCATCCGATTTGATTCTTCTCATTAACTTCACATCGTCCGCAAACAAGGACACTTCTGAGTCTATCCCTTCCGTTATGTCATTCACATATACCAAGAACAGCACAGGTCCTAGGACTGACCCCTGTGGAACCCCGCTTGTCACAGGCGCCCACTTTGACACCTCGTCACGTACCATGACTCGTTGTTGCCTCCCTCTAAGGTATTCTCTTATCCATTGCAGTGCCTTTCCTGTTATGTGTGCCTGATCCTCTAGCTTTTGCAGTAACCTCTTTTGAGGAACTGTGTCGAAGGCCTTCTTGCAGTCCAAAAAAATGCAGTCGATCCACCCCTCTCTCTCTTGTCTTACTTCTGTCACCTTGTTATAGAACTCTAATAGGTTTGTGACACAGGATTTTCCCTCCCTGAAACCATGCTGGTTGTCAATTATACACTTGTTTCTTTCCAGGTGTTCCACCACTCTCCTCCTGATGATCTTCTCCATGACCTTGCATACTATACACGTTAGTGATACAGGTCTGTAGTTTAGTGCCTCATGTCTGTCTCCCTTTTTAAAAATTGGGACTACATTTGCCATCTTCCATACCTCGGGGAGTTGCCCAGGTTCAAATGATGTATTGAAGATCTTCGTTAATGGTACACACAATGTCTCTGCTCCCTCTTTAAGGACCCATGGAGAGATGTTGTCTGGTCCCACCGCCTTTGAGGTGTCAAGTTCGCATAGCAGCTTCTTCACCTCCTCCTTGGTTATATGTACCTCATCCAGCACTTGCTGGTGTGCCCCCCTGTTCTGATTTCTTGGAGTCCTACTGGTTTCCACTGTAAATACCTCTTCAAATCTTGTGTTGAGCTCCTGACATACCTCTCGGTCGTTTCTTGTGAAATTCCCCATCACCATTCCTCAGTCTGATTACCTGGTCCTTGACTGTTGTTTTCCTCCTGATGTGGCTGTACAACAGCTTCGGGTCAGTCTTGACTTTTGATGCTATGTCATTTTCATATTGTCTCTGAGCCTCCCTTCTTATCTGTGCATATTCGTTTCCTGGCTCTTCGGCTGATTTCTTTATTTTCCTGAGTTCTCTGTCTTCTGTACCTTTTCCATTCTCTAGTACACCTAGTTTTTGCCTCCCTACACCTTTGGGTGAACCAAGGATTTCGTTCTGTTCTTCCCATTATTCTGTTTCCCTTGGGAACAAACCTCTCCTCTGCCTCCTTGCATTTTGTTGCTACATAGTCCATCATTTCTTGTACTGGTTTTCCTGTCAGTTCCCTCTCCCACTGAATGTCTTGAAGGAAGTTCCTCATGCCTGAGTAGTTCCCCCTTTTGTAGTTTGGTTTTTCCCAGCCTATTCCTGCTACTCTCTCCACTTGGAGCTCAACTATGTAGTCGAAGCACAGAACCACATGATCACTAGCTCCCAGGGGCCTTTCATACGTGATACCCTCGATGTCCGAACTACTCATGGTGAATACAAGGTCCAACCTTGCTGGTTCATCCTCTCCTCTCTCTCTGGTAGTGTCTCTAACATGTTGATGCATGAGGTTCTCCAGTACCACATCCATCATCTTGGCTCTCCATGTTTTCGGGACCCCCATGGGGCTCCAGGTTTTTCCCCAGTCAATCTCCTTGTGATTGAAATCACCCATAACTAGTAACTTTGCTCCCCCCATGTGTGCTCTCCTGGCCACCTAGGCTAGTGTGTTGATCATTGCTCTGTTGCTCTCATCGTATTCTTCTCTTGGCCTCCTGCAGTTCTGTGGGGGGTTGTACATTACTGCAATTATCACCTTATGTCCCTCAGACTGGATTGTTCCTACTAAGTAGTCCCTTTCGCCCATGCCATCCATTCCTTCCATTTTCTCAAAACCCCACTGGTTTTTAATGAGCAGTGCAACTCCTCCTCCCCCTCTCCTCCCTCTGTCTTTCCTGAAGATTTGATATCCGGATGGAAAGATTGAATCTGTTATTATTCTGGTGAGTTTTGTTTCTGTGAGTGCTATTATGTCTGGGGATGTCTCTTTGATTCTTTCGTGCCACTCCTCATACTTGTTTGTTATTCCATCTGAATTTGTGTACCACACCTTCAACTTCTTTTCTAAGACTGTGGTCTGGGAAGTATATTGGGGTTGGGGAAGTGGGAGACCTGGTAAGGAACTATGGGTTGTTGCTGTGGGGGTGAAGTTTTTTAATGTAGTGGGTGGGGGCATTGGATGTGGCAAAGGGTGTTTTGATTTAGAGTGTTTGGTTGCACTGGGGTTGACCTGGTTGGGAGGCTTCTATAGGAAGTTGTGAGGGAGGCTGTATTTGATCTTCTTCCTGGCTCTGGGATCTCCTGTCTGTCTTCTCCATCGCCTCTCTTTCCTCCTTTCGCCTTTGAACCATCTCTCTCAGTTTCTTCCTTTCTTCTTGTGTTCTGTCGCGGTCGAGATACACCCTCCTGTATGCCGTCCTGTCCCTTAATCGTGCTTTCTCCTGCAGGATCCTGGTCCGAGTCGCTTCTGCCTTGAAGGTCACTCTCACTGGCCGGGTTCTTTTTTTTACAAACCCCCCTATTCTCCGAAAATTTTCCAGCTGGGTCATATCGACTTCTCCTATTGCTTTCATGATGCTTTCAATTGCTTTTTTTTCCCCTTGTTTTCTTGCTTCATATGTTTCCCCTTCGACTTCCTGGAGCCCATACACAAAAACTGACCTCACCCTTTCATTCTCCCACTGCATATCCCTGTGTATCCCCTCATTTAATTTGGTTTCCTCCACTGCAGCTTTCCTTTCATCAGTTTCACTGGCTAATGTACTTGGGCTCAGTGGCCTGTCATTTTCCCTTCTCGGCTTTCCTTGGGCTCTGTTGTTGTCCTGTTAGGGCCTCCACAATAAAGCTTAGCTCTTTCATTTGCTACAGTCTCCTCTGATAGAGCATCTCCATGCAGTTGTGCCCCTTCTTCCCTACGTCCCCTATTTGGGGCGAGGTAGCATCTCTGTTGTCAATCCCAAAATGTTCTTTAGTTCTATAGGCTTTTCAGATTTTTCAATTCCTCTTCTAAACTCTGTATCCTATTTTGCTGTTGAAGCCCTCCCCTTCCTCTTTCCCATTCTATCCTCTTTTTCCATTCTCATCTAATTCTTTAGTTTTTTTCCCATTCATGACCCCTTTTATGAGCTCGCTGCCCAATCTTCCTTCGCATTTTCCTCCTCCTGTCCCTTGGTTTTCTTTTGCTCCGGGAACCCATTTTTGTTTATCCTGATGCCCAGAGGGGGAAACCTATGTGTTCTGTATGTTAGGTTGTAGGTGTGGTTCGGGGTGGGGGGGGGAATTTTGGAGGAACTGGGGCTATGTGGGTTTGATGGGAGGGTGGGGAGGTTTGGGGTGAAGGGGGGGAGGGGGGGGTATCGAGGGGGGGGAGGGATCGGGGGAAGTAGTGAGATGTCGGGGGTGGGGGGGAGTGTATGTGGTCTGGTTTTTGTGTGTGTGTGTGTGTGTGTGTTTGGTGTGTGTGTGTGTGTGTGTGTGTGTGTGGTGTGTTGGTGTGTGTGTGTGTGTGTGTGTGCGTGGTGTGTGTGTATCTGTGTGTGTGTGTGTCTTGTTTGTGTATCTGTGTGTGGGGTTGTATTTTGGTGGTGTGTGCTGTTGTCGTGTTTTGTGTGTGTGAGTGTGTGGTGTGTGTTTTTGGTGTGTGTTTGTGGTGTGTGTTTTGTGGGGGTGTTGGTGTGTAGTGTGTGTGTGTGTGTGTGGTGTGTGTGTATCTGTGTTGTGTGTGTTGTGTGTTGTGGTGTGTGGTTTTTGATTTGTGGTGTGTGTGTGTGTGTGGGGGTTGTGTGTGGTGTTGTAGGTGTGTGTGTGTGTGTGTGTGTATCTGGTGTGTGTGTACCTGTTGTGTGTGTGTGTTTGTGGTGTTTTGTTGGGGTGTGTGTTATCTGTGGGGGTGTGTGTCTTGTTGGTGTGTGTTGTGTGTGTGTATGTTTTGGTGTATTGTTATTTGTGGTGTTTTGGTGTGTGTTGGTGTGTGTGTTGTGTGGTGGTGTCTGTGTGGGGTTTGGGGTTGTGCGTTGTCTGGGGGGTGTATCTGTACTCCCCCTATTTGGGGTTTTGCGGGGGTCGATAAAGCTCCGGCCCGCCTCTTCCTATTGTACTAGGTCATACCTCCCTTAAAATATGTAGGTTCCCGCTCCACTACTTCACTTTCGGGGCTATTCCACGGCCTGATTTTACCTATGACTGAAAAAAAATATTTCCAAAAACATCCCTTTGATTCTTTCTGAGTCTTCTTTTCCCAAATTTGGGAAACCTTTTGTTCTGTGCCCCAAATTTTGGGAAACATCCCGTTTTTGCCCAACCTCGTCTATTCCGGGCAGTTTTTTTTAAAATTTTCGTTATCTGTCTCCCCGGGGCCACCTGGCCCCCCAGTTTTTCGTGGGCCCGATTTCCCTCAACCCTTTTCTTGTAGGAAAAACCCCGGTAGCTCGGGGACTAGTCTTGTTAAAAACCTTTTGCATTTTTCTCTAATTTTTTGACTTTGTTTTGATAGGGGTGGATTCCAAACGGTTTCCTGCTACTCCTTTAGGGGCCGGGCCGAAAAATGGTATACAGAGCCCTTGAACGCCCCTTTAAATGAGGTATCTAAAACGCTATCCTAGGTTTCCCAGGCCCCGTAGGCTGCGGGCAGTTATCGTTTGAGTGCGCCTCAGGAGATATGCTCGGTGTTATACTCACCCCCAGATTTTTTTTCCTTGAGTGGGTTTGCAGCCCTTTGGGGCCATCCAAAACATATTGTGCCCTGCGGTCTTTTTTTCCCCCTTCCCCCCAATTTTTCAGATTTTGGGTTTGGGGGGGGTTAAACTAAAGGAAAGCCAGTTGCTGGCCCCAGGTTGTGCCTTTTCCAGGTCTTTTTGGGTAGTCCTGCCGGGGATCCTCATCCGTTTTGGGTTTTCTTCTCATTAACTTCAATCGCCCGCAAAAAAAGGGGCACTTCTGAGTCAACCCCCTTCCCCGTTTTTGCTTTCCACATATACCAAGAACAGCAAAGGCCCCTAGGAGCCCCCGGGGAAAAACCCCCCCCTTGTCACAGGGGGCCCCACTTTAAACCCCTCGCACTCCCAAAATGACTCTTTTGTTCCCATCTAAGGTATTCCCCCTTATCCTTGCAGGGCCTTTTCCCTGTTATGGGTGCCTGATCCTCTAGCTTTTGCAGAAACCCTCTTTTGGGGAACTGTGTCGAAGGCCTTCTTGCAGCCCAAAAAAAATGCAGTCGATCCACCCCTCTCTCTCTTGTCTTACTTCTGCCCACCTTGTCAAAAAAACTCTAGTGGTTTTTGTGCCCACAGGTTTTTCCCCCCTCCCTGAAACCTGCTGGTTTTTTCAATTTTTAAAAAACTTGTTTTTTTCCCCCAGGTGCTTCCCCAATCCCTCCTGATAATTTTTTCCCCTTGCCCTTGCTTTACTAAAACACTTTTAGTGTTACGGGTTCTGAAAGTTTAGTCCCTCATGTCTGTCCCCCTTTTTTAAAAATTTGGGGAAACTACTTTTGGCCATCTTCCATCCCTTTTGGGGGAGTTGCCCAGTTTCAAATGATGTGTTGAAGATCTTCGTTAATGTACAACAAAATTTGTCCTCCCCCCTCTTTTAGGACCCAGGAGAGAGTCTGGTCCCACCCCCTTTTTAGTTAAAAGTTGCAAAAGCAGTTTCCCTTCACCTCCCCCTTGGGGGAAAATGTACCTCATCCACCCTTTGCTGGGGGCACCCCCGCTTGATTTCCGGGATTTCCTACGGGTTTTCCCCACTGAAAATACTTCTTTAAATCTTGTGTTGAGCTCCTGCTTTCCCCCCGGCCCGTTTTTTTGTAAAATTTCCCCATCACCTTCCTTTAAATGTGATTACCTTCCCTTGGGCTGTTGTTTTTTTTCCTGATGTGGCTGTACAAACAGCTTGGGTCAGTCTTTTTACTTTTGATGCTATGTCTTTTTGTATTGCCCCTGAGCCCCCCTTCTTATCTTTGATATTCGTTTCTGGCTCATCGGCTTTAAACTTTTATTTTCCTGGGGTTCTCCCGTCTTCTGTACCTTTTCCATTCTCTAGTACAAACCCATTTTTTTCCCCCTACACCTTTGTGGGAACCCAAAAACCCCGTTTGTTCTTTCCCCTTATTTCTGTTTCCCCCTTGGGAAAAAAAACCTCTCCCCTGCCTCCTCGCCCTTTTGTTGCCACATTTTTCCATCATTTTTTGTTTTGGTTTTCCTGTCGTTTCCCCCTCCCCTGAAAAGTCCTTTAAAGAAGTTCCTCAAACCCGAGTAATTTCCCCCTTTTGTAGTTTATTGGGGTTTTTTTTTCCCCGCCCATTCCCGCCCGCTCTCTTTCCCCTTGGACTAAAAACCCATGTTGTTTTTAAGCACAGAACCACGATCAAATAGCTCCCAGGGGCCTTTCATAAATGATTTCCCCGATTTTCAGAAATACCCCAAGGTGAATACAAGGGCCCCGTTTGTGGGTTTATCCTCTCTCCTCTCTCTGGTAGTGTCCTAACATGTTGAAGCATGAGGTTTTCCAGGGACCACATCCATCATCCCTTTGGGTCTCCATGTTTCGGGACCCCATGGGGCTCCAGGGTTTTTCCCCGTCAATCTCCTTTTGTATTTGAAATCACCCATAAAATAGAACTTTGCTCCCCCCCTGTGTGCTTTTCCTTGGGCCCCTCGGGGTGTTTTCGACCATTGCTCTGTTGCCTTTATCCCTTTCTTTTCTTGGCCCCCGCGTTTTTTTGGTTTTTTCTACATTTCTGCAATTATCACCTTTTGCCCTCAACTGGGTTGTTCCTACTAAGTAGTCCCCTTTTGACCGGGGGCCATCCATTCCTTCCCCTTTTCTCAAAAACCCCCAAATGGTTTTTAAAGACAGTGCAACCCTCCTCCCCCTCTCCCCCCCTCTGTCCCTGGGTTTGGGGGGGGGGTCCGGATGGAAAGATTGAATTGTTATTATTCTGGTGAGTTTTTTTTCTGTGAGTGCTTTATTTTGGGATGTCTCCTGATTCTTTTGTGCCATCTCATCTTATTTGTTTTTCCCATCTGCATTTGTATATAACCTTCAACTTCTTTTCTAAGATTGTGGTCTGGGAGGTGTATGGGTTGGGGAAGTGGGGACCTGAAAAGGGAAAATATGGGGGGTTTTGCTGTGGGGGTGGAGTTTGTAATGCAGTGGGTGGGGGCATTGGATGTGGCATGGGTTTTTGTTTTTAGAGTTTTTTGGTTGCACTGGGGTTGACCGGGTTTTGGGAGGCTTCTATAGGAAGTTTTTGAGGGAGGCTGTATTTGATCTTCCTGTGTCTGGGATTTCCTTCTGTCTTCTCCATCCCCACTCTTTCCTCCTTTCGCCTTTGTACCACTCTCTCTGTTTTGCCTTTCGCTTGTGTTCTGCCCGTGGTCGAGATACACCTTCCTGTATGCCGACATGTCCCTTAATCGTGCTTTCTCCTGCAGGAACCTTTTCCCGAGTCGATTCTCCCTTGAAGGTCACTTTCACTGGCCGGGTTCTTTTTTTTACAAACCCCCCTATTCTCCGAAAATTTTCCGCTGGGTCATGTCGTCTTCTCCTGTTGCTTTCCATGAGCTTTCAATTGCTTTTTTTCCCTGTTTTCATGCTTCATATTTTTCCCCCTTTCAACTTCCTGGAGCCCATACACAAAGACTGACCTCACCCTTTCATTCTCCCATGCATATCCCCGTGTATCCCCTCATTCAATTTGATTTCCTCCATTGCAGCTTTCCTTTCTTCAGTTTCACTAGCTATGTACTTGGGCTCAGTGGCCTGTCATTTTCCCCTTTTCGGGTTTCCTGGGCTCTGCTTTTGGTCTGTTAGGGGCCTCCACATATAGCTTGCTCTTTATTTACTACCAGTCTCCATGATTGAGCTTCTACATGCAGTTTTGCTCCTTCTTTCCCTACAGTCCCTTATTTGTGATGAGGTAGCAGTCCTCTGTTGTCAATCCCAAATGTTCTTTAGTTCTTTAGGCTGTTTCAGATTTTTCAGTTCCTCTTCTAAACTCTGTATCCTGGCCTCTGCTGCTTTGACTTGCACCTCCAATTCCTGCTTTTCATGTCTATCCTCTCTTCCATTCTCATGCAAGTTCTTAGTTTCTTTTCCAATTTTTATGTTCCCTTTTTGTGAGCTCTGCTGCCCAATCTTCCTTTGCAGTTTCCTCCTCCTGTCCCTTGGTTTTTCTTTTTGCTCTCTGGCAACCCATTTTTGTTTTACCTGATTCCCTCAGAGTGGGAAACCTATGTATTCTGTTGTTAGGTTAGTATTGTGTATGTCAGAGTGTGGGGGGGGGGGTAGATGAAGAACTGGGCTAGGGGGGAGAGTAGGGGGAGGGGGGGGGGGAAGGGAGTGAAGAAGGGGGTGAGTGGGGAGGGGGGGGGGGAAGGAGGGAAAAGGGGGGAGGGGGGGGGTTTTGAAAGAGGGAGGGGGGGAAAATCAGGTGAAGGAGTGAGATGTCGGGGGGGGGGGGGGAGTGTATGTGTGAGTGGGGAAAAGTCTGTTTTGTGTGTGTGTGTGTGTGTGTGTGTGTGTGTTGTGTGTTTTTGGGTGTGTGTGTGTCTGTGGTGTGTCTGTGTGTGTGTGTGTGTCTTGTGTGTGTCTGTGTGTGTTTTGTGTGTTGTGTGTTTGTGTGTGTGTGTGTGGTGTGTGTGTGTCTATCTGTGGGTATGTGTGGTGTCGGTGTGGGGTGTGATTGTGTGTGTGTGTGTGTCTGTGTGTACTCCCTATTTGTACTAAACCTTTTTGTGGTTGCAGGGGCGAGTCACAGCCCCTGGCCCGCCCTTTCGCTGATTGCTACTGGTCCTCTCTTCCGCCCCCTGGCTCTATCAAACCTCGCCTTAAAAAATGTATGGTTCCCGCCTCCATACGTCACTTTCTGGGTTTCCCCGGCCTGAACTCTATGACTGAAGAAATACTTCCTAATCCCCTTTTATTCATTGAGTCTTCAATTCCCTTGCGACCTCTTTTGTCTGTGCCCTTCTCTGGAAATTCCCTTTTGTCCCCTTGTTTTCTGCGCAGTTTTTATATGCGTTTCTTTTTCCCCCCGGCCCCCCCTGTCCCCCATGTTTGTCAGGCCCATTTCCCTCAACCTTTTTTCGTAGGACAATCCCCGTAGCTCTGGGACTAGTCTTGTTGCAAACCTTTGCACTTTCTCTAATTTCTTGACGTGCTTGACTAGGTGTGGATTCCAAACTGGTGCTGCATACTCCAGTATGGGCCTGACGTAAATGGTATACAGAGTCTTAAACGAATCCTTACTGAGGTATCGGAACGCTATCCGTAGGTTTGCCAGGCGCCCGTACGCTGCAGCAGTTATCTGATTGATGTGCGCCTCAGGAGATATGCTCGGTGTTATACTCACCCCCAGATCTTTTTCCTTGAGTGAGGTTTGCAGTCTTTGGTCATCTAAACTATATTGTGTCTGCGGTCTTCTTTGTCCTTCCCCAATCTTGATGACTTTGCATTTGGCAGGGTTAAAATCAAGGAGCCAGTTGCTGGACCAGGCTTGTAGCCTGTCCAGGTCTCTTTGTAGTCCTCATCCGATTTGATTCTTCTCATTAACTTCGCATCATCTGCAAACAAGGACACTTCTGAGTCTATCCCTTCCGTTATGTCGTTCACATATACCAAGAACAGCACAGGTCCTAGGACTGACCCCTGTGCAAACCCGCTTGTCACAGGCGCCCACTCTGACACCTCGTCGCGTACCATGACTCGTTGTTGCCTCCCTGTCAGATATTCTCTGATCCATTGCAGTGCCTTTCCTGTTATGTGTGCCTGATCCTCTAGCTTTTGCATTAACCTCTTGTGAGGAACTGTGTCGAAGGCCTTCTTGCGGTCTTACTTCTGTCTCCTTGTCATAAAACTCTAGTAGGTTTGTGACACAGGATTTTCCTTCCCTGAAACCGTGCTGGTTGTCAATTATACACTTGTTTCTTTCCAGGTGCCCCACCACTCTCCTCCTGATGATCTTCTCAATGACCTTGCATACTATACACGTTAGTGTATGTGTGTGTGTGTGTTTGTGTGTGTGTGTGTGTGTGTGTGTGTGTGTGTGTGTGTGTGTGTGTGTGTATGTATGTGAGTGTGTGTGTGCGTATGTGTGTGTTTGAGTGTGTGTGTGTGTATGTGTGTGTGTGTGTGTTTGTGTGTGAGTGTGTGTGTGTGTGTGTGTGTGTGTGTGCGGTGTGTGTGTGTATGTGTGAGTGTGAGTGTGTGTGTGCGTGTGTGTGTGTGTGTGTGTGTGTGTGTGTGTGTGTGTACTCACCTAGTTGTACTCACCTAGTTAAGGTTGCAGGGGTCGAGTCCAAGCTCCTGGCCCCGCCTCTTCACTGGTCGCTACTAGGTCACTCTCCCTAGTGTGTTTGTGTTTGTGTGTGTGTGTGTATATATATGTGTGTGTGTGAGTGTACTCACCTATTTGTACTCACCTATTTGTGGTTGCAGGGGTCGAGTCATAGCTCCTGGCCCCGCCTCTTCACTGATTGCTACTAGGTCCTCTCTCTCCCTGCTCCAGGAGCTTTATCATACCTCGCCTTAAAACTATGTATGGTTCCCGCCTCCACTACTTCACTTTCTAGGCTATTCCACTGCCTGACACCTCTGTGACTGAACAAATACTTCCTAACATCCCTTTGATTCATCTGAGTCTTCAACTTCCAATTGTGACCTCTTGTGTCTGTGTCCCTTCTCTGGAACATCCCGTCTTTGTCCACCTTGTCTATTCCGCGCAGTATTTTACATGTCGTTATCATGTCTCCCCTGTCCCTCCTGTCCCCCAGTGTCGTCAGGCCGATTTCCCTCAACCTTTCTTCCTAGGACAATCCCCGTAGCTCTGGGACTAGTCTTGTTGCAAACCTTTGCACTTTCTCTAATTTCTTGACGTGCTTGACTAGGTGTGGATTCCAAACTGGTGCTGCATACTCCAGTATGGGCCTGACGTAAATGGTATACAGAGTCTTAAACGAACCCTTACTGAGGTATCGGAACGCTATCCGTAGGGTTGCCAGGCGCCCGTATGCTGCAGCAGTTATCTGATTGATGTGCGCCTCAGGAGATATGCTCGGTGTTATGCTCACCCCCAGATCTTTTTCCTTGAGTGAGGTTTGCAGTCTTTGGCCAACTAAACTATATTGTGTCTGCGGTCTTCTTTGCCCTTCCCCAATCTTCATGACTTTGCATTTGGCAGGGTTAAATTCAAGGAGCCAGTTGCTGGACCAATCTTGTAGCCTGTCCAGGTCTCTTTGTAGTCCTGCCTGATCCTCATCCGATTTTATTCTTCTCATTAACTTCGCATCATCTGCAAACAAGGACACTTCTGAGTCTATCCCTTCCGTTACGTCGTTCACATATACCAAGAACAGCACAGGTCCTAGGACTGACCCCTGTGGAACCCCGCTTGTCACAGGCGCCCACTCTGACACCTCGTCGCGTACCATGACTCGTTGTTGCCTCCCTGTCAGGTATCCTCTGATCCATTGCAGTGCCTTTCCTGTTATGTGTGCCTGATCCTCTAGCTTTTGCAGTAACCTCTTGTGAGGAACTGTGTCGAAGGCCTTCTTGCAGTCCAAAAATATGCAGTCGATCCACCCCTCTCTCTCCTGTCTTACTTCTGTCACCTTGTCATAAAACTCTAGTAGGTTTGTGACACAGGATTTTCCTTCCCTGAAAACGTGCTGGCTGTCAATTATACACTTGTTTCTTTCCAGGTGCCCCACCACTCTCCTCCTGATGATCTTCTCCATGACCTTGCATACTATACACGTTAGTGATACAGGTCTGAAGTTTAGTGCCTCATGTCTGTCTCCCTTTTTAAAAATTGGGAATACATTTGCCATTTTCCATACCTCAGGGAGTTGCCCAGTTTCAAATGATGTGTTGAAGATCTTTGTTAATGGCTCACACAATATCTCTGCTCCCTCTTTAAGGACCCATGGAGAGATGTTGTCTGGTCCCACCGCCTTTGAGGTGTCAAGTTCGCATAGCAGCTTCTTCACCTCCTCCTTGGTTATATGTACCTCATCCAGCACTTGCTGGTGTGCCCCCCTGTTCTGATTTCCTGGAGTCCTACTGCATCCACTGTAAATACCTCTTTAAATCTTGTGTTGAGCTCCTGACATACCTCTTGGTCGTTTCTTGCGAATTCCCCATCACCCTTCCTCAGTCTGATTACCTGGTCCTTGACTGTTGTTTTCTCCCTGATGTGGCTGTACAACAGCTTCGGGTCAGTCTTTACTTTTGATGCTATGTCATTTTCATATTGTCTCTGAGCCTCCCTTCTTATCTGTGCATATTCGTTTCTGGCTCTTCGGCTGATTTCTTTATTTTCCTGAGTTCTCTGTCTTCTGTACCTTTTCCATTCTCTAGTAAACCTAGTTTTTGCCTCCCTACACCTTTGGGTGAACCAAGGACTCGTTCTGTTCTTCCCATTATTTCTGTTTCCCTTGGGAACAAACCTCTCCTCTGCTTCCTTGCATTTTGTTGCTACATAGTCCATCATTTCTTGTACTGGTTTTCCTGTCAGTTCCCTCTCCCACTGAATGTCTTGAAGGAAGTTCCTCATGCCTGAGTAGTTTCCCCTTTTGTAGTTTGGTTTTTCCCAGCCTATTCCTGCTACTCTCTCCACTTGGAGCTCAACTATGTAGTCGAAGCACAGAACAACATGATCACTAGCTCCCAGAGGCCTTTCATACATGATACCCTCGATGTCCGAACTACTCATGGTGAATACAAGGTCCATCCTTGCTGGTTCATCCTCTCCTCTCTCTGGTAGTGTCTCTAACATGTTGATGCATGAGGTTTTCCAGTACCACATCCATCATCTTGGCTCTCCATGTTTCGGGACCACCATGGGGCTCCAGGTTTTCCCAGTCAATCTCCTTGTGATTGAAATCACCCATAACTAGTAACTTTGCTCCCCCCATGTGTGCTCTCCTGGCCACCTCGGCTAGTGTGTCGATCATTGCTCTGTTGCTCTCATCGTATTCTTCTCTTGGCCTCCTGCAGTTCTGTGGTGGGTTGTACATTACTGCAATTATCACCTTATGTCCCTCAGACTGGATTGTTCCTACTAAGTAGTCCCTTTCGCCCATGCCATCCATTCCTTCCATTTTCTCAAAATCCCACTGGTTTTTAATGAGTAGTGCAACTCTTCCTCCCCCTCTCCTCCCTCTGTCTTTCCTGAGGATTTGGTATCCGGATGGAAAGATTAAATCTGTTATTATTCTGGTGAGTTTTGTTTCTGTGAGTGCTATTATGTCTGGGGATGTCTCTTTGATTCTTTCGTGCCACTCCTCATACTTGTTTGTTATTCCATCTGCATTTGTATACCACACCTTCAACTTCTTTTCTAAGACTGTGGTCTGGGAGGTATATTGGGGTTGGGGAAGTGGGAAACCTGGTAAGGAACTATGGGTTGTTGCTGTGGGGGGTGGAGTTTGTAATGTAAGTGGTGGGGGCCATTGGATGTGGCATGGGTGTTTTGATTTAGAGTGTTTGGTTGCACTGGGGTTGACCTGGTTGGGAGGCTTCTATAGGAAGTTGTGAGGGAGGCTGTATTTGATCTTCTTCCTGGGTCTGGGATCTCCTGTCTGTCTTCTCCATCCCCTCTTTCCTCCTTTCGCCTTTGTACCATCTCTCTCAGTTTCTGCCTTTCTTCTTGTGTTCTGTCGCGGTCGAGATACACCTTCCTGTATGCCGGCATGTCCCTTAATCATGCTTTCTCCTGCAGGATCCTGGTCTGAGTCGCTTCTGCCTTGAAGGTCACTTTCACTGGCCGGGTTCTTTTTTTTACAAACCCCCCTATTCTCCGAAAATTTTCAGCTGGGTCATGTCGTCTTCTCCTATTGCTTTCATGATGCTTTCAATTGCTTTTTTTTCCCCTTGTTTTCTTGCTTCATATGTTTCCCCTTCAACTTCCTGGAGCCCATACACAAAGACTGACCTCACCCTTTCATTCTCCCACTGCGTATCCCTGTGTATCCCCTCATTTAATTTGGTTTCCTGCACTGCAGCTTTCCTTTCTTCAGTTTCACTGGCTAATGTACTTGGGCTCAGTGGCCTGTCATTTTCCCTTCTCGGCTTTCCTTGGGCTCTGTTTTTGTCTGTTAGGGCCTCCACATAAAGCTTAGCTCTTTCATTTACTACAGTCTCCTCTGATAGAGCTTCCCCATGGAGTTGTGCCCCTTCTTTCCCTACAGTCCCCTTATTTGTGGCTGAGGTAGCAGTCTCTGTTGTCAATCCCAAAATGTTCTTTAGTTCTTTAGGCTGTTTCAGATTTTTCAGTTCCTCTTCTGAACTCTGTATCCTAGCCTCTGCTGCTTTGACATGCACCTCCCACTTCCTGCTTTCCATATCTATCCTCTCTTCCATTCTCATGCTAAGTTCTTTTAGTTTCTTTCCCATTCATGATCTCTTTTTATGAGCTCTGCTGCCCAATCTTCCTTTGCAGCTTCCTCCTCATGTCCCTTGGTTTTTCTTGTTGCTCTCTGACAACCCATTTTTGTTTTATCCTGATTGCCTCAGAGTGGGAAACCTATTAGTTCTGTATGTTAGGTTAGTAGTGTGTATGTCAGAGTGTGGGGGGAGGTAGTGGAGGAACTGTGGCTATGTGGGAGAGGGGTGGGGAGGGGGAGGGTGAACGGGGGAGGGGAGGGTGAACGAGGGAGGGGAGGATCAGGGGAAGAAGTGAGATGTCGGTGGTGAGGGGGGGGGAGTGTATGTGTGAGTCTGGATATGTGTGTGTGTGTGTGTGTGTGTGTGTGTGTGGTGTGGTGTGTGTGTGTGTGTGTGTGTAATTTTGTGTGGAATTATGTGTGGGTTTATTTTGTACTGAAAGGTAGGTGGCTTGTGCGTTGTAATGTAGTCTCAGTGGTCCTTTGCTGCCCACAACTTCTTGTGACCTGACCCCCAACCTCCTGGGGCTTGATCGGCACGTACTTACAGTGTGTACTCACCTAGTTGTACTCACCTAGTTGAGGTTGCGGGGGTCGAGTCCTAGCTCCTGGCCCCGCCTCTTCACTGATCGCTACTAGGTCACTCTCCCTGAGCCGTGAGCTTTATCATACCTCTGCTTAA
The DNA here is from genome assembly GCF_026875155.1 of Cherax quadricarinatus. Classification (NCBI taxonomy): domain Eukaryota; kingdom Metazoa; phylum Arthropoda; class Malacostraca; order Decapoda; family Parastacidae; genus Cherax; species Cherax quadricarinatus. The sequence continues at coordinate 6,186,844 of NC_069449.1, forward strand.
AGCTATGTATGGATCCTGCCTCCACTACATCGCTTCCCAAACTATTCCACTTACTGACTACTCTGTGGCTGAAGAAATACTTCCTAACATCCCTGTGATTCATCTGTGTCTTCAGCTTCCAACTGTGTCCCCTTGTTACTGTGTCCAATCTCTGGAACATCCTGTGTGTGTGTGTGGTGTGTGTGTGTGGTGTGTGTGTGTGTGTGTGTGTGTGTGTGTGTGTGTGTATGTGTGTGTGTACTGTTAATACATACCAGTAATTCTGGGTTATAAAAAGCGATAATTGCTACTAGGGTCTAAAGCTTCAATAAGTGTCTGCCCTTGTGTGTGTGTGTGTGTGTGTGAGGGAGGGATGGTTAGGGGGGGGGTAGATCCGTTATACCTCTCTGTTTTGTCTTTCCTAGAAATGCTACACTCTTCGCTTATTGTCCTTTCTGGATTTAAGTATCAATTATTGCTGTTATTATCCTATTCCTTGTTCACGTTTAGAGAGGACTTCCTAGCTTCCTAAGTGTTCTTACTACTACTAACTACTGTAATAGCTTGCAGGAGTGAGTGACCAGTATCTAACAGCGATGCAAGGCCAAGCCAAGCCAAACCTGCGACATGCAAACCACAATATAGGTGATACTTGCGCTGGCAACGGTCATGCCAAGTTGCCAGATGCTGATGAAGTTGTCGTCGTACTAGCCTAAATCCCTATTTTGGAGATCCTTCATCCGTGATGATTATAACCACATGTGCTCATACATCCCTCGTTCCTCACGCGATTTCACTTTTCACTTATGATAGTATACACTTCACATTATATACACTTCACTTTATATGTATAATGGCACACAACTTGTCGTGACGTCACTGCTTCAGGCCTACCACTGCGTAGTAGACCAAAACGTTTGGATAATTTTGGATAATGGATAATTTCAGGCTTTCTCACGACTTTTTCTAACTAATAACTTTAGTTATCACTCGTATTATTGCTCACTGACGATGTCACTACCACTGATTACTGTTAGCAGTCACTGCACCCTTAAAGACACTAGGATTCTCGGAGCGTTGTGTGCCCACGTCTGCACCCACGGACCCACGCGGTGTGTGTGTGTGTGTGTGTGTGTGTGTGTGTGTGTGTGTGTGTGTGTGTATGTGTGTGTACTCACCTAATTGTGGTTGCAGGGGTCGAGACTCAGCTCCTGGCCCGACCTCTTCACCGACCGCTACTAGGTCCTCTCTCCCCCTGCTCCATGAGCTTCATCATACCTCGTCTTAAAACTATGTATAGTTCCTGCCTCCACTACATCGCTTGCCAGACTATTCCACTTCCTAAGTACTCTATGACTGAAGAAATACTTCCTAACATCCCTTTGACTCATCTGAGTCTTCAGCTTCCAATTGTGACCTCTTGTTTCTTTGTCCCATCTCTGGAACATCCTGTCTCTGTCCACCTTGTCTATTCCACGCAGTATTTTGTATGTCGTTATCATGTCTCCCCTGACCCTCCTGTCCTCCAGTGTTGTCAGACCGATTTCCCTTAACCTTTCTTCATAGGACATTCCCCTTAGCTCTGGAACTAGCCTTGTTGCAAACCTTCGTACTTTCTCTAATTTCTTGACGTGTTTGACCAGGTGTGGGTTCCAAACTGGTGCTGCGTACTCCAGTATGGGCCTGACGTACACAGTGTATCAAGTCTTGAACGATTTCTTACTGAGGTACCGGAACGCTATTCTCAGGTTTGCCAAGCGCCCATATGCCGCAGCAGTTATCTGGTTAATGTGTGTTTCTGGCGATGTACTCGGTATTATACTCACTACTAGCTCTTTCTCCTTGAGTGAAGTTTGCAGCCTTCGGCCAGCTAGCCTATACTCTGTCTGCAGTCTTCTTTGCCCTCCTTCAATCTTCATGACTTTGCATTTGGCGGGGTTAAATTCTAGGAGCCAGTTTCTGGACCACACATCCAGCCTGTCCAGGTCTCTTTGTAGACCTGTCTGGTCCGCGTCTGATTTAATTCTTCTCATTAACTTCACGTCATCTGCAAACAGGGATACTTCTGAGTCTATCCCTTCCGTCATGTTCACATATCCTGTGGGACCCCGCTCGTCACTGGCGCCCACTGTGATACCTCATCACGGACCATGACTTGCTGTTGCCTCCCTGTTAGATATTCTCTGATACATTGCAGTGCCCTTCCTGTTATACGTGCCTGTTCCTCTAGCTTCTGTACTAATCTCTTGTGAGGAACTCTGTCGAAGGCCTTCTTGCAGTCCAAGAAAATGCAATCAACCCACCCCTCTCTTTCATTTCTTACTTCAGTTACCTTGTCGTAAAGCTCTAGTAGGTTTGTGACACAGGATTTGCCTTCCATGAATCCGTGCTGGCTGTCGTTTATAATCTTGTTCTGCTCCAGGTGCTCCACCACTCTCCTGACAATCTTTTCCAAGACTTTGCATACTTTACATGTCAGTGACACTGGTCTGTAATTTAGTGCTTCATTTCTGTCTCCCTTCTTAAAGATGGGGACTACATTTGCCTTCTTCCATACTTCAGGTAGTTGCCCAGTTTCAAGGGAAGTGTTGAAGATTTTGGTTAGTGGCACATGTAGTGTCCCTGCTCCCTCTCTAAGGACCCACGGAGAGATGTTGTCCGGTCCCACCGCCTTTGAGGTATCAAGGACACTTAAGAGCTTCTCCTCCTCCTCCTCAGTTGTGTGTAATTCATCCAACACTTGTTGGTATATCCCTTGTTGCTGTATGTCACTGTTTTGTCTCCCCGTTGTCCCTTCAGCCGCCTCTGTAAATACTTCCTGAAATCTCATGTTGAGCTCCTCACATACCTCCTGGTCGTTTCTTGTGAGCTCCCCACCTTCTTTTCTCAGCCTGATTACCTGGTCCTTGACTGTTGTCTTCCTCCTGATGTGTCTGTAGAGTAGTTTCGGGTCAGACTTGACTTTCGATGCTATGTCATTTTCACTCTGCCGCTGCGCCTCCCTTCTTATCTGTGCATACTTGTTTCTGGCTTGTCGACTAATCTCTTTATTCTCCTGAGTCCTTTGCCTTCTGTACTTTTTCCATTCTCTAGAGCACTTAGTTTTTGCCTCCCTGCACCTTCGGGTAAACCAAGGGCTCGTTCTGTCCTTCCCATTATTTCTGTTACCCTTGGGAACAAACCTTTCCTCTGCCTCCTTGCATTTTGTTGTGTGAGTGATTTTTGTTTGTGTGTGTGCGTGTATGTGTGTGTGTGTGTGTGTGTGTGTGTGTGTGTGTGTGTGTGTGTGTGTGTGTGCGTGTATGTGTGTGTGTGTGTGTGTGTGTGTGTGTGTGTGTGTGTGTGTGTGTGTGTGTGTGTGTGTGTGTGTGTGTGTACTCAACTGTGCTCACCTAATTGCACGGGTCGAATCATAGCTCCTGTCCCCTATTCTTCGCTGGTCATCTCTAGTTCCACTCTCTCCCTGCTCATTGAGCTTATACCTTTTCTTAAAATTATGTATGGATCCTGTCTCCACTACATCACTCTCCAGACTGTTCTACTTCCCGACAACTCTATGACTGAAGGAGTACTTCCTAACATCCCTGTGACTCATTTGAGTTTTCAGTTTCCAGTTGTAACCTTTTGTTGCTGAGTCACATATCTGAAACATTATGTTCCTATGCACCTTGTCAATTCCTCTTAGTATTTTATATGTCGTTTTCGTGTCCTCCTTATCCCTCCTGTCCTCCTGGGTCGTCAGGTTGAGTTCTCTTAACCTTTTCTAGTACCACAAACCTCTCAGCTTCGGGACTACTCTTGCTGCAAACCTTTGTACTTTTTCTAATTTCTAGACGCATTTGACCAGGTGTGGGTTCCATATTAGTGCTACATACTCCAATATGAGCCTGATATACACGTTGTATAATAATAATAATAATAATAATAATAATAATAATAATAATAATAATAATAATAATATCTTTATTTTACTACATGGTATACAGGCCTAGCTGACATCAATGATATACTACTAAATAGAAAGCTCCTCGTTATGCTGAGCATTTAGGGCAAATTAGGTCAGTTTTTGTCCCAGGATGCGACTCACAGCAGTCGACTAACACCCAGGTACCCATTTTAAACTGTTGGGTGAACTGGGACAGGGACAGCAGGTGTCATATGGAAATACGTCCCTAATGTTTTTTAGCCGTACAGGAGGATATTCGATCTCTAGACATCAGAGTGCTAGATGAGTGCGCTAGCGATCGAGCGATCGAGCGATCGAGCGATCGAGCAGTTATTTGGTTGATGTGAGCCTCAAGAGATGTGCTCGTTATGATGCTCACCCTTGAGTGAGTTTTGCAGCCGCTGACCTTTTAGGCTCTCCTGCGGTCTTCTTTGCACTTCCCTAAGCTTCATTACTTAGCACTTGCTGGGGTTCTGGAGTTCAACTCAAGAAGCTATTTGTCGAACCAGGGTTGCAGCCTGTCCAGAACCCTTTTTAAGTTTACCTGATCTTCGTCTGCTTGTATTCTCCTCACCAGCTATACATCGTTTGCAAACAGGGATACCGGTGAATCTATCCCTTCCGCCATGTCATTCACATATACAAGAAACAGAGTCAGACCTAGGACTGACCCTTGTGAAACCCTACTCGTCACATGCACCCACTCGGACAGCTCTTCTCATACCGACACACGTTGTTTTCTTTCTAATATGTATTTCCTGATCCATTGCAGGACTTTTCTTGCTATTCCTGACTGCTCGTCTAGCTTAACCAGTCTCTTGTGTCAACCAGTCTCTTGTGTCTAAAGCCTTCTTGCAGTTCAATTATTATAATTAATATAATCATGGGGGAGAGCTAAACCCTTAAGATTATACAGCACACGTGGATGGGGGATGGAAGGTATTCAGGCTCAATTCAGGGAACCGGAGCAGATCCAATTCCCTAGATCAAGAGCCCCTCACCAACGCCAAGGAACCTCCCTTGAGGGGCTTGCAGTCCAAGAAGATGCAGTCTACCCATTCCTCTCTTCCCTGTTTTACTTCTTTTACCTTGTCATAAAACTCCAATAGGTTTGTGATGCAGGATTTCCCTTCCCTGAAGCCGTGCTGGTTGTCATGTATGAGTCCATTCCTTTCTAGGTGTTTCACCACTCTTCTGATAATCCTCTCCGTAAGTTTAAATGCTATACATGTCAGCGAGAGTGGACTGTAATTTAGTGCAGCCTGTCCATCTCCTTTTTCAAAAATCGGGACTACTTTTGCTGTCTTCCACACCATTGACAGTTGCCCTGTTTCGATAGATTTATTGAAGACTGTTGTTAGTGGCACACACAGGGTATCTGCTCCCTCTCTCATGACCCAAGAAGATATATTATCTGGGCCCACCGCCTTCGAGTTATCTGGTTTCCCTAGCAGATTCTTCACCTCCTCCTCGATTGAGTTGAGTGTGTCCAGCACTTGCTGGTGCACCCTACTCCCTCGGTTTGCTGTAAGCCTCTCTGTCTCCAATTTGAATACCTCCCTGAATCTTGAGCTGAGCTCTTGACATACTTCCTTGTCTTTTCCTGTCAGCTCCCCTCCTTCCTCTGTCTGATTACCTAGTCCTTCACTGTTGTTTTCCTCCTGATGTGGCTGTATAACAACTTTGGATCAGATTTGTCTGTTGATGTTATGCCATTCTTGTACTGATGCTTACCCTCTGTCCTTATCCATGCACATTCAATTCTGGGGCCCAAGACTGTTCAGCTGCCTCCCAGCATACATAAGGGCGATTACCAATAGTCCCCTGGCTGTCTTCAAGGCACTGGACAGGCACCTAAAGTCAGTACCTGACCAGCCGGGCTGTGGTTCGTACTTCGGGTTGCGTGCTGCCAAGATTAACAGCTTGGTTTATCAGGCCATGATCCACCATGAGGTCTGGTCATAGACCGGTCCGCGGGGTTGTTGACCCTCCAAGCATACTTGGCTTCAGCTTCTTCCCACCTTCTGTTAAACCATGAGCTCATTGTGGTCTTCCCTATTCTTTGTGGTCACGTTTTTCATCATTGTTTACTGTCTTCCCTCTAGTTCACTTACCCACTACACCTCATCCAGGAATTACCTCATACTTGTGTATTCCCACATTTGGAAGTTTATTATTAAGAGCTTCAAGAAAAGGTTGGAAGAGACTGGAGTCATGAGGCCACAGGGCAAAGATGTCATCCACATAGCGGAGCCAGAGTGAAGGGCGCTCTTCTCATGTCTTCCTACCATCGACGTGCAACCTTCACTCTGGCTCCGCTATGTGGATGAGATCTTTGCTCTGTGGCCTCATGACTCCAGTCTCTTCCAACCTTTTCTTGAAGCTCTTAATAATCTTGCCCCTTCCATTAAGTTTAAAGCTGACTGGGAATCTAATTCCTTGCTTCCTTTCCTTGATATCTATCTCCACCGCTCAGATACAGGTTTTTCCTTTTCCGTTTACTGCAGGCCTATGCACAGTGGCATGTTGGTTTAGAAAGACACGTAAGCAAACACTATGACATATTTATTAGAAAACGTTTCGGTCCTGGGACCTTAATCACTTCTAACATGATAGAAGTGATCAAGGTCCCAGGACCGAAACGTTTTCTAATAAATATGTCATAGTGTTTGCTTACGTGTCTTTCTAAACCAACTTGTCGGTATTTATTACCAAGGTTTATACCACAGTGGCATGTACATTCACTAATTTTCCTATCATGCTTCCCCTGTCAAGAAAAGTGTTCTTATCTCCCTCTTTCTCCGTGCTCTCCGCATCTGTGATCCTCAGTTCCTTCCAGCAGAAATTTCCACTCTTCATAATTCGTTTTCCCGTCTTGGCTACCCTTCCCATTTCATAGACTCTGCCCTCTCACGTGCTAAACGTAATTTCTTCTCTCCCAAACTCTCTACTCCTGGGAACTCTTCTATCCTCTGCCTTCCCTACATTTCCGGTCTTTCTAATCTCAACAATTCTCTCCGTCCATTAGACATCAAGCTTACTTTCCGCCAGACTAACACTCTTCGCACTAATCTCGTTCATACCTCTCCTCCCTCTACAGATGTTCCTGGTGTCTACTCTATTTCTTGCTCCTCCTGTCCTCTCCAATACTTTGGAGAAACTGGTCGATCTCTTTCTGACAGACTTAGGGAGCACAAAAATAGTGTTAGGCTTGCCGACACTAACAATGCTCTTTTCTGTCATGTCAGAGATCACAGCCATCCTATTGACTGGTCTTCCGCTAAAACTGTCTTCCCTACTTCCAACTTTAACAGTCGCAGTCTGGTTGAATCCTCCCTAATACACAACTTTCCTTGAATGAATCTTAGTCCTGGCTTCGTCTCTGTAGATGTCTTCCTCTCCCACTACATTGTAAAATGCTCCAAACTTCAGAACACCCGTGACCTAACCTGATTCCTCATTTTTTCTTTTTCTCCCTCTTTCCCTTTCCTCTTTCCTTTTTTCTCTTCTGGGTTGCCTTTCTTTCTTCTGTCTTGTGTTTCTGTTCCTTCTTTATTTATTTCATTATTTCCCCTTCCCTCCACCTCTGTTCTTGCTTTCCCTTTGTGGGCACCTAGCTCCCTTGCAGTGCTCCCCTTTCTTTGTATTTGACGGGCTCCTCTTCCTTACTTCCCCCATTTCTACTTCCATCTCCGCCACTACTACTACCATTACTACTACTACTACTACTTCTAATACTACTACTACTACTACTACTACTACTACTACTACTACTACTACTACTACTACTACTACTGCCACTACCTGCCTATATATACCCGTCCTGCTCTATTTCTCGTTAGTGTGACTTTGTAAATTGTCCAAGTCGGACCGAAACGTCGTAATAAGCTCCTATCTTCTATGTGTGGGTTATTTGTGTATGTATCACTCTCCATTGTTAACTCTAATATGTATTCAAAACCGTAGACCACGTGATTGCTAGCATTTCGTGTGCGATATCCCCTATGTCTGAAGGGAATACATTGTGCAGCCTTGCTGGTTCATCATATCTCTCTCTGGCTGTGTCCCTAACACGTTGGAATATGAAGTTTTCCAGTACCACCTCCAGCATCTTGGCTTTCCATGTCTCTGGTCCCCCAAGTGGCTTCAGATTCTCTCAATCTCCTTATGGTTGAAATGCCCTATGATGAGCAACTTTGCTCTTCTCATGTTGGCCCTTCTTGCAGCCTCGGCTAATGTGTCCATATGTATTTATGTGCGTTTGTGTGTGTGTGTGTGTGTGTGTGTGTGTGTGTGTGTGTGTGTGTGTGTGTGTGTGTGTGTGTGTGTGCGCGTGTGTGTGTGCGTGTGTGTATACTCACCTAGTTGTGGTTGCAGGGGTAGAATCACAGGTCCTGGCCCCGCCTCTTCAACTGGCCGCTACTCAGTCACTCTTCCCGCTCCGTGAACTTCATCATACCTCTTCTTAAAGGTATGTATGGATCCTGCCTCCACTACATTACTACCCAGGCTTTTCTATTTCCTGACAACTCTGTGACTGAAGAAATACTTCCTAACATCCCTGAGATTCATTTGAGTCTTCAACTTCCTACTGTGGCCCCTTGTTGCTGTGTCCCATCTCTTTAACATCCTGTCTCTGTCCACTCTGTATTTTATATGTCGTTATCATGTCTCCTCTATCTATAAGACAGGAGATGTCTTATAGTGTCGTCAGATCGATTTCCCTTAACCTCTCCTCGTGGGACATGCCCCTTAGCATCGGGACTAGTCTTGTTAAAAATCTTTGCGCTTTCTTTAGTTTCCTTACGTGCTTGGCTAGGTTAGGGTTCGAAAATGGCGTTGCATATTCCAATATAGGCCTAATGTACACAGTGTACAGGGTCCTGAATGAATCCTTATTTAGATGGCGGAATACTATTCCTAGGTTTGCGTGGCTCCCGTATGCAGCAGCAGTTATTTGGTCGCTATGCGCTTCAGATGTGCCCGGTGTTATACACACACCAAAATCCTTTTCCTTGAGTGAGGTTTGTAGGCTCTGGCCCCCTAGACTGTACTCCGTCTGTGGTCTTCTTTGCCCTTCCCCAATCTTCATAACTTTGCACTTCGTGGGGTTGAACTCCAGGAGCCAATTGCTGGACCAAGCCTGCAGTCTGTCCAGATCCCTCTGTCGTTCTACCTGGTCCTCGTCCGATTTAATTCTTCTCATCATGTGTGTGCGTGTATGGTGTGTGTGTGTGTGTACTCACCTAGTTGAGGTTGCAGGGGTCGAGTGTACTCACCTAGTTGTACTCACCTAGTTGAGGTTGCGGGGGTCGAGTCCGAGCTCCTGGCCCCGCCTCTTCACTGATCGCTACTAGGTCACTCTCCCTGAGCCGTGAGCTTTATCGTACCTCTGCTTAAAGCTATGTATGGATCCTGCCTCCACTACATCGCTTCCCAAACTATTCCACTTACTGACTACTCTGTGGCTGAAGAAATACTTCCTAACATCCCTGTGATTCATCTGTGTCTTTAGCTTCCAACTGTGTCCCCTTGTTACTGTGTCCAATCTCTGGAACATCCTGTTTTTGTCCACCTTGTCAATTCCTCTCAGTATTTTGTATGTCGTTATCATGTCCCCCCTATCTCTCCTGTCCTCCAGTGTCGTCAGGTTGATTTCCCTTAACCTCTCCTCGTAGGACATACCTCTTAGCTCTGGGACTAGTCTTGTTTGCAAACCTTTGCACTTTCTCTAGTTTCTTTACGTGCTTGGCTAGGTGTGGGTTCCAAACTGGTGCCGCATACTCCAATATGGGCCTAAACGTATACGGTGTTACAGGGTCCTGAACGATTCCTTATTAAGATGTCGGAATGCTGTTCTGAGGTTTGCTAGGCGCCCATATGCTGCAGCATTTATTTGGTTGATGTGCGCTTCAGGAGATGTGCCTGGTGTTATACTCACCCCAAGATCTTTTTCCTTGAGTGAGGTTTGTTAGTCTCTGACCCCCTAGACTGTACTCCGTCTGCGGCCTTCTTTGCCTTCCCCAATCTTCATGACTTGCACTTGGTGGGATTGAACTCCAGGAGCCAATTGCTGGACCAGTTCTGCAGCCTGTCCAGATCCCTTTGTAGTTCTGCCTGGTCTTCGATCGAGTGTATTCTTCTCATCAACTTCACGTCATCTGCAAACAGGGACACCTCAGAGTCTATTCCTTCCGTCATGTCGTCACAAAAATCCAGAAACAGCACTGGTCCTAGGACTGACCCCTGCGGGACCCCGCTGGTCACAGGTGCCCACTCTGACACCTCGCCACGTACCATGACTCGCTGCTGTCTTCCTGACAAGTATTCCCTGATCCATTGTAGTGCCTTCCCTGTTATCCCTGCTTGGTCCTCCAGTTTTTGCACCAATCTCTTGTGTGGAACTGTGTCAAACGCCTTCTTGCAGTCCAAGAAAATGCAAATCCACCCACCCCTCTCTCTCTTGTCTTACTGCTGTCACCATTCATAGAAACTCCAGTAGGTTTGTGACACAGGATTTCCCGTCCCTGAAACCATGCTGGCTGTGCTGTTGATGAGATCATTCCTTTCTAGGTGTTCCACCACTCTTCTCCTGATAATCTTCTCCATGATTTTGCATACTATACATGTCAGTGACACTGGTCTGTAGTTTAATGCTTCATGTCTGTCTCCTTTTTTAAAGATTGGGACTACATTTGCTGTCTCCATGCCTCAGGCAATCTCCCTGTTTCGATAGATGTATTGAATATTGTTGTTAGGGTACACATAGCGCCTCTGCTCCCTCTCTCAATACCCATGGGGAGATGTTATCTGGCCCCATTGCCTTTGAGGTATCTAGCTCACTCAGAAGCCTCTTCACTTCTTTCTCGGTTGTGTGCACTGTGTCCAGCACTTGGTGGTGTGCCCCACCTCCTCCGTCTTTCTGGAGTCCTTCTGTCTCCTCTGTGAACACTTCTTGAATCTCTTGTTGAGTTCTTCACATACTTCCCGGTCATTTCCTGTTGTCTCTCCTCCTTCCTTCCTTAGCCTGATTACCTGGTCCTTGACTGTTGTTTTCCTCCTGATGTGGCTGTACAACAGTTTCGGTCAGATTTGGCTTTCGCTTGCTATGTCATTTTCATATTGTCTTTGGGCCTCCCTTCTTATCTGTGCATATTCATTTCTGGCTCTACGACTGTTCTCCTTATTCTCCTGGGTCCTTTGCCTTCTATATTTCTTCCATTCCCTAGCACACTTGGTTTTTTGCCTCCCTGCACCTTTGGGTAAACCATGGGCTCATCCTGGCTTTTTCATTACTCCTGTTACCCTTGGTACAAACCTCTCCTCAGCCTCCTTGCATTTTATTGCTACATATTCCATCATCTCATTAACTGGTTTCCCTGCCAGTTCTCTGTCCCACTGAACCCCGTTCAGGTAGTTCCTCATTCCTGTGTAGTCCCCTTTCTTGTAGTTTGGCTTCATTCGTCCTGGCCTTCCTGCTTCTCCCTCCACTTGTAGCTCTACTGTGTATTCGAAGCTTACAACCACATGGTCACTGGCCCCAAGGGGTCTTTCATATGTGATGTCCTCGATATCTGCACTACTGAAGGTGAATACTAAGTCCAGCCTTGCTGGTTCATCCTCTCCTCTCTCTCTTGTAGTGTCCCTTACGTGTTGGTACATGAAGTTCTCCAGTACCACCTCCATCATCTTAGCCCTCCAAGTATCTTGGCCCCCATGTGGGTCCAAGTTCTCCCAATCTATCTCCTTGTGGTTAAAGTCACCCATGTGTGTGTGTGTGTGTGTGTGTGTGTGTGTGTGTGTGTGTGTGTGTGTGTGTGTGTGTGTGTATGTGTGTACTCACCTAGTTGTACTCACCTAGTTGTACTCACCTAGTTGTACTCTCCTAGTTATACTCACCTAGTTATACTCAGTTGTGGTTGCAGGGGTCGATTCATAGCTCCTGGCCCCTCCTCTTCACTGGTCGCTACTGGATCACTCTCCCTGAACCATGAGCTTTATCATACCTCTACTTAAAGCTGTGTATGGATCCTGCCTCCACTACATCGCTTCCCAAACTATTCCACTTCCTGACTACTCTGTGGCTGAAGAAATGCTTCCTGACATCCCTGTGATTCATCTGTGCCTTCAACTTTCAGCTGTGTCGCCTTGTTGTTGTGTCCCATCTCTGGAACATCCTGTCTTTTTCCACCTTGTCAATTCCTCTCAGTATTTTATATGTCGTTTTCATGTCCCCCCTATCTCTCCTGTCCTCCAGTGTCGTCAGATCGATTTCCCTTAACCTCTCCTCGTAGGACATAACCCTTAGCTCTGGGACTAGTCTTGTTGCAAACCTTTGCATATTCTCTAGTTTCTTTACGTGCTTGGCTAGGTGTGGGTTCCAAACTGGTGCTGCATACTCCAATATGGGCCTAACGTACATGGTGTACAGGGTCCTGAACGATTCCTTAATAAAATGTCGGAATGCTGTTCTAAGGTTTGCTAGGTGTCAGTATGCTGCAGCAGTTATTTGGTTGATGTGCGCCTCGTGAGATGTGCCTGGTGTTATACTCACCCAAAGATCTTTTTCTTTGAGTGAAGTTTGTAGTCTCTGGCCCCCTAGCCTGTACTCTGTCTGCAGTCTTCTTTCCCCTTCCCCAATCTTCATGACTTTGCACTTGGTGGGGTTGAACTTCAGGAGCCAATTGCTGGACCAGTTCTTCAGCCTGTCCAGATCCCTTTGTAGTTCTGCCTGGTCTTCGTCCGAATGAATTCTTCTCATCAACTTCACATCATCTGCAAACAGGGACACTTCGGAATCTATTCCTTCTGTTATGTCATTCACAACTGCAAGAAACAGCACTGGTCCTAGGACTGACCCTTTTGGAACCCCACTCTTCACAGGTGCCCACTCTGACACCTCGCCATGTACCATGACTCGCTGCTGTCTTCCTGACTAGTATTCCCTGAGCCATTGTAGTGCCTTCCCTGTTATCCCTGCCTGGTCCTCCAGTTAAACGCCTTCTTACAGTCCAAGAAAATGCAATCTACCCACTCCTCTCTCTCTTGTCTTACTGCTGTCACCCTGTCATAGAACTTCAGTAGGTTTGTGACACAGGATCTCCCATCTCTGAAACCATGCTGGCTGCTGTGTGTGTCTATGAGTCCTCACCTATTTGTACTCATCTATTTGTGGTTACAGAGGTCGAAACTTGGCTCCTGGCCCCGCCTCTTCACTGGTTGCTACTGGGTCCTCTCTCTCCCTGCTCCATGACCTTTATCAAACCTCGTCTTAAAACTATGTATGGTTCCCGCCTTCACAATGTCACTTTCTAAATTATTCCACTGCCTGATAGCTCTATGACTGAAGAAATACTTCCTAACATCCGTTTGACTCATCTGACTCTTCAACTTCCAATTGTGACCTCTTGTTTCTGTGTCCCTTCTCTGGAACATCCTGTCTCTGTCCACCTTGTCTATTCTGCGCAGTATTTTATCTGTCGTTATCATGTCTCCCCTGACCCTCCTGTACTCCAGTGTCGTCAGGCCGATTTCCCTTAACCTTTCTTCATAGGACATTCCCCTTAGCTCAGGAACTAACCTTGTCGCAAACATTTGCACTTTCTCTAATTTCTTGATGTGCTTGAACAAGTGCGGGTTTCACACAGGTGCTGCATACTCCAGTATGGGCCTGACATACACGGTGTACAGTGTCTTGAACAATTCCTTACTAAGGTATCGGCACGCTGTTCTCAGGTTTGCCAGGCGCCCATATGCTCCAGCAGTTATCTGGTTTATGTGTGCTTCCAGAGACGTGCTCGCTGTTATACTCACCCGAAGATTTTTCTCCTTGAGTGAGGTTTGCAGTCTTTGGCCACCTAGCCTATACTCCCTCTGCGGTCTTCTGTGCTCTTCCCCAATCTTCATGACTTTGCATTTGGCAGGGTTAAATTCGTGAAGCCAGTTGCTGGTGTCCAGTCTGTCCAGGTCTCTTTGAAGTGTGTGTGTGTGTATATGTGTGTGTGTGTGTGTGTGTGTGTGTGTGTGTGTGTGTGTGTGTGTGTGTGTGTGTGTGTGTGTGTGTGTGTGTTCATCTAATTGTGGCTGCAGGGGTTGAGACTCAGCTCCTGGCGCCGCCTCTTTACTGACCGCTACTGGGTCCTCCCTCTCCCTGCTCCATGAGCTTTACCATATCTCGTCTTAAAACTATGTATAGTTCCTGCCTCCACTACATCGCTTGCCAGACTATTCCACTTCCTAACAACTCTGTGGCTGAAGAAATACTTCCTAACATCCCTTTGACTCGTCTGAGTCTTCAACTTCCAATTGTGACCCCTTGTTTCTGTGTCCCCTCTCTGGACCATCCTGTCTCGGTTCACTTAATCTATTCCACGCAGTATTTTGTATGACGTAATTATGTCTCCCCTAACCCTCCTGTCCTCCAGTGTCATAAGGCCGATTTCCCTCAACCTTTCTTCGTAAGACATTCCCTTGTTGCAAACCTTTGCACTTTCTCTCACTTCATGACGTGATTGAACAGGCGGGGGCTCCAAACTGGTGATGCATCCTCCAGTATGGGTCTGACGCACACAGTGTACAGAGCCTTGAACGATTCCTTACTAAGGTATCGGAATGCTATTCTCAGGTTTGCCAGGCGCCCATATGCTGCAGCAGTCACCTGGTTGATGTGTGCTTCCGGAAACGTGCTCAGTGTAATACTCGCCCCAGGATCTTTCTCCTTGAGTGAGACTTGCAGTCTTTGTTCACCTAGCCTAAACTCTGTCTGCGGTCTTCTTCGCCCTTCCACAATCTTCATGACTTTGCATTTGGTGAGGTTGAATTCGAGAAGCCAGTTGCTGGACCATGTAGTCCTGCCTGATCCTCATTTGATTTAATTCTCCTCATTAACTTCACATCATCTGCAAACATCATGTCATTCACAAATACCAAGAATAGCACTGGTCTCAGGACTGGCCCCTGTGGGACCTCGCTCGTCACAGGCGCCCACTCTGATACCTCATCACGGACCATGATTCACTATTGCCTCCCTGTTAGGTATTCTCTGATCCATTGCAGTGCCCTTTCTGTTATATGTGCCTGATCCTCTAGCTTCTGTACTAATCTCTTGTGAGGAACTGTGACGAAGGCCTTCTTGTAGTCCAGGAAAATGCAATCAACCCACCCTTCTTCCTCGTGTCTTACTTCTGTTACTTTGTCATTAAACTAAAGAAGGTTTGTGATACAGGATTTGCCTTCCATGAATCCATGTTGATTGTCGTTTACAATGTTGTTCCGTTCCAGGTGCTCCACCACTCTCCTCCTGATAATCTTCTCCATGACTTTGCATACTGTACACGTCAGTGACACAGGTCTATAGTTTAGTGCCTCGTTTCAGTCTCCTTTCTTTAAAATGAGCACTACATTTGCTGTCTTTGAAACCTCAGGTAGCTGCCCAGTTTCAAGGGATGTGTTGAAGATTGTGGTTAGTGGCACACACAGGGTCTCTGCTGCTTCTCTAAGGGCCCAAGGGGAGATGTTGTCCGGTCCTATCACCTATCTCTACTGCAAATACTTCCTTAAATCTCGTGTTGAGATCCTCACATACCTCTTGATCGTTTCTTGTGAGTTCCCCCACCTTCTTTCCTCAGCCTGATTACCTGGTCTTTGTTGTCTTCCTCCTAAAGTAGCTACACAGCAGTTTCGGGTCAGACTTGACTTTCGATGCTATGTTGTTTTCGTATTTTTGCTGAGTCTCCCTCCTTATCTGTGCATACTCATTTCTGGCTCTTCGACTAATCTCCTTATTTTCCTGGGTCCGTGGCCTTCTATACTTTTTCCGTTCTCTGTTGCACATATTTTTTGCCTCCCTACACCTTCAGGTAAACCAGGGGCTCGTTCTGGTCTTCCCATTATTTCTGTTGCCCTTGGGAACAACCGTTTCCTCTGCCTCCTTGCATTTTGTTGTTACGTATTCCATCATTTCGTTTATTGACTTTCCTACCAATTCCCTGTCCCACTGAACCTCCTGCAGGAAGTTTCTCATACCTGCATAGTTTCCCCTTTCATAGTTTGGCTTTTCCCATTCAGCTCCTGTTACCCTCTTCACTTGTAACTCTACTATTTATTCAAAGCACAGAACCACGTGATCACTAGCTCAAAGGGGCTTCTCATATGTAATGTCCTCAATGTCTGAACTGCTCAGGGTGAACATGAGGTACAGTCTTGCTGCTTCATCCTCCCCCCTCTCTCTCTCTCTCTCTCTCTCTGGTAGTGTCCCTAACATGTTGATGCATGAGGTTTTCCAGTACCACATCCATCATATTGGCTTTCCATGTTTCAGAACCCCCATGGGCCTCTAGGTTTTCCCAATCGATCTCCCTGTGATTGAAATCGCCCATATCCAGTACCTTTGCTCTGCTCGAGTGAGATCTTCTTGCCAACTCAGCCAGTGTGTCCACCACTGCTCTGTTGCTCTCTTCATATTCCTCTCTTGTCCTCCTGCAGTTCTGTGGTGGATTATACATCACTGCAATGACTGCCTATTGTTCCCCAGACTGAAGCGTACCTACTGTGTACTCACCTATTTGTACTCACCTATTTGTGGTTGCAGGGGTCGAGTCACAGCTCCTGGCCCCGCCTCTTCGCTGATTGCTACTAGGTCCTCTCTCTCCCTGCCCCATGAGCTCTATCATACCTCGCCTTAAAACTATGTATGGTTCCTGCCTCCACCACATCACTTTCTAGGCTATTCCATGGCCTGACTACTCTATGACTGAAGAAATACTTCCTAACATCCCTTTGATTCATCTGAGTCTTCAACTTCCAATTGTGACCTCTTGTGTCTGTGTCTCATCTCTGGAACATCCCGTCTTTGTCCACCTCGTTCTATTCCCGCGCAGTATTTTATATGTCGTTATATGTTCCCCTGCCCTCCTGGCCTCCGTGTCGTCAGGCCGATTTCCCTCAACCTTATCTTCTTTGGAATTTCCCCGTAGCTCTGGGGACTAGTCTTGTTGCAAAACCTTTGCACTTTCTCTAATTTATTGTAGTGCTTGGACTAAGGTGTGGGATTCCAAACTGTGCTGCATACTCCAGTATGGGCCTGACCGTACGACTGGTTTGTACAGTGTCTTCTTTAAGAATCCTTTCTGAGGTTTCGGATCGCTCATCCGTAGGTTTTGCCAGGCGCCGTATGCTGCGCAGTTATCTGATTGATGTGTGCCTCCAGGAAGATATGCACGGTGGTATACTCACCCCCAGATCTTTTTCCTTGAGTGAGGTTTGCAGGTCTCCTCTGGGCCATTAAAATATATTGTTTCCTGTGGTCTGTCGGCTTCTCTATTGTGCCCTCCGCCCACAATCTTCATGACTTTGCATTTGGCAGTGGTTAAATTCAAAGGAGCCAGTTTGCTGCGACAGGCTTGTAGGCCATGTCAGATCTCTTGTAGTCCTGCCTGATCCTCGTCCGATTCGATTCTTTCATTAAACTTCACATCCGTCTGCAAACAAGGACACTTCTGAGTCTACCCTTCCGTCATGTCGTTCACGTATACCAAGAACAGCACAGGTCCTAGGACTGACCCTGTGGAAAAACCCCGCTTGTCTCAGGCGCCCACTTGACACCTCGTCGCCGTACATGACTCGTTGTTGCCTCCCTGTCAGTATTCTCTGATCATTGCTGCCTTTCCTGTTATGTTTGTGCTGGTCCTCTAGCTTTTGCTAGTAACCTTTGTGAGGAACTGTGCCGGAAAGCCTTCTTGCAGTCCAAAATACGCAGTCGATCACCCACCTCTCTCTCTTGTCTTACTTCTGTCACCTTGTCATAAATTCTAGTAGGTTTGTGACACAGAATTTTCCTTCCCTGAAACGTGCTGGTTGTCAAATTATACACCTTGTTTCTTTCCCAGGTGCCCACCACTCTCCTCCTGATTTTTTGATTCTCCATGACCTTGCATACTATACACGTAGTGATACAGTCTGTAGGTTTAGTGCTCTCATGTCTGTCTTCCTTTTTTAAAAATTGGGGACTACTTTGCCATTTTCATACCTCAGGGTGTTGCCCAGTTTCAATTGATGTGTTGAAGATCTTTGTTAATGGCTCACACAATATCTCTGATCCCCTTTTCTTTAAGGACCCAATGGAGAGAATGTTGTCTGTCCACCGCCTTTGAGGTGTCATGTTTCGCCATAGCTGCTTCTTCACTCCTCCTTGGTTATTTGTACTCATCCAGGCACTTGCTGGTGTGCACCCCCCTGTTCTGATTTCTTTGGAAGTCACTCCTGGTTTCCACTGTTAAATACCTCTTTAAATCTTGTGTTGAGCTCTGACATACTCTCTCGGATTCGGTCGTTTCTTGTGAATTCCCCATCACCCTTCCTCCAGTCTGATTTACTGGTCCATTTACTGTTGTTCTTCCTCCCTGATGTGGCCTGTACAACAGCTTGGGTCAGTCTTTACTTTTGATGCTATGTCATTTTCATTTATTGTATCTCTGAGGCCTACCTCTTATCTGTGCATATCTCGTTCTGGCTCTTCGTGATTTCTTTATTTTCCTGAGTTCTCTGTCTTCTGTTCCTTTTCCATTCTTAGTACACCTAGTTTGTGCCTCCCTACACTTTGGGTGAACCAAGGACTCGTTCTGTTCTCCATTATTCGTTTCCCTTGGGAAAACAAACCTCTCCTCCTGCCCGCCTTGCTTTTGTTGCTACATAGTCCATCTTTCTTGTTGCTGGTTTTCTGTCAGTTCACCTCTCCCACTGAATGTCTTGAGGATAGTCCTCATGCTCTGAGTAGTTCCCCTTTTTGTAGTTTGGTTTTTCCCAGCCTATTCCTGCTATCTTCTTCCACTTGGAGCTCAACTATGTAGTTGAAGCACAGACACACATGATCACTAGCTCCCAGGGGCCTTCATACATGATATCCTCGATGTCCGAACTACTCATGGTGAATACAAGGTCCACCTTGCTGGTTCATTCTCTCCTCTCTCTTCTGGTAGTGTCTCTAAACATGTTGTGCATGAGGTTCTCCAGTTACCACATCCCATCATCTTGGCTCTTCACATGTTTCGGGACCCCCAATGGGGCTCCAGGTTTTCCCAGTCAATCTCCTTTGTGATTGAAATCACCATAACTAGTAACTTTGCTCCCCCATGTGTGCTCTTGGGCGCCTAGGCTAGTGTGTTGATCATTGCTCTGTTGCTCTCATCGTATCTTCTCTTGGCCTCGGCATTCTGTGGTGGGTTGTACATTACTGCAAATTATCACCTTATGTCCCTCAGACTGGATTGTTCTATAAGTAGTCCCTTTCGCCCATGCCCATCCATTCCTTCCAATTTTCTCAAAACCCACTGGTTTTTAATGAGCTGTGCAACTCCTCCTCCCTTCTCTCCCTCTGTCTTTCCTGAAGATTTGATACCGGATGGGAAAGATTGAATCTGTTATTATTCTGGTGAGTTTTGTTTTCTGTGAGGTGCTATTTGTTGGGGATGTCTCTTTGATTCTTTCGTGCCACTCCTCATACTTGTTTTGTTTTCCCATCTGCATTTGTATACCACTCCTTAACTTCTTTTCTAAGACTGTGGTCTGGAAGAATATTTGGGGTTGGGGAAGTGGGTGACTGTGTTAGGAAACTATGGTTGTTGCGTGTGGGGATGATGTTTGTATGTTAGTGTGTGGGGGCATTGGAATGTGGCCATGGGTGTTTTGATTTAGAGAGTGTTGGTTGCACTGGGTTGAGACCTGGTTGGAGGCTTCTATAGAAAGTTGTGAGGGAGGATGTATTTGAGCTGTCTTCCTGGGTCTGGGATTTTCTGTCTGTTTCTCCATCCCCTCTCTTCCTCTTTCGCCTTGTACCATCTCTTCTCAGTTTCTCTCCTTTCTTCTTGTTGTTCTGTCGCGGTCGAGATACACCAGCCTGTTATGAGCCGTCATGTCCATTAATCGTGCTTTCTCCTGAGGACCCTGGTTTCCGAGTCGCTACGGCCTTGAAGGTCACTCTCACTGCGCCGGGTTCTTTTTTTTACAAACCCCCCTTATTCTCAAAAATTTTCCAGCTGGGTCATATCGTCTTCTCCTATTGCTTTCATGATGTTTAATTTCTTTTTTTACCTTGTTTTCTTGCTTCATATGTTTCCCCTTCGACTTCCTGGAGCCATACACAAAGACTGACCTCACCTTTCCTTCTCCACTGATATCCTGTGTATCCCCTCATTTAATTTGGTTTCCTCGACTGCAGCTTTTATATTTCATCAGTTTCACTGGCTAATGTACTTGGGCTCAGGGCTGTCATTTTCCTCTCGGCTTTCCTTGGGCTCTGTTGTTGTCTGTTAGGGCCTCACATAAGACCTTAGCTCTTTCATTGGTACACTCTTTTCTGATAGAGCATCTCCATGCAGTTGTGCCCCTTCTTTCCCTACAGTCCCCTTATTGGTGGCTGAGGTTGCAGTCTCTGTTGTCAATCCAAAATGTTCTGAGTTCTTTAGGCTGTTTCAGATTTTTAATTTCCCTCTTCTAAAAACTCTGTATCCTGCTTCTGCTGCTTTGACATGCACCTCCCACTTCCTGCTTTCCATATCTATCCTCTCTTCCATTCTATGCTAGTTCCTTCTAGTTTCTTTCCCCATTCATGATCCCTTTTTTAGAGTCTGCTGCCCAATTTCCTTTGCATTTCCTCCTCCCTGTCCCTGTTTTGTTTGTTGCTCTCTGGCAACCATCTTTTGTTTTATCCTGATTGCCTCAGAGTGGGAAACCTATATGTAGTTCTGTATGGCCTACAGGCTTAGTAGTGTGTGGTCAGAGTGTGGGTGGGGAAGTAGTGGAGGAACTGGTGGCTATGTGGGGGAGCTGAGTGGGGAGGGGGGGGGGAGGGTTTGGGGTGAAACAGGGGGGGGGAGGGGGATCGAGGGAGGGGAGGGATCAGGTGGAAAGTTGTTAGATGTAGGTGTGGTGTGAGGGGGGGGTATGTATGTGTGTCTGGATTGTGTTGTGTTGTGTCGTGTGTGTGTGGGGTGTGTGTGGAGTGTTGTGTTGTGTGTGTGTTGTGTGTCGTTTGGAGTGTGTAATTTGTGTGTAATTGTGTGTGGAATTATGTGTGGGTTTTTTATGAACGGAAAAGGTCGGTGGCTTGTGCATTTAAGGTAAGTCTCAGTGGTCCTTGGCCTGCCACACACCTTCTTGTGACCTGAACCCCCAACTCCTGGGACTCTACCACACTGACAGTGTGTGTGTTGTGTAGTGTGTGTACTTCACCTAGTGAGGTGGCGGGGGGTCGAGTCCGAGCTCCTGGCCCCGCCGCTTCACTGATCGCTACTAGGTCACTCTCCCGAGCCGTGAGGCTTTATCATTACCTCTGCTTAAAAGCTATGTATGGGATCCTGCCTCCACTACATCGCTTCCGAAACTTATTCCACTTACTGACTACTCTGTGGCTGTAAGAAATACTCCTAAATCCTGTGATCTTCATCTGTGTCTTTAGCTTCCAACTGTGTCCCGTGTTACTGTGTCCAATCTCTGGAAACATCCTGTCTTTGTCCATCCTTGTCATTCCCCTCAGTAGTTTTTGTATGTCGTTACTCTGTCCCCCCTATCTTCCGGTCCTCCAGTGTCGTCAGGTTGATTTCCTTACCTCTCCTCGTAGGACATACCTCTTAGCTTGGGACTAGTCTTGTTGCAATCCTTTGCCACTTTCTCTAGTTTCTTTACGTGCTTGCTTGCTAGGATGTGGGTTCAAACTGTGCCGAATCTCCAATATGGGCCCTAACGTATACGGTGTTAAGGGGTTCCTGAACGATTCCTTATTAAGATGTCGGAATGCTGTTCTGAGGTTTGCTAGGTGGCCATAGGCTGCAGCAGGTATTGGTGGATGTGCGCTTCAGGAGATGTGCTTGGTGTTATACTCACCCAGATCTTTTTCCTTGAGTGAGGTTTGTAGTTCTCTGACCCCCTAGACTGTACTGCGTCTGCGGCCTTCTTTGCCCTTCCCCCAATCTTCATGACTTTGCACTTGGTGGGATTGAACTCCAGGAGCCAATTGCTGGACCAGGTTCTGCAGCCTGTTCCAGATCCCATTTGTAGTTCTGCCTGGTCTTCGATCGAGTGTATTCTTCTCATCAAACTTTCACGTCATCTGCATACAGGGACACCTCAGGGCTATTCCTTCCGTCATGTCGTTCACAAATACCAGGAACATGCACTGGTCTAGGACTGACCCTGCGGGATCCCCGTGGTCACTGGTGCCCACTCTGAACCTCGCCACGTACATGACTCGCTGCTGTCTTCATGACAAGTATTCTGATTCCATTTTGTAGTGCCTTCCTGTTATCCCTGCTTGGTCCTCCAGTTTTTGCACCAATCTTCTTGTGTGGAACTGTTGTCAAACGCCTTTCTTCGCAGTCCAAGAATATGGCAATCCACCCACCCCGCCTCTCTCTGTCTTACTGCTGTCACATGTCATAGGGAAACTTCCAGGTAGGTTTGTGTCACAGGATTTCCGTCCCTGAAAACCTTGCTGGGCTGCACATGGTTGATGAGGTTCGTTCCTTTCTAGGTGTTTCCCACCTCTCTTCTCCTGATAATCTTCTGCCCCCATGATTTTGCATCCTATTAACATTCAGTGACACTGGCTGTAGTTTAGTGCTTATGTCTGATCTCCTTTTTTAAAGATTGGGACTACATTTGCTTGTATTCCATGCCTCAGGCAATCTCCCTGAGTTTCGATAGATGTATTTGTAATATTGTTGTTAGGGTTATACATCATTGCGCCTCTGCTCCCTCTCTCACTCACCCATGGGGAGATGTTATCTGGACCCCATTGCCTTTGAGGATTCTAGCTCACTCAGAAGCCTCTTCACTTCTTCCTCGGTTGTGTGCACTGTGTCCAGAACTTGGTGGTGAGACCCACCTCTCCGTCTTGTGGCGTCCCTTCTGTCTCCTCTGTGTGAACACTTCTTCGACTCCTCTTG
>NC_069449.1:6214706-6224706 GCF_026875155.1 Cherax quadricarinatus
CCTGAGGACTTCTATTATTTATACTTCTAGATATGAAGCAAAGAATTCTGTTAGCTTTATTGCGAACACTAATGCACTGTTGTCCTGGTTTTAAATTACTGCTAACCAGAACTCCTAAATCCTTTTTGCAATCAGAAGTATTAAGATCTACATTATTTAGTTTATATGTCGCATGGTTATTTACCTGTCCAACATTTAGAACTTTGCATTTGTCAATATTAAACTGCATCTGCCACTTCTCCGACCATTGCATCAGTCTATTCAAATCATCCTGGAGTGCTCTAGTGTCCTCATTAGAATGAATTGGACGGCCTATTTTGGTGTCATTAGCAAATTTGCTTATGTCGCTATTTATTCTCTCATCTTTGTCGTTTATGTAAATTGTGAACAACAACGGGTCCAACACTGACCCCTGAGGAACAACGCTTGTGACGTGCCCCCATTCTGATTTCTCCCCATTTATGCAAACTCTCTGCTGTCTTTTTGTCAGCCATGCCTCTGCCCAGAAAAAAATTCCTCCTCCTATTCCGTGTGCCTTAAGTTTCCTCAATAGCCTCTGGTGTGGAACTCTATCGAGAGCCTTACTGAAGTCCATATACACAATATCATACTCATTACCATGATCTACCTCTTCAAACACCTTAGTGAAAAAAGTTAGTAAATTCGTAAGACAGGAACGCCCCTTTGTAAAACCGTGTTGAGATTCATTAATCAGTCTGTGCCTGTCAAGATGACTACAAATTACTTCGGCAATTATTGTTTCCATAAATTTTCCCACTATGGATGTAAGGCTTATTGGTCTATAGTTCGAAGCCAAGGACCTGTCACCTGCCTTGTAAATAGGTATTACATTTGCCATTTTCCACTCATCAGGCACTATGCCAGTTTGTAGTGATATGTTAAAAAGATTAGCCAAAGGTATGCTAAGTTCCTCTAGTATTTTCCTGGGTGAAAACTGAGAGGAAGTAGGTATTTAGAATTTCACACATATCCTTATCACTGTCTGTGATCTGACCAGAGTTACTCTTAAGTGGGCCAATCGTGTCCCTAATCTTACTTCTGTATACCTGAAAGAATCCTTTAGGGCTAATCTTTGAATCCCTTGCGACCTTAGCCTCATAATCCCTTTTTGCTTTTCTTATTCCTTTCTTTATTTCTCTCTTTTATTGAATATATTGATTTCTTAACTGCCCATCCCCTCTTTTGATACACCTATATATGCCTCTCTTTTGACCAATGTGATGTTTTAATCTATTGTTCATCCATTTGGGATAATTTTTGTTAGATCTAATTTCCCTACTCGGAACAAAAGTTGTCTGGGCAGCTAGAACTATGCTCTGAAAAACGTATTGAGACCAAGATCACCTACCTGAGCCATAGTCAGGACATCCCAATTTAGCCCACCCAGGTAATTTTTCAGTCCCATGAAGTCGGCCAAGCGAAAATCTGGGACAGAGATTTGATTGCAGTTATCTGGGTAATTCCATGATATATTAAAACTAAGTGATTTGTGATCACTTTCCCCAAGCTCATAATTAACCTCAAGATTATTAATTAGTGAATCTTTGTTGGCAAGAACCAAGTCAAGCAGATTATTTCCTCTAGTTGGTTCTGTCACAACCTGTTCTAAAAAGCAATCCTGAACCGTATCAAGAAAGTCACTAGACTCAAGATTTCCTGTCATATTGTTCCAATCAATTTGTTTAAAGTTAAAATCTCCATTATCACAACATTTTCATATCTAGATGCCTTATGAATTTCGTCCCATAACAGCTTACTGCCCTTCCTATCAAGGTTTGGGGGCCTATAAATCACACCCAAAATTAATTTGTAATGTCCCTCGAGAAGCTGTAGCCAAACAGATTCTGTGTTCGATGTTTCTAATCTTATATCATGTCTAAGACAACAATTTAAATTTTCTCTGACTTACATCGCCACTCCACCACCCTTCCTGTTGACCCTATCAGTGTGGAATAGTTTATAACCCTGTATGTTGCATTCAGAAGGCATTTCTCTATCTTTCAGGTTGAACCAGATCTCTGTTATACCAATAATGTCTATATTACCTGCACTTGCAAGGAATCTTAGCTCATCTATCTTATTTCTTAGACTCCTACTATTTGTTTAGTAAACCTTAAAGGAGCTAGTCACTCGTTTCCCTCTACTATCCCTCTTTGTTGATAAATTGATTTGCTATTTAGCAACTTTATTTTGAATATTGTCTTTTAAACATATTCCTGAGGTATCCCGGTAATAACTGCTGTTTTTAACCCTAATGCTGCAGCCTGATTGTTTCCCACAAACGCCCATACCTCTATAATCTATCAGTTTAAATTCCTAGACAAGTCATCAATTACCCTCTCAATTGAATTAGCTAATGCAACCACTCCATCCCCAGAGAGATCCTTAATTTATTTCCACAACTCTCAGTATTATTCATTATATACATTTACCATATTAGTCCTGAATTAACTCGGTCCTATACGCATGGTTATTGCGCTTGTCCTCCTACTCCCGCTGCGCATCTTGGTTCCTGTTCTCTAAATAACAAAAAAAGGCACAATACCGTGACTGGAACGATACACAAATAACCCGCACATAAAAGAGAGAAGCTTACGACGACGTTTCGGTCCGACTTGGACCATTGACAAAGTCATCCTGTTCTCTATTTCTGACCAATCACAAGGGTTCTGTGAGTCGCTCCAGCTAAGAGGTGATAGTGTCTGCTCGCTTCCCATTGGCTGAGAGACCAAAATGTAAACATTTCTAGCTTGGCGTCGCCTAGAGCAGTTTTTTTCAACGAGTGACACTCACATACTCTTGGATTTTACCCTCTACAATGTCGGTAAGTACAGATTTTTGTGTCTAGTGTGTAAATGAATAGTTTAGCCATATTTTGATATATATATATATATATATATATATATATATATATATATATATATATATAATATATATATATATATATTATATATATATATATATATATATATATATATATATATATATATATATATATATATATGTGTGTGTGTGTGTGTGTATAAGTCTGTGTGAAGCATAATTTGAGTACATCATGCAACTGAAAAAAGTGTAACAAAAAAGGAGCGAGCACAATCAGTCCTTCTCATTAAGGCTTGAAATTTCAGTAAATAAATATTTCTAAAAAAAATTCCTAATAAATGTATGAATTCTGTAGTGGTCTGGGTGTGTACAGAATGTTTTTATTGTTCTTCCAGATCAATGAAAATTGTTTTATGGTAAGATTTCCAAAGAGAAGTCCAAATATGTTTGTATTTTGGAAGAAAGTGACTCAGATCCAGAGCCAGGTGACCTGGAATTACTTAACAGTGGTGATGAATGCTTGCCACTGGATGCAGAGGTGTCAAGTGATGATGAGGAGGAAGTGAGGCCATCCAAAAAGCCAAAATTAGCCAAGAAAAAGAAAAGTATTACGATCCAGGTATTGCAGCAAAAAGAAAAATCATGACACATCCTAATTTTCCTGTGCTGTATGCAAAGTAAATCTGTGAATCAAGGAGGATAGAAATTGCTTCATAGACTTTCATAATAGTAATTAATTATCTAGAATGATTGTTCTTTCTCAAGAAGCTCAGGAATATGCAACATGAAACTTTGATCTCTTTGCAATGTGTGTATTTTGCTATTTGGTTTATTTTTATTTTTTAATACTTACAAAATGTTTGGAAACAAGTTCCATTTGTGTTTTTGATATTGTCTCTGTGTATAATAAATTAAAAAAAATAGTTATTTGGTATTTTATTAACAATTGCAACTTTGCAACATTTACAATTTTACACCCTTTACCGGGTAGGACCTACTATAATAAGTCCTCGAATATTAGTAATTGATCGAAAATTAACTTTCAGAAATCCATTTACATGGGCTCATTTAGATTATGATGAGATGCTCTATCCACTCATTAAAAAACACATTTCAAAATTTGCATTTTCTTAGGTGTGCCTGATTAAGGGTTTTAACAATTTTATAAGAAAACCTCATCTATAGATTCATTTACTCAGACCCAAATTCTTGTTGATTAACAAAGTAATTAGAAAATCATCTCTCAGTACTCTGCTGCATTATATCTCCCACAGAATTAAGTTTTTTACATGAATAAAACATTACTGCAACAAGTTTTTGGATTATACAATAAAATTCAAAAAGATATCAGCACTGACCTTGCTTCGATGGAACGACGGATAAGCTGTCATTGTCAGAATGGTTGTTAGTAGTGGAAGTCTCACTTGTAGTGTTGGACTTGATGGATGTTGACTTAGTGGTGTGTTGGTCATGGCTTGCTTGTGCATCCAGAAGAAGGTCCAAGTAATCTCCACGTCTTTGGCCTCTTTTCCTGACTGCTATTGTCTGCTTCACCACGCGTTCAAAAAATTTAGTACCTGAAGTCTCTAATTTTAGTCTGAGAAAGTTGAAGAGCCTTGGGGAAATATTTATAATAGTAAATTTTAAGGTTCTAATAAAAGAAAAAGAAAAGAATGTTTCTGCCCATTTGGCAAATTCTGGTTCCTCCTCTTTAAAGGAATTGCATTCAATACCAAAAGTACAGGAAGCAATTGTATCCATAGTGAATCGTCCAAAATTTACCTTCATATCAACATAAGGTTTCTTAGCAGCTTCTTTAAGAGTAAAAGAAACAAGATCATCAGCCTTGTCACTGATGAGAGGGAACATCCCACGCATCTTGCCGGAGGTAAAGGTTGGAGTCATAACTGCTCGAAGAGCCCTCCACTCATCTCCTGACTTGTTACCAAGCATTTCGTTGGTAAGGCTTCCTTCTTCAGCCAGGAACTGCCGACGGTCAACAAAATGATCAAAGTCCTTAACGAAAATATTTTTGAGAATGTCAGGATCGCCAATCATCAAAACAGGACGAAATATTTCGTACATTCCACAGAATGTTGCGCCACCATACTTGTAGTACACCTGCAAATATGAAGTATGACTCACGAAATAGTAATGACACGATTAAAAACAAACTACGGTATGAGTAGGGATTGAACTAGCAGCAAGTGTGTAAGCCATTTGACCACCAGGCTAGTTGGCTGAGCCTTATTGTAGCCATTGGTTTGGCCTCGAGTTTTACTGTTCACTTGCCGCGACTTCAGTCCCCACCATTACCGTGGTTTATTACAATGTGGCTGTATTCACTGCCGTACTCTCCATTCTTCATAAAGCAATTCTTAAAATTTCACATATTAACAAAATTTACAAAATACAAAATTAAATAATATACACAAAATTCATTTATTTTTGGTCAAATCTTCAAGTGAAGATTACCAACCTCGTCAAAATAATCCCATCGATTTTGTGTTAATGATAACTGCTTGTGTATGTGCCCGAGGAATGGAAGGGAAGGTGGTGTAGGAATTCCAAGGGATGACCAGTAGCTGTGGCGCCAGCGGGAGTATGCCCAAGCTGCCAACACCAGTCCAACCACAAACAACCACAACACAATGTCCATTCTGAAATTAAAATGTAATCATTTGTTATTTTGACTTACTGTGTGTTAAAATCACAAAATTTCCCTTATCTGCAGCAACATTTGCCTAGATCAGTGATTCCCAACCTTTCTCAGGCTGCCATCCCCCTTGGCTCCCACATCCCTAGCACCCCATCCCCCCCACGCTCCCCTCCACACACATAATAAATTTCTTTCTTGATATTTGTGGAAAATTTTGATAATTTTCCTGTAATCTGTGTAATAACTGAAAGATAATAATGTTTAAACGAAAGCGTGTAAGAGTGTAACATTAACGTGACTTTTAGAAGGTGTTACGTCACATGTCTTTAGCGCTCCCCCCTTGATTATAATAATAATAATAATAATAATAATAATAATAATAATAATAATAATATGTCACATGACAACTAATATTTTCTATAATTTCCTTATGTACTGTAAGGAGTTTATTATGTTAGGAAAAATTATTATAATGTTGGATGAAATTAATATTTCAGTGATGAAAATGTATTACACACCTGGAAGTGTTATTGAATTAATTGAGATGTATTGGTAAACAAAAGGTTTTGTTTACCAATACATCATTATTCCGAAAGGTATCGGCTACAGAGTAGGCTTTTTCCGTCGAGTACAAAAAGTAGGAGTAGTAGAGATGTGAAAACGATGTAATCAGTCCATCACCTTTGAAGACATCGAGGACCAGGAAGGTACAACAGGGAAGGCACTGCAGTGGATCAGAGAATACCTGACGGGAAGGCATCACAGAGTTATGGTACGTAATGAGGTGTCACAGCGGGCGACTGTTACGAGAAGGGTACCACAGGGGTCAGTCCTAGGACCGGTGATGTTTCTGGTATATATGAATGACATGATGGACGGAATAGGCTCAAAAGTGTCCTTCTTTGCAGATGATGTGAAGTTAATGAGGAGACTTCAATCGGAGGAGGATAAGGCAGGACTACAGACGAATCTGGACAAGGTGCAGGCCTGGTCCAGCAACTGGTCCTTGGAGTTCAACCCCACCAAGTGCAAAGTCATGAAGATTGGGGAAGAGCAAAGAAGACCATAGACGGAGTACAGTCTAGGGAGGCCAAAGACAACAAACCTCCTTCAAGGAGGATCGTGGGGTGCGTATAATACCCAACACATTTCCTGAGGGCCACATCAATCAAATAACTGCTGCAGCATATGGGGGACTAGAGAAGCTAAAAACAGCATTCCAACGTCTTAGTAAGGAGTCGTTCCGGACCCTGTACATGGGTATTTGTGGGAAACAATCAGGCTGCAACATTAGGGTTAAAAACAGCAGTTATTACCGGGATACCTCAGGGATATGTTTAAAAGGCAATATTCAAAATAAAGTTACTAGTAATGGCAAATCAATTGATCAACAAACGAAGAGAGATAGTAGAGGGCAACGAGTGACTAGCTTCCTTAAGGTTCAATATACAAATAGTAGGAGTCTAAGAAATAAGATAGATGAGCTAAGATTACTTGCAAGTGTAGGTAATATAGATATTATTGGTATAACAGAGACCTGGTTCAACCTGAAAGATAGAGAAATGCCTTCTGAATGCAACATACAGGGTTATAAACTATTACACACTGACAGGGTCAACAGGAAGGGTGGTGGTGTGGCGATGTATGTCAGAAAAAAATTTAAATTGATGTCTTAGACATGAAATAAGATTAGAAACATCGAACACAGAATATGTTTGGCTTCAGTTTCTCGAGGGACGTGACAAATTAATTTTGGGTGTGATTTATAGGCCCCCAAACCTTGATAGGGAGGGCAGTAAGCTGTTATGGGACGAAATTCATAAGGCATCTAGATATGAAAATGTTGTGATAATGGGAGATTTTAACTTTAGACAAATTGATTGGAACAATATGACAGGAAATCTTGAGTCTAGTAACTTTCTTGATACGGTTCAGGATTGCTTTTTAGAACAGGTTGTGACAGAACCAACTAGAGGAAACAATCTGCTTGACTTGGTTCTTGCCAACAAAGATTCACTAATTAATAATCTTGAGGTTAATGATGAGATTGGGGAAAGTGATCACAAATCACTTAGTTTTAATATATCATGGAATTACCCAGATAACTGCAATCAAACCTCTGTCCCAGATTTTCGCTTGGCCGACTTCATGTGATTGAAAAATTACTTGGGTGGGCTAAATTGGGATGTCCTGACTATGGGTCAGGAAGGTGATCTTGGTCTCAATACGTTTTTCAGAGCATAGTTCTAGCTGCCCAGACAACTTTTGTTCCGAGTAGAGAAATTAGATCTAACAAAAATGATCCCAAATTGATGTACAATAGATTAAAACATCTCATTGGTCAAAAGAGAGGCATATATAGGCGTATCAAAAGAGGGGATAGGCAGTTAAGAAATCAATATATTCAATTAAAGAGAGAAATAAAGAAAGGAATAAGGAAAGAAAAAAGAGTTTATGAGGCTAAGGCCGCAAGGGATTCAAAGACTAACCGAAAGGGTTCTTTCAGGTATACAGAAGTAAGATTAGGGACAAGATTTGCCCACTTAAGAGTAACTCTGGTCAGATCACTGACAGTGATAAGGATATGTGTGAAATTCTAAATACCTACTTCCTCTCAGTTTTCACCCAGGAAAATACTAGCATTATTCCTGAAATAATAGATTACTATGTACGATTGCGGTAACTAGTGACATGGTCCTCAGACAAATAGAGAAACTAAAACCTAACAATTCCCGAGGTCCTGATGAACTGTTTGCAAGGGTGTTAAAGGAATGTAAAGAGGAACTTAGCATACCTTTGGCTAATCTTTTTAACATATCACTACAAACTGGCATAGTGCCTGATAAGTGGAAAATGGCAAATGTAATACCTCTTTACAAGGCAGGTGACAGGTCCTTGGCTTCGAACTATAGACCAATAAGCCTTACCTCCATAGTGGGAAAATTTATGGAGTTCCACACCAGAGGCTATTGAGGAAGCTTAGGGCACACGGAATAGGAGGAGGAATTTTTTCCAGGGTAGAGGCATGGCTGACAAATAGACAGCAGAGAGTTTGCATAAGTGGGGAGAAATCAGAATGGGGGCACGTCACAAGCGGTGTTCCTCAGGGGTGAGTGTTGGGCCCGTTGTTGTTCACAATTTACATAAACGACATAGATGAGGGAATAAATAGCGACATAAGCAAATTTGCTGATGACACCAAAATAGGCCGTCCAATTCATTCTAATGAGGACATTAGAGCACTCCAGGATGATTTGAATAGACTGTCGCAATGGTCGGAGAAGTGGCAGATGCAGTTTAACATTGACAAATGCAAAGTTCTAAATGTTGAACAGTTAAATAACCATGCCATATATAAACTAAACAATGTAGATCTTAATACTACCGATTGCGAAAAGGATTTAGGAGTTCTGGTTAGCAGTAACCTAAAACCAAGACAACAGTGCATTAGTGTTCGCAATAAAGCTAACAGAATTCTTGGCTTCATATCTAGAAGTATAAATAATAGAAGTCCTCAGGTTGTTCTTCAACTCTATATATCCTTGGTTAGGCCTCATTTAAACTATGCTGCTCAGTTCTGGTCATCGTATTACAGAATGGATGTAAATGCTCTGGAAAACGTACAGAGGAGGATGACAAAGATGATTAAGTAAGTAAGTAAGTAAATTTATTCAGGTATACACAATACAGTTACATAGAATTATCATACATAGCAGCATATGTGTAGAGAACCTAGGATAACCCAAAAAAGTCAGACAGAGTGACTTATTTCCATTGGGGTCCCATGTATCAGAAATCTTCCCTATGAGGATAGACTGAAGGCCCTGAATCTGCACTCTCTCGAAAGGCGTAGAATTAGGGGGGATATGATCGAGGTGTATAAATGGAAAACAGGAATAAATAAAGGGGATGTAAATAGCGTGCTGAAAATTTCCAGCCAAGACAGGACTCGCAGCAATGGTTTCAAGTTGGAAAAATTCAGATTCAGGAAGGATATAGGAAAGCACTGGTTTGGTAACAGAGTTGTGGATGAGTGGAACAAACTCCCGAGTACAGTTATTGAGGCTAAAACGTTG
Source organism: Cherax quadricarinatus (assembly GCF_026875155.1). Lineage (NCBI taxonomy): Eukaryota > Metazoa > Arthropoda > Malacostraca > Decapoda > Parastacidae > Cherax > Cherax quadricarinatus. Next base: position 6,224,286 of record NC_069449.1, read on the forward strand.
TGTAGTTTTAAAAATAGGTTAGATAAATACATGAGTGGGTGTGGGTGGGTGTGAGTTGGACCTGACTAGCTTGTGCTGCCGGGTCTGGTACAGTGCTCCATCCTTGAGTGGGGATGACCAGACTGGGTGGGTCATTGGGATAATCCGGGGGGTGGGTCATTGGTCTAATCCGGGGGGGACATGGACCTGCTCCGCATGGGTCAGTAGGCCTGTTGTAGTGTTCCTTCTTTCTTATGTTCTTAAGCACGTCAAAAAAAAAAAAAAATAGAAAAAGTTCAAAGGTTTGCAACGAGACTAGTCACGGAGCTAAGGGGCATGTCCTACGAGGAGAGGTTAAGGGAACTCGACCTGACGACACTGAAGGACAGGAGGGACAAGGAGGACATGAAGTTGAAGACTAGGATGAGTTACAGGGATATTA
>NC_069449.1:6227206-6229706 GCF_026875155.1 Cherax quadricarinatus
GGCAGTTAAGAAACCAATATATTCAGTTAAAGAGAGAAATAAAAAAAAGAGGAATAAGAAAAGCAAAAAGGGATTAAGAGGCTAAGGTCGCAAGGGATTCAAAGATTAACCCTAAAGGATTCTTTCAGGTATACAGTTGTAAGATTAGAAACAAGATAGACCCACTTAAGAGTAGCTCAGGTAACATCACTGACAGTGATAGAGATATGTGTGAAATTTTCAATTCTTAATTCCTCTCAGCCTTTACTCAGGAAGATACTAGCGAAATTCCAGAAATAATAAATTATGTAGAACAGGACGATAATAAACTATGTACGATTGCAGCAACTAGTGACATGGTCCTCAGATAAATAGAGAAATTAAAACCTAACAAATCCCCAGGCCCTGATGAACTGTTTGCAAGGGTGTTAAAGGAATGTAAAGAGGAACTTAGCACACCTTTGGCTAATCTTTTCAACATATCACTACAAACTGGCATAGTGCCTGATAAGTGGAAAATGGCAAATGTAATACCTATTTACAAGGCAGGTGACAGGTCCTTGGCTTCGAACTATAGACCAATAAGCCTTACATCCATAGTGGGAAAATTTATGGAATCATTAATTGCCGAGGTAATTCGTAGCCATCTTGATAGGCATAAATTGATAAATGAATCTCAACACAGTTTTACTAAGGGGCGTTCCTGCCTTATGAATTTACTAACTTTTCTCGCTAAGGTGTTTGAGGAGGTAGATCATGGTATTGAATATGATATTGTGTATATGGACTTCAGTAAGGCTTTCGATAGAGTTCCACATCAGAGACTTTTGCGAAAGCTTAAGGCACACGGAATAGGAGGAGAAATTTTTTCCTGGCTTGAGGCATGGTTGACAAATAGGCAGCAAAGAGTTTGCATAAATGGGGAGAAATCAAAATGGGGGCATGTCACAAGCGGTGTTCCACAGGAGTCAGTGTTGGGCCCCTTGTTGTTCACAATTTACATAAACGATATAGATGAGGGAATAAATAGTGACATAAGCACATTTGCTGATGACATCAAAACAGGCCGTCCAATTCATTCTGTTGAGGACACTAGAGCACTCCAGGATAATTTAAATAGACTTATGCAGTGGTCGGAGAAGTGGCAGATGCAGCTTAATATAGACAAATGCAGAGTGCTAAATGTTGGATAGGACAATAACCATACCACTTATAAACTGAATAGTGTAGATCATAATACTACTGATTGCGAAAAGGATTTAGGAGTTCTGGTTAGCAGTAATCTGAAACCAGGACAACAGTGCATAAGTGTTCGCAATAAAGCTAACAGAATCCTTGGCTTCATATCAAGAAGTATAAATAATGGTTAGGCCTCATTTAGACTATGCTGCTCAGTTCTCGTCACTATATTACAGAATGGATATAAATGCTCTGGAAAACGTACAGAAGAGGATGACAAAGATGATCCCATGCATCAGAAATCTTCCCTATGAGGATAGACTGAGGGCCCTGAATCTGCACTCTCTAGAAAGGCGTAGAATTAGGGGGGATATGACTGAGGAGTATAAATGGAAAACAGGAACAAATAAAGGGATGTTAATGGCGTGGTGAAAATATCCGCCAAGACAGGACTAGCAGCAATGGTTTCAAGTTGGAAAGGTTCAGATTCAGGAAGAATATAGGAAATCACTGGTTCGGTAATAGAGTTGTTGGTGAGTGGAACAAACTCCAGAGTACCGTCATAGACGCTAAGACGTTGTGTAGTTTTAAAAATAGGTTGGATAAATACATGAGTGGGTGTGGGTGGGTGTGAGTTGGACCTGACTAGCTTGGCTACCAGGTCTGGTGCCGTGCTCCTTCCTTAAGTGGAAGTGACCTGACTAGGTAGTCATTGTTCTAGGCCGGGGGGCTGAATGGGCCTGCTTCGCATGGGTCAGTACGCCTGTTGCAATGTTCCTTCTTTCTTATGTTCTTTCAATGTTATGGTCCTTGAGGGTGAGATCCTCTGACATGATCACTCCCATTTCTTTGACGTTAGTTTTCAGGTCTATTGTGTGGTTGGAATTTGTTTAATACTCCGATGAAGTTTTAATTTTCTCACGTTTTCCATATCGGAGTAATTTAAATTTCTCATCACTGAACTTCATATTGTTTTCTGCGGCCGATTTAAAGATTTGGTTGATGTCCGCCTGGAGTCTTGCAGTGTCTTCAGTGGAAGACACTGTCATACAGATTCGGGAGTCATCTGCAAAGGAATTCACGGTGCTGTGGCTTATATCCCTGTCTATGTCCGGTATTAGGATATGGAACAAAATGGGAGCGAGTACTGTGCCTTGTGGAACAGAGCTTTTCACTCTGTTGACTACTATCCTTTGTGTTTTATTTGTTAGAAAATAATAGATCCATCTACTAACTTTCTGCGTTATTCGTTTATCACTCATTATGTGCGCTATTACACCATGGTCACATTTGTCAAAGGCTTTTGCAAAGTCTGTGTTTATTACATCTGCATTCTGTTTGT
>NC_069449.1:6232206-6262741 GCF_026875155.1 Cherax quadricarinatus
CATTTCTTGGGTATTTTAAATCATTACCTATTTCATAAATTTTGGATATTTCCTCATCTATGAACTCAGGACTAAAATTCGTAAAAGCTCTCAAAAAACATTGATGAGAAAACAGACAGTTTGACTCTATCTTGATGCGAGGAATAATAGTGGACATAGGAACAGTTATTTGTAGGTTTTCTGTAAATTTAAATTTGAATTCATTATTACCCTTAATAATTAAAACATCTAGAAAAGGCAATGAGTTTATTTTCTTCAAACTCAACAGTAAAGTTTATAGAATGGGCTAAGCTATTTAATTTTCCAAGAAAATGGTGTATATCTACATTTTTGGGCATAAGACACAAAATATCATCACATATCTGAACCATTTAGCTCTTTTAGGGAGGATTGTGTTAAGCAACCTTGTTTCAAAAAATTCCATGTTTAGGTTACTAAGAACAGGTGAAAGAGGATTTCCCATTGCCATACCAAACTTCTGAGTGTAAAACTTATCATTAAATACAAATTTTGCATCAACAATGCAAAGTTTATAAGTTTAATGATAGTAGGAACTGGCAATGGTAAATCATAGTTAACGAGTTCTTCAGATAAGGAAACTTAATAAATCATCAACAGGAACTTTCGTAAACAAGGAAGTAACATCAAAACTAACCATGTTAAAATCATTTAAGTCAGTCAAAGAGTTTAATTTATCAACAAGTCTATGTTGTTTTTAACATTAAAGTTAGAAATTTTGCCAACAATAGGGCTCAAAATATCGACAAGCCATTTGGATAATTTATATGAAACTGACCTATGGAGCTAATAATTGGTCTGACTGGATTCCCTGGTTTGTGTGTTTTTATTAGTCCATACATGTAAGGTAAAGATGGATTAGTGGAAGTAAATTGTTTGACTAATTCTTCTTTGCCTTTCAGTAGAAGTTTTATTGTTTTATTGAAATTGCTGTTAACGGTTTCTAGGGGATTTTTCCTAAGTTTAGAATAGGTTTCAGTATCATCTAAGAGATTATTCATTTTTTCTTGGTAATCATTTTCTTTCATAATTACTATTGCATTTATTTTGTCTGCTTTAGTAAGGCGCAAATTTTTTTTGTTATTAAGTGTATCATAAGACTTAAAGAATCTTTGAGGGCAATTGGGAATGTTTGGTTTTAACATAGAGCTGTATACCATTCTTTACTAATATTAATTTCATCAGAGGATAAATCAGAAATTTTTTCAAAGTTACAAAAGGCTTTTGCAATTTCAACTTATTAAGTTTTTTTGAAGTTGCAAAACTTAGGCCAAAACCTAGAGCAGCAGTTGTATGTTTGTCTAAAATTTCATCTGATAAGTTAATTACAAAATTGTTATTAGCATGCTTCGTCCAATCACTATTTTCAATTAAAATGTCTAATTTTCTTTGTAGTTTGCTCTTGAGTTCATTACAAATTCTTCTGAGTTTATTATAGCAATGATCCAACATACTGTGTTTCCATTCTGATGGAATGGCCTGATTAAAAGAGTATTTTTGTTCTCAATATTTGAATGCTTCCTTCTCCTGTATTTTGGTTATTTCAATATGTTTCTGAAGAATAATTCTCATAAAATCATCAAAAGGACGATCTCTCATGTCAAGGAGTCTATTGGGTAAAAGAGACTTGGGCAGAACTTGTTCATTTAAACAATTTTTTAAAAAATTAAGTCGAATTTTTAACTTGTGGGACTTGATCAGTGCAGAAGAAAACTGTGAAACAAAAGATATATGATTAGGAAAGCTTATCGAGAACATTCTGAAGAGTCGTGTGGTATCCATTAATGCAATAAGATCACAGTAAACAGGTGATTTCAAAATATGCAAAACAACCACTCTGAAAGAATAGAGAAATTCCAAGCGCTTTCGTGACTACTCACATTATCAAGGAACTATGAAAGTGAAGCATCCAAGGAAGCTATATAAGGGGTCGGCCAGCACCTCACTATCAGATCCCACAACGGTTAAACACGTGACGCGCGGCGAGCCAACTTGGACAGGTCCTTTGCAAAACTCACCCCCAAGCTATTTATTTGTCCAGTGTATTATTAAATTCTACCCAAATTCTATTAATTATAAATGGATCTAATTTATATAAACCAAAGGAAATATTCATATTATTGTCAAAACTGCTTTTTATGAAACAAGATTCAATTATATTCTCTATTTTTGCATATTTTGAAATCACCTGTTTACTGTGATCTTATTGCATATATATATATATATATATATAATTTTCTCCTACCACCCCCTATATTTCAAGTATGTTTTATTTAAAGACAAAATACATTGGCCAAACCTTCACAAAAATACAACAGAAAGTAAAACAACGTAGGTAACTCAGAGCTGCATCTCGAATACTTCGTCCAGCTCCCCTGTGTTGGGCCGCGTGCCCAGAATGCTGCAGGCATTTCCTCTCTGGATTGCAACACTGAGTCTCTGAAAGAGGAAGCTGATCGCCCTGTGGTCCTAGGTTTCTATGATGAGCTTTTCACCCAGCTCTTTGAGGAACTTTAGAGCACTTGCCCCATGCTCAAAGGGTCTCCGACCCTATTGGAATGAAGTTAAAGCAAGGGGGAAGGTCTTCATATTTTCGGATCTTCTGGGTTTCCCTGTGCCTGGCAGCTCCACCCCCTTCCACTACGGATTATGGCAAGTAGGTGTCTGCCAATGTGGCAGCACAGGTGCAGTCCCACGCAATCTGCTTTCCATCCTTCCAGGGTAGCACAGTGGCTCCATCAGGACGCTTTTGACTTCCATCAGACCTCAGTACTTGGGGTTCCCGTTGAGCTGGGCAACGGGCTGTGGCGAGGCTTCTCTTTATGATGTCATTGACCTCCTCATGTCTGGCATACTTCCCTTCTGTTGTGTGACACACGAGACCATGAAGTCCGAAATGATCAGCTGTCGCTCTGCCGCAAATACACCTGTGTTCTGATATATATATATATATATATATATATATATATATATATATATATATATATATATAATATATATATATATATAATTGCGCTAGACTTTGATCCAAGGCAGCCAGCTTTCAATGAGAAGGCTTACAGCTTTTCATCTCATCCCCTGCATGCATCAGCCTTACTAGAGATATTAACAATGCAAGGAATTCGCAAGAGCAGGCGAAATATACACAAACACTGATCTCTGGCTAAAGGAGACTCGAACCTACGAACCTTGGAACAAGGTACGCAGTGCTTTACCAATCTACCCACACTGGACCAATACCTTGGAGTGCAGCTTGTAAGCCTTCTCCCTGAAAGCTGGCTGCCTTGGATCAAAGTCTAGCTCAAGCTGGACTCCAAGGTATTGGTCCAGAGTGGGTAGATTGGTGAAGCACTGCGTACCTTCTTCCAAGGTTCGTAGGTTCGAGTCTTCTTCAGCCAGAGATCAGTGTTTGTGTATATTTCGCCTGCTCTTGCGAATTCCTTGCATATATATATATATATATATATATATATATATATATATATAATATATATATATATATATATATATATATATATATATATATATATATATATTGTTAATGAAAATATAGTCCATTAAATATGTGCATAAGTAACAGTGGCGTTGCTAGGGTTGGTGTCACCCCCATGAAATCCAAGGACTGGGGGATGAGGGGAGTAAACTCCAGTTATGTCACTACTGCATTACCAGTTATGTCACTAGTGCATGACCAGTTATGTCACTACTGCATGACCAGTTATGTCACTACTGCATGACCAGTTATGTCACTACTGCATGACCAGTTATGTCACTACTGCATGACCAGTTACGTCACTACTGCATGACCAGTTATGTCACTACTGCACGACCAGTTATGTCACTACTGCATGACCAGTTATGTCACTACTGCATGACCAGTTATGTCACTACTGCACGACCAGTTATGTCACTACTGCATGACCAGTTATGTCACTACTGCATGACCAGTTATGTCACTACTGCATGACCAGTTATGTCACTACTGCATGACCAGTTATGTCACTACTGCACGACCAGTTATGTCACTACTGCATGACCAGTTATGTCACTACTGCATGACCAGTTATGTCACTACTGCATGACCAGTTATGTCACTACTGCATGACCAGTTATGTCACTACTGCATGACCAGTTATGTCACTACTGCATGACTAGTTACGTCACTACTGCATGATGAGTTATGTCACTACTGCATGACCAGTTACGTCACTACTGCATGACCAGTTACGTCACTACTGCATGACCAGTTATGTCACTACTGCATGACCAGTTACGTCACTACTGCATGACCAGTTATGTCACTACTGCATGACCAGTTACGTCACTACTGCATGACCAGTTATGTCACTACTGCATGACCAGTTATGTCACTACTGCATGACCAGTTACGTCACTACTGCATGACCAGTTATGTCACTACTGCATGACCAGTTACGTCACTACTGCATGACCAGTTATGTCACTACTGCATAACCAGTTATGTCACTACTGCACGACCAGTTATGTCACTACTGCATGACCAGTTATGTCACTACTGCATGACCAGTTATGTCACTACTGCACGACCAGTTATGTCACTACTGCATGACCAGTTATGTCACTACTGCATGACCAGTTATGTCACTACTGCACGACCAGTTATGTCACTACTGCATGACCAGTTATGTCACTACTGCATGACAGTTATGTCACTACTGCATGACCAGTTATGTCACTACTGCATGACCAGTTATGTCACTACTGCATGACCAGTTACGTTACTACTGCATGACCAGTTATGTCACTACTGCATGACCAGTTATGTCACTACTGCATGACCAGTTATGTCACTACTGCATGACTAGTTACGTCACTACTGCATGATGAGTTATGTCACTACTGCATGACCAGTTACGTCACTACTGCATGACCAGTTACATCACTACTGCATGACCAGTTATGTCACTACTGCATGACCAGTTATGTCACTACTGCATGACCAGTTATGTCACTACTGCATGACCAGTTATGTCACTACTGCATGACCAGTTATGTCACTACTGCATGACCAGTTATGTCACTACTGCATGACCAGTTATGTCACTACTGCATGACCAGTTATGTCACTACTGCATGACCAGTTACGTTACTACTGCATAACCAGTTATGTCACTACTGCATGACCAGTTATGTCACTACTGCATGACCAGTTATGTCACTACTGCATGACCAGTTACGTTACTACTGCATGACCAGTTATGTCACTACTCCATGACCAGTTACGTCACTACTGCATAACCAGTTACGTTACAACTGCATAACCAGATATGTCACTACTGCATGACCAGTTACGTCACTACTGCATGACCAGTTATGTCACTACTGCATGACCAGTTATGTCACTACTGCATGACCAGTTACGTCACTACTGCATAACCAGTTACGTTACTACTGCATAACCAGATATGTCACTACTGCATAACCAGTTACGTCACTACTGCATGACCAGTTACGTCACTACTGCATGACCAGTTATGTCACTACTGCATGACCAGTTTATGTCACTACTGCATAACCAGTTATGTCACTACTGCATGACAGTTTATGTCACTACTGCATAACCAGTTACGTTACTACTGCATGACCAGTTACGTCACTACTGCATGACCAGTTATGTCACTACTGCATGACCAGTTATGTCACTACTGCATAACCAGTTACGTTACTACTGCATGACCAGTCATGTCACTACTGCATGACCAGTTATGTCACTACTGCATGACCAGTTATGTCACTACTGCATAACCAGTTACGTTACTACTGCATAACCAGTTATGTCACTACTGCATAACCAGTTATGTCACTACTGCATAACCAGTTATGTCACTACTGCATGACCAGTTATGTCACTACTGCATAACCAGTTATGTCACTACTGCATGACCAGTTATGTCACTACTGCATGACCAGTTATGTCACTACTGCATAACCAGTTACGTTACTACTGCATGACCAGTTATGTCACTACTGCATGACCAGTTATGTCACTACTGCATAACCAGTTACGTTACTACTGCATGACCAGTTATGTCACTACTGCATGACCAGTTATGTCACTACTGCATAACCAGTTATGTCACTACTGCATAACCAGTTACGTTACTACTGCATAACCAGTTATGTCACTACTGCATGACCAGTTATGTCACTACTGCATAACCAGTTATGTCACTACTGCATGACCAGTTATGTCACTACTGCATAACCAGTTACGTTACTACTGCATGACCAGTTATGTCACTACTGCATGACCAGTTATGTCACTACTGCATGACCAGTTATGTCACTACTGCATAACCAGTTACGTTACTACTATTTGACCAGTTATGTCACTACTGCATGACCAGTTATGTCACTACTGCATAACCAGTTATGTCACTACTGCATGACCAGTTATGTCACTACTGTATGACCAGTTATGTCACTACTGCATAACCAGTTACGTTACTACTGCATGACCAGTTATGTCACTACTGCATGACCAGTTATGTCACTACTGCATAACCAGTTATGTCACTACTGCATGACCAGTTATGTCACTACTGCATAACCAGTTACGTTACTACTGCATGACCAGTTACGTCACTACTGCATGACCAGTTATGTCACTACTGCATGACCAGTTATGTCACTACTGCATAACCAGTTATGTCACTACTGCATGACCAGTTATGTCACTACTGCATAACCAGTTACGTTACTACTGCATGACCAGTTATGTCACTACTGCATGACCAGTTATGTCACTACTGCATAACCAGTTATGTCACTACTGCATGACCAGTTATGTCACTACTGCATAACCAGTTACGTTACTACTGCATGACCAGTTACGTCTCTACTGCATGACCAGTTATGTCACTACTGCATGACCAGTTATGTCACTACTGCATAACCAGTTACGTTACTACTGCATGACCAGTTATGTCACTACTGCATGACCAGTTATGTCACTACTGCATGACCAGTTATGTCACTACTGCATAACCAGTTACGTTACTACTGCATAACCAGTTATGTCACTACTGCATGACCAGTTATGTCACTACTGCATAACCAGTTATGTCACTACTGCATGACCAGTTATGTCACTACTGCATAACCAGTTACGTTACTACTGCATGACCAGTTATGTCACTACTGCATGACCAGTTATGTCACTACTGCATGACCAGTTATGTCACTACTGCATAACCAGTTACGTTACTACTACATGACCAGTTATGTCACTACTGCATGACCAGTTATGTCACTACTGCATAACCAGTTATGTCACTACTGCATGACCAGTTATGTCACTACTGCATGACCAGTTATGTCACTACTGCATAACCAGTTACGTTACTACTGCATGACCAGTTATGTCACTACTGCATGACCAGTTATGTCACTACTGCATAACCAGTTATGTCACTACTGCATGACCAGTTATGTCACTACTGCATAACCAGTTACGTTACTACTGCATGACCAGTTACGTCACTACTGCATGACCAGTTATGTCACTACTGCATGACCAGTTATGTCACTAAATGCATAACCAGTTATGTCACTACTGCATGACCAGTTATGTCACTACTGCATAACCAGTTACGTTACTACTGCATGACCAGTTATGTCACTACTGCATGACCAGTTATGTCACTACTGCATAACCAGTTATGTCACTACTGCATGACCAGTTATGTCAATACTGCATAACCAGTTACGTTACTACTGCATAACCAGTTATGTCACTACTGCATGACCATTTATGTCACTACTGCATAACCAGTTACGTTACTACTGCATAACCAGTTACGTCACTACTGCATGACCAGTTATGTCACTACTGCATGACCAGTTATGTCACTACTGCATAACCAGTTATGTCACTACTGCATGACCAGTTATGTCACTACTGCATAACCAGTTACGTTACTACTGCATAACCAGTTACGTCATTACTGCATGACCAGTTATGTCACTACTGCATAACCAGTTACATCACTACTGCATGACCAGTTATGTCACTACTGCATGACCAGTTATGTCACTACTGCATGACCAGTTACGTCACTACTGCATGACCAGTTACGTCACTACTGCATGACCAGTTATGTCACTACTGCATGACCAGTTACGTCACTACTGCATGACCAGTTATGTCACTACTGCATGACCAGTTACGTTACTACTGCATGACCAGTTATGTCACTACTGCATGACCAGTTATGTCACTACTGCATGACCAGTTATGTCACTACTGCATAACCAGTTACGTTACTACTGCATAACCAGTTACGTCACTACTGCATGACCAGTTATGTCACTACTGCATAACCAGTTACGTCACTACTGCATGACCAGTTATGTCACTACTGCATAACCAGTTATGTCACTACTGCATAACCAGTTACGTTACTACTGCATGACCAGTTATGTCACTACTGCATGACCAGTTATGTCACTACTGCATGACCAGTTATGTCACTACTGCATAACCAGTTACGTTACTACTGCATAACCAGTTACGTCACTACTGCATGACCAGTTATATCACTACTGCATAACCAGTTACGTCACTACTGCATGACCAGTTATGTCACTACTGCATGACCAGTTATGTCACTACTGCATGACCAGTGACAAATGTTTAACAATGAGAACGTTTAAGGGCCATAAACTGAACAGGAGAATACTTCTCAACTTTATTAATGATAAAATAAACATTCATAGTAATATTAGGGAAACATAAACTCAAATACCACTTTGAGTACAGCAACACATCCTACATTTATTCATCTTCAACAATGAAAAAAATGAAAAATAAAGAAAAACACTGCAATATCAGATAAACACTAGTTCTGGTTTGACCTTGAGTACAAGTAACATCTCAGTGAATCTGATGTTACATTTGACCTTGAGTACAGGTAACATCTCAGTGAATCTGATCTTACATTTGACCTTGAGTACAGGTAACATCTCAGTGAATCTGATGTTACATTTGACCTTGAGTACAGGTAACATCTCAGTGAATCTGATCTTACATTTGACCTTGAGTACAGGTAACATCTCAGTGAATCTGATGTTACATTTAACCTTGAGTACAGGTAATATCTCAGTGAATCTGATGTTACATTTGACCTTGAGTACAAGTAACATCTCAGTGAATCTGATCTTACATTTGACCTTGAGTACAAGTAACATCTCAGTGAATCTGATGTTACATTTGACCTTGAGTACAGGTAACATCTCAGTGAATCTGATCTTACATTTGACCTTGAGTACAGGTAACATCTCAGTGAATCTGATCTTACATTTGACCTTGAGTACAGGTAACATCTCAGTGAATCTGATGTTACATTTGACCTTGAGTACAGGTAACATCTCAGTGAATCTGATGTTACATTTGACCTTGAGTACAAGTAACATCTCAGTGAATCTGATCTTACATTTGACCTTGAGTACAAGTAACATCTCAGTGAATCTGATGTTACATTTGACCTTGAGTACAGGTAACATCTCAGTGAATCTGATGTTACATTTGACCTTGAGTACAGGTAACATCTCAGTGAATCTGATGTTACATTTGACCTTGAGTACAAGTAACATCTCAGTGAATCTGATCTTACATTTGACCTTGAGTACAGGTAACATCTCAGTGAATCTGATGTTACATTTACCTTGAGTACAGGTAACATCTCAGTGAATCTGATGTTACATTTGACCTTGAGTACAGGTAATATCTCAGTGAATCTGATGTTACATTTGTCCTTGAGTACAGGTAACATCTCAGTGAATCTGATGTTACATTTGACCTTGAGTACAGGTAACATCTCAGTGAATCTGATGTTACATTTGACCTTGAGTACAGGTAACATCTCAGTGAATCTGATGTTACATTTGACCTTGAGTACAGGTAACATCTCAGTGAATCTGATGTTACATTTGACCTTGAGTACAGGTAACATCTCAGTGAATCTGATCTTACATTTGACCTTGAGTACAGGTAACATCTCAGTGAATCTGATGTTACATTTGACCTTGAGTACAGGTAACATCTCAGTGAATCTGATGTTACATTTGACCTTGAGTACAGGTAATATCTCAGTGAATCTGATGTTACATTTGACCTTGAGTACAGGTAACATCTCAGTGAATCTGATCTTACATTTGACCTTGAGTACAGGTAACATTTCAGTGAATCTGATGTTACATTTGACCTTGAGTACAGGTAATATCTCAGTGAATCTGATGTTACATTTGACCTTGAGTACAAGTAACATCTCAGTGAATCTGATCTTACATTTGACCTTGAGTACAAGTAACATCTCAGTGAATCTGATGTTACATTTGACCTTGAGTACAGGTAACATCTCAGTGAATCTGATCTTACATTTGACCTTGAGTACAGGTAACATCTCAGTGAATCTGATCTTACATTTGACCTTGAGTACAGGTAACATCTCAGTGAATCTGATGTTACATTTGACCTTGAGTACAGGTAACATCTCAGTGAATCTGATGTTACATTTGACCTTGAGTACAAGTAACATCTCAGTGAATCTGATCTTACATTTGACCTTGAGTACAAGTAACATCTCAGTGAATCTGATGTTACATTTGACCTTGAGTACAGGTAACATCTCAGTGAATCTGATGTTACATTTGACCTTGAGTACAGGTAACATCTCAGTGAATCTGATGTTACATTTGACCTTGAGTACAAGTAACATCTCAGTGAATCTGATCTTACATTTGACCTGAGTACAGGTAACATCTCAGTGAATCTGATGTTACATTTACCTTGAGTACAGGTAACATCTCAGTGAATCTGATGTTACATTTGACCTTGAGTACAGGTAACATCTCAGTGAATCTGATGTTACATTTGTCCTTGAGTACAGGTAACATCTCAGTGAATCTGATGTTACATTTGACCTTGAGTACAGGTAACATCTCAGTGAATCTGATGTTACATTTGACCTTGAGTACAGGTAACATCTCAGTGAATCTGATGTTACATTTGACCTTGAGTACAGGTAACATCTCAGTGAATCTGATGTTACATTTGACCTTGAGTACAGGTAACATCTCAGTGAATCTGATCTTACATTTGACCTTGAGTACAGGTAACATCTCAGTGAATCTGATGTTACATTTGACCTTGAGTACAGGTAACATCTCAGTGAATCTGATGTTACATTTGACCTTGAGTACAGGTAACATCTCAGTGAATCTGATGTTACATTTGACCTTGAGTACAGGTAACATCTCAGTGAATCTGATGTTACATTTGACCTTGAGTACAGGTAACATCTCAGTGAATCTGATGTTACATTTGACCTTGAGTACAGGTAACATCTCAGTGAATCTGATCTTACATTTGACCTTGAGTACAGGTAACATCTCAGTGAATCTGATGTTACATTTGACCTTGAGTACAGGTAATATCTCAGTGAATCTGATGTTACATTTGACCTTGAGTACAGGTAACATCTCAGTGAATCTGATGTTACATTTGACCTTGAGTACAGGTAACATCTCAGTGAATCTGATGTTACATTTGACCTTGAGTACAGGTAACTTCTCAGTGAATTTGATCTTACATTTGCCTTCAATCCTGCATAATCATCTATTACATCATCAAAGTCAATTATTTTTCCCAATGTAGGCCTATTTGTACTTTGTAATCATATAATAGGCTATATAGAAAAGAAGGATTTTTCTCTTATGTTGCTGCAGCACTGTTTGTGCACTAGTGTCACCTTCTTTAGGGGCTCCATGGTGTCGCCCCCTTGATGGTGTCACCCCCTTGATGGTGTCACCCCCTTGATGGTGTCACCCCATTAATGGTGTCACCCCCTTGATGGTGTCACCCCCTTGATGGTGTCACCCCCTTGATGGTGTCACCCCCTTGATGGTGTCACCCCCTTGATGGTGTCACCCCCTTGATGGTGTCACCCCATTAATGGTGTCACCCCCTTGATGGTGTCACCCCCTTGATGGTGTCACCCCCTTGATGGTGTCACCCCCTTGATGGTGTCATCCCCTTGATGGTGTCATCCCCTTGATGGTGTCACCCCATTAATGGTGTCACCCCATTAATGGTGTCACCCCATTAATGGTGTCACCCCATTAATGGTGTCACCCCATTAATGGTGTCACCCCCTTGATGGTGTCACCCCCTTGATGGTGTCACCCCCTTGATGGTGTCATCCCCTTGATGGTGTCATCCCCTTGATGGTGTCACCCCATTAATGGTGTCACCCCATTAATGGTGTCACCCCATTAATGGTGTCACCCCCTTGATGGTGTCACCCCCTTGATGGTGTCACCCCCTTGATGTTGTCATCCCCTGGATGGTGTCACCCGGGGCGACCCGCATCGCCTTACGACGCCACTGATAAGTAAGTTTGTCCTTGATCAACCTCTTCATCACTTCTATGATAAACAAACATGGCTCCAGGGTGGCGTATTTTTCAATATATCACATGACCCTAGACAAGGCATGTTTGCATAACACGTCCCTTATAACCAAAGTCATTAAATCAATTCCCAGCATTCTGGAATTGGTCAGATAACATCCAAAATCCTCAGTGGCGATGCTTGAATCGTTCACAAAAGGTTTTAAATAACAAGGTAATGATAGAGAGTGAAAAATAAAATTGTTGGTGCGGTTTTGACGATTTAATGTATGTAATAGTGGGAATTTTTCATTCCAGTTTGTACATATTGCCAGTTTACTTTTTTTTTGTCAATTTTATCATAACAGGTTATTAAAAAAAAAATTCAGGATTGTAGATAATTTTTTTTTTTTTTTTTTTTTTTTATTCGCCGGTATTCTCCCGGCCCGGGTCTTTTCCAAGTAGTGGTGACCCGGCCTTGGCTCCCTATCTGGGGAGTGTCTCGAGACTTAAGTCTCCCATGGGAGGAAGAACAAGTACCTCCTCATCTTTGGGACCAAGTGTCCCCAGGCCTAGCCACATTCCCTGCCCTCACGGGGCTCGTAGGGAGAAGCTAGGCCTCTGGTCTGCCATCTACCCCGCCTCAAAGGGGCTCGTGGGGATGGCAGTCTTATGAGCTGCAGATGGTAGCAAGCTCAGGCTCTTTAGATAATTTTAAAAAGAACGTAAATGTGTGAAGAAAACTTGAAAAAAATATATAAATCCACAGATTTATGGATCTTTTAAATTTATCGAGTAGATATTTTCTACATTTTTGGAGCATTATTTAACAATATTTTCTTTGTATTTAAACTTTGGTTAAGTAAAGCGCATTTTTATAATGTTTTTCCGGATATACAGAGACAAACTCCAGCTACTGAACATGAACCAACAAAATGAGCGCATGTACAACCTTATGCCAAGAATTTTTTCTCCCATTTCATATCTTAAATCGGTTATTATAGATCGATGTCGTTCACTATTATTTAATTTTAATTTAGGGAATGCGTTAAAGTAGTATGGGTGACACAAGTATAATATCTATGACTTGGGAGATATTCAGATTCGACGCCAGGTAGGGCAGAGTAAGTGTAGTTCCATTAATCAAGAACTCCTCACCAATATCAAGGCAGAGTAAGTGTAGTTCCATTAATCAAGAACTCCTCACCAATATCAAGGCAAAATAATATAACATTTAAAATAATACCATGTTCCTCCGAGGTTAAAATTGGCAAAAATGACCTGTGAAAAATATTAACCTTCCAACTACACCGTTATGAAAAACTGGAGGAAATAATAACTAGGACTGAGTATCCTACAAACTCGAATCACACACTAGAACGGAAAAGTAATGTGAAGGACCTGGGAGTGGTAATGTCTGAAGAACTCACCTTCAAGGATCACAACAATGCCACTACCACATCTGCGAGGAAAATGATGGGATGGATAATGAGAACATTCAAGACAAGATATGCTAAGCCAGTGATGATCCTTTTTAAATCACTTATTCTCTCTAGGCTGGAATACTGCTGTACATTAACATCCCCATTCAAGGCAGGTGAAATTGCTGAACTAGAGAATGTACATAGAACCTATACTGCACATGTAAGTTCCATCAAACACGTTAACTACTGGGAGCGCCTGGAAGCACTTGACTTGTACTCACTAGAGCGCAGGCGAGAGAGATATATCATAATCTACACCTGGAAGATTCTGGAGGGACTGGTTCCTAATATGCACACAGCAATCACTCCATACGAAAGCAAAAGACTTGGCAGGCGATGCAACATACCCCCCAGTGAAAAGTAGGGGTGTCACTGGTACACTAAGAGAAAATGCAATAAGTGTCCGGGGCCCAAGACTGTTCAACAGCCTCCCACCAGCAATAAGGGGCA
This sequence comes from Cherax quadricarinatus, assembly GCF_026875155.1. Classification (NCBI taxonomy): domain Eukaryota; kingdom Metazoa; phylum Arthropoda; class Malacostraca; order Decapoda; family Parastacidae; genus Cherax; species Cherax quadricarinatus. Next base: position 6,246,587 of record NC_069449.1, read on the forward strand.
TTACGGGAAGACCTCTGGTTGTATTCAAGAGAGAGCTGGACAGGTACCTATAGATGGTGCCGGATCAGCCGGGCTGTGGTTCGAACGTTGGATTGCGTGCGACCAGCAGTAACAGCCTCGTGGATCAGACCCTGCTCCACCGGGAGGCCTGGTCGTGGACAGGTCCGCGGGGGCGTTGACCCCCGGAATGCCCTCCAGGTAGACTCTTTTAAGTAAGGAACCTGAGAGATAAAATTCTGAAGCCGATCAAATGAGGCCAAAGTCACATTGTTCGTGGGGCTTCAGACATGCTAATATTCCCATGAATCTTACTCAACATAGGGCGCACAGCGTTGAAAATTTTAAGTTGATGAAATAAGGTCTTCTCGAGTGTTAACGAAAATTTTGAAGAAAGGAAAGAGAAAGTTGCAAAAAATATTGTGAAAATGGAAAAATCTCTCCTTACTAAACCTGAAAGAGCCATAAAAATCAATATTTCAGTTTTTCATTTTTTCACATTTATATTCTATTTAAACTTCTTTATAATCATTTAAGAAGCAAATATATGATTAGTATTTTTTAAGAAAATTCTGTTTGATTAAAGTTACTAAAAAATGGCGTTTTGGCTGCCAAGTTGTGCAAAATATTGGGGAAATACTTTAAAATATGATACACAAGTGTTTATGTGTTGACGCCGATCATAACACAAACTCAAGTTATCAAATTACTACCAGGAACAGACAAGAAATAATTTAGTTTAAATAATTTGCAAATCAGAATTTTCCCAGCTCAAAGTGAGCACCAAACTTTCTGATAATGAAGCTTTTCAATGGTGAAAGTTTCAAGCCCATCCCAAAATTATTATTATTATTATAATCAAGGGGGAAGCGCTAAACCCGGAGGATTATACAGCGCCTGGGGGGGGGATGTGGAAGGCATTCAGGCTTAATTCGGGGAACTGGAGCACAGATCCAATTCCCTAAATCAAGAGCCCCTCACCAACATCAAGGAACCTTCCTTGAGGGGCCCATCCCAAGAAAAATTCAATTTTCACTAATCTGATTCTACCGATTCCATGATTTTTAACAATTTCAATAAAATTTCAAAATTCCGCCTACTCAGATTAAAGTTTGGAATATCAGAATTGTTATAGAATCCATCATTATTATTTTTTTGAATAAGATCCAAAAAAGCATTTTGTCATTACTGAATATAATTGAATATCGCTATTTATTAAAAAAAATGGCAAGTTGGGACTGATGCCACCCAACAATAGCAAGAACTTTGCTTTCACAAAAGCTTCACCAATTATGAAAATCCAATGACAAGTAGAAGAGTAATTCTCCAGGTTTGACAAGGATTCCAGCGATTCCTGGTTTTAGCAGTTTAACTATATAAAAAGATCATGCAGGCAAGTAAACTTATTGGGTTGTATTCTGCAAGATGCATCAGCCGTTTAATATTTAGGAAGTTCAGAAGCAAACTGAAATTTAAGGTGATTTAATAGGCATAAAACATTCACAATTTTCTTTTATTACTATATGTTTTTTAACATATCGGCCGTTGTCGCACCAAAGCTGAGGGACTAGAAGAAGAAAAACTTTCACCATTATTCATCCATCACTGTCTTGCCAGAACCTCGCTTACACTACAGTTATAAAACTGCAACATTAACATCCCTTCTTAGGAGTTGTATTTCCCATCTCCAGGACTCAAGTCCAGCCTGCCAGTTTCCCTGAATCCCTTCATAAATGTTACCTTGCTTACACTCCAACAGCACGTCAAGTACTAAAAACCATTTGTCTCCATTCGCTTCTATCAAACACGCTCACACATGCTTGCTGGAAGTCAAATCCCTCACACACAAAACATCCTTTACCACGTCCCTCCAACCTTTTCCAGGCCGACCTCTACCCCACCTTCCCTCCACTACAGATTTGTACACTCTCGAAGTCATTCTCTTTCGTTCCACTCTCTCTGCATGCCCGAACCACCTCAACAACACCTACTCAGCCCTCCGGATAATAGTTTTGGTAATCCCGCGTTTCCTCTTAATTTCCAAACTACGAATTCTCTGCATTATATTCACACCACACATTGCCCTCAGACGTGACATCTCCACTGCCTCCAGCCCTTTCCTTGTTGCAACATTCACACCACCCATGCTTCGCATCCCTATAAGAGTGTTGGTATAACTATACTGTCATACATTCCCCTCTTTGATTTCATGGACAACGTTCTTCGTTTCCAGAGACTCCTCAGTGCATCACTCACCTTTTTCCCCTCATCAGTTGTGTAATTTACCTCATCCTTCATAGACCCATCTGCTGACATGTCCACACTAAATATATGAATACATTCACCTCCTCCATACTCTCTCCCTCCAACCTGATATTCAATCTTTCGTTACCTATTTTTTTTTTTTTTGGTATCCTCGTCACCTTACTCTTTCCTATATTCACTTTTAATTTTCTTCTTTTACATACCCTACCAAACTCACCCACCAACCTCTGCAACTTCTCTTCAGAATCTCCAAAAAGCACAGCATCATCAGCAAAGAGCATCTGTGACAACTCCCATTCTGTGTTCACACTGTTGTACAAATAAAATGGTCAGATCCACACCTATACATTTGAATTTTACTCTCGACAGTCGTCTACTAATGTGGCACATTTTCTGAATTTTTGAAGACATGCCACAGAGCCATTCCAGGATACTTGAAACTGGTTCAATGCCTTTGGTCACTTGCACATGCCAATTGTTCCATGAATCTGGGTCAAGTTACTGTGCAGAACAGTTGAAGATTTGAAGTCGATATGTTAAATCCTTCTCAAGTTATGAACAAACGAAGGTGCAAGAAAAAAAAACAAAGAAAAAGTAGAAAATGGTCTTCCACTTCGCGCTTACCTAATTGTCTGTTATATTGTCACTGAAATAAGCGTCATGTGACTACTGCTGCCTCAGATTATTGCTTTTCCACTTACTAAGACCATGGAGTGTAGATGAGGTTAACATAATTGGGTAAATGATAATAATAATAATAATAATAATAATAATTATTATTATTATTATTATTATTATTATTATTATTATTATTATTATTATTATTATTATTGCTATAATAATAATACAAAAATAAAAAAAACAAACAATAGCAAAAATACAAACAGTAGTAGTAACAACCACAATTATTGTCACAACAACAACAACAACCACAACGAACAAAATAATAATTATATTAATAATAATAAAAATTTTCTTTTCAATAGAGTACATATACAGGTGATACAGATCTAGTTGACATTATTGTTATACTCTCTAGAAAACTCTGGTCATGCGCAGCATTTCAGACAGCCTAAGTTAATCTTGACCTCCAAGATGCCACCCACAACAGCTGGCTAACACCTAGGTACCTACTTACTGCTAGGTCATTACGGCAGCAGGTGTAAGAAAACATGCGTAACGTTCCACCTGTGCTGTGGACTGATCCCGGGCTCTCACTTTTAATTCTTGTAAGGGCGGAAGGTGTGTCCACTTACCGGTGGGGTGTTTGTTCTGCCGTGAGATGTGGGTGGGTCGGGTGGGCTGAGATGGGTGGGTCGGGTGGGCTGAGAGACTGGCGGTCTGTGATTGTCAGGGTAGTGTGAAGGATGGGGTGGTCTTATAGGGGTGGGCAGTTTTCACCCCGACGTTAGAGATAAGATTTCGTTCGGATTTTTAACCCCGGAGGGTTAGCCACCCAGTATAACCCAAGAAAGTCAGTTCGTCATCGAGGACTGTCTAACTTATTTCCATTGGGGTCCTCAATCTTGTCCCCCAGGATGCGACCTACACCAGTCGACTAACACCCAGGTACCTATTTGCTGCTAGGTGAACAGGACAACAGGTGTAAGGAAACGTGTCGAATGTTTCCACCCGCCGGGAATCGAACCCGGGCCCTCCGTGTGTGAAGCGGGAGCTTTATCCACCAGGCCACCGGGCCACCGGGCCACCAGGCCACTGGGCCACCAGGCCACCGGGCCACCAGGCCACCGGGCCACCAGGCCACCAGGCCACCAGGCCACCACCAGGCCACCAGGCCACCGGGCCACCACCAGGCCACCAGGCCACCACCAGGCCACCAGGCCACCACCAGGCCACCAGGCCACCACCAGGCCACCAGGCCACCACCAGGCCACCACCAGGCCACCGGGCCACCACCAGGCCACCACCAGGCCACCAGGCCACCACCAGGCCACCAGGCCACCACCAGGCCACCACCAGGCCACCAGGCCACCACCAGGCCACCAGGCCACCACCAGGCCACCAGGCCACCACCAGGCCACCAGGCCACCACCAGGCCACCAGGCCACCACCAGGCCACCAGGCCACCACCAGGCCACCACCAGGCCACCACCAGGCCACCACCAGGCCACCACCAGGCCACCAGGCCACCACCAGGCCACCAGGCCACCACCAGGCCACCAGGCCACCACCAGGCCACCAGGCCACCACCAGGCCAGCACCGGGCCACCGGGCCACCACCAGGCCACCGGGCCACCACCAGGCCACCACCAGGCCACCGGGCCACCACCAGGCCACCACCAGGCCACCACCAGGCCACCGGGCCACCACCAGGCCACCACCGGGCCACCTCACGTTGTGTGGTGCTGGTGTGATTACGTAGTTTGTTTTGATCTTGTTGAACATCACTTTTATGTATTATTACGTAACTGTACTGAAAAGTTTTAAATAAAATATATATAACAAAGTGTTTGGCCCCCCATGCTTTCCCTGGTACATGTAAAATGACTGATATCAGAAATTATCTCTTAAATTGTCTTCTCAGTCATTCTATCGAGGTGCTTTCCATAAAATTCTACATCTCTCTCTCTCTCTCTCTCTCTCTCTCTCTCTCTCTTTACGATTTTTATTCTCCTCTACTATTTATCTATCTTTTATCCGTACAGATTTATATCATTCAGTAAATAAGTTAAAAGTACAAACCAAAGAAGAAGATAGAAGGATGCAGAAATCTGTTACAGACTTCACAAGAGGACGAATAAATTGTTACTTGAAATTAACACATGCAAAGAAACTTCTGGGTCTCAGAGACTAGGAACAGTACACTTCGAAGTGACCATTTTTTTTTTTTTGACAGAATTATTAAAAAAAAAAGCTGTGGAATAACCAGTGTTGCAATCCCGTCTCATTGTAAACATTGGAATGGTATTCTGAATCTTAGACAAAACGTGTTCAGAACAATCCTTACTATTTAGATATGGAAAACTTGAAGTAATCAAAACTTTATTGGGGTATCAAACAAATTCGAACCACACAGAGTGAGAAACTAATGTGAAGGACCTGGGAGTGATAATGTCAGAGGATCTCACCTTCAAAGTCAACAACACTGTATCTACCTCTTCTGTTAGAAAAATGATAGGAATGATAATGAAAACCTTCAGAACTAGGGATGCAAAGCCCATGATGATTCTCTTCAAATTGCTTGTTCTCTCTAGGTTGGGATACTGCTGTACACTAACTGCCCCTTTCAAGGCTGGTGAAATTGCTGACCTGGGCAGTGTACAAAGAACTTTCACGGCACTCGTAAGTACAATAAAGCACCTAAATTACTGGGAACGGTTGAAGCCTCTTCATTTGTATTCCCTGGAATGCAGACGAGAAAGATACATGATAATATACACTTGGAATATCCTACAGGGATTAGTACCAAACTTGCACACGAAAATCACTCCCTACGAAAAGCAAAAGACTCGGCAGGAGATGCAACACTCCTCCAATGAAAAGCAGTGGCGCCACGAGTACACTGAGAGACAACACAATAAGTGTCAGGAGCCCAAGATTGTTCAACTGCCTCCTAACACACATAAGGGGGATTACCAATAAACCCCTGGCTGTCTTCAAGAAGACACTAGACAGGCACCTAAAGTTAGTATCTGACCAGTCGGGCTGTGGTTAGTAAGTCGGTCTGCGTGCAGCCAGCAATAACAGCCTGGCTGATCAGACCCTGATCCACCACTAGGCCTGGTCTCTGACGGAGCCGCGGGGGCGTTGAGCCCCGAAACCCTCTCCAGGTATGCTCCAGGAATACCTCTTACATACGATTTATTTTTAAGTATGGAACACTCATTTCTTAAAAATCAAGAAAGTATACAGAAGCACGTAATGATTCACGTTTGTCATCAGTGAATTGAGTGAGAAATACGAATTACGTGACTGGAAGAGCGAAGAATTGGTAGTAGGCACAAACAGGTTGTTTATCATTAGTCACGTGAAATAGAGGACATTTTTGGAAATTAAATTTCCAACTAGTTACATTGACACAATGAAAACTAACGTTCAAGTCTAAAAATTCGGCTTAGGAGTATTTCCGTGAAATACTCGAACTAACGCTCCCTGGGATAGAGATTAACAGAAATAACGCACCCTGGGATGGAGATTAACAGAAATAACGCACCCTGGGATGGAGATTAACAGAAATAACGCACCCTGGGATGGAGATTAACAGAAATAACGCACCCTGGGATGGAGATTAACAGAAATAACGCACCCTAAACCATACCCCCGGCCGGGATTGAACCCGCGGTCATAGAGTCTCAAAACTCCAGCCCGTCGCGTTAGCCACTAGACCCTGGGATGGAGATTAACAGAAATAACGCACCCTGGGATGGAGATTAACAGAAATAACTCACCCTGGGATGGAGATTAACAGAAATAACGCACCCTGGTATGGAGATTAACAGAAATAACGCTCCCTGGGATAGAGATTAACAGAAATAACGCACCCTGGGATGGAGATTAACAGAAATAACGCACCCTGGGATGGAGATTAACAGAAATAATGCACCCTGGGATGGATATCAACAGAAATAACGTTCCCTGCGATGGAGATTATCAGAAATAACACTCCCTGGGCTCGAGATTAACAGAAATAACGCACCAAGGGATAGAGATTAACAGAAATAACGCACCAAGGGATAGAGATTAACAGAAATAATGCACCCTGGGATGGAGAGTAACAGTAATAACGCACCCTGGGATGGAGAGTAAAAGAAATAACGCACCCTGGGATGGAGAGTAAAAGAAATAACGCACCCTGGGATGGAGAGTAACATAAATAACGCACCCTGGGATGGAGAGTAACAGTAATAACGCACCCTGGGATGGAGAGTAAAAGAAATAACGCACCCTGGGATGGAGAGTAACAGTAATAACGCACCCTGGGATGGAGAGTAAAAGAAATAACGCACCCTGGGATGGAGAGTAACATAAATAACGCACCCTGGGATGGAGAGTAACAGTAATAACGCACCCTGAGATGGAGAGTAAAAGAAATAACGCACCCTGGGATGGAGAGTAACATAAATAACGCACCCTGGGATGGAGAGTAACAGAAATAACGCACCCTGGGATGGAGAGTAAAAGAAATAACGCACCCTGGGATGGAGAGTAACATAAATAACGCACCCTGGGATGGAGAGTAACAGTAATAACGCACCCTGGGATGGAGAGTAAAAGAAAATAACGCACCCTGGGATGGAGAGTAACATAAATAACGCACCCTGGGATGGAGAGTAACAGAAATAACGCACCCTGGGATGGAGAGTAAAAGAAATAACGCACCCTGGGATGGAGAGTAACAGTAATAACGCACCCTGGGATGGAGAGTAAAAGAAATAACGCACCCTGGGATGGAGAGTAACAGAAATAACGCACCCTGGGATGGAGAGTAAGAGAAATAACGCACCCTGGGATGGAAAGTAACATAAATAACGCACCCTGGGATGGAGAGTAACAGAAATAACGCACCCTGGGATGGAGAGTAACAGAAATAACGCACCCTGGGATGGAGAGTAAGAGAAATAACGCACACTGGGATGGAGAGTAACAGAAATAACGCACCCTGGGATGGAGATTAACAGAAATAACGCACCCTGGGATGGAGAGTAACAGTAATAACGCACCCTGGGATGGAGAGTAAGAGAAATAACGCACCCTGGGATGGAGAGTAACAGAAATAACGCACACTGGGATGGAGAGTAACAGAAATAACGCACCCTGGGATGGAGAGTAACAGTAATAACGCACCCTGGGGTGGAGAGTAACAGTAATATAACGCACCCTGGGATGGAGAGTAACAGAAATAACGCACCCTGGGATGGAGAGTAACAGTAATAACGCACCCTGGGATGGAGAGTAACAGAAATAACGCACCCTGGGATGGAGAGTAACAGTAATAAGGCACCCTGGGATGGAGAGTAACAGAAATAACGCACCCTGGGATGGAGAGTAACAGAAATAACGCACCCTGGGATGGAGAGTAACAGAAATAACGCACACTGGGATGGAGAGTAACAGAAATAACGCACTCTGGGATGGAGAGTAACAGAAATAACGCACCCTGGGATGGAGAGTAACAGTAATAACGCACCCTGGGATGGAGAGTAACAGAAATAACGCACCCTGGGATGGAGAGTAACAGAAATAACGCACCCTGGGATGGAGAGTAACAGAAATAACGCACCCTGGGATGGAGAGTAACAGTAATAACGCACCCTGGGATGGAGAGTAACAGTAATAACGCACCCTGGGATGGAGAGTAACAGAAATAACGCACCCTGGGATGGAGAGTAACAGAAATAACGCACCCTGGGATGGAGAGTAACAGAAATAACGCATCCTGGGATGGAGAGTAACAGAAATAACGCACCCTGGGATGGAGAGTAACAGAAATAACGCACCCTGGGATGGAGAGTAAAAAATCGCACCCTGGGATGGAGAGTAACAGAAAATAACCCCCCTGGGGGAAATGAGGTAACAGTAATAACGCACCCGGGGGGAGAGTAACGTAATACGCACCCGGGGAGGAGTAACAGTAAACCAGAAATAGATAAGGGTTAAGAACCACATTTGTTGAATTAGACACGGGGAAACCTTGGGATCTTTATTGGGGAAAACGTTTTCGCCCACACAGTGGCTTCATCATCCTTAAAAAGCAAAATTTGAAGAACAGGGGGAATGAGGTAATCAGTCCCCAGCCTTGAGTCGATGGGGTCAGTCCATCAATCGAATAGAATGTTTTCTATTCAAGAATGTTTCTATTCAAGACGAACAAAACGCCCAAAGGGCTGAGGGATGATTACCCATTCTCCCCTTTTCTTCAAGTTTTCCTTTGGGGGACTGATAAAGCCCTGTGGGTGAAACTTTTCCTCAATAAAGAACAGAAATTTGCACATGTGTCAATTCAACCCAACCAGGGAAAACGCGTGTCAATTACCTTAACGAAAAACACTTGCAGTTGCTCACAGCCAAATTTAAAAAAAAACCAAAACATTTAAAAAGTAAAGAACAAGTTAACAAAAACAAAGGGAAAAAGAAGTAATGCAGAAGCCGGTTTAAAAAAAGTTGATCTCTTTTTAAAAATTTTAGCTCACGTTTTTTCCCCAGAGACGAAGAGAACACTAAGACTGGTTGGAAAACTTATTTGCGCGGTTGTTGTGAGTTCACAGTAATCAAAATGTTTCAAACACCCCTATCTGTACCAAGAAAGGCAGACTGATATGCGGGAGTTCGGAGACCAGTAAGATGTCCCCATGTAACGATGATTTGCTCCTTTTGATAAACTAATTTAGATGATCATCAAAATTTACATAAAACAACCCAAATTAAGGTTTTCTTCAGAGTTCCCGACAAATATAAACTAAATTTTTCTCTTTTATTCCTCTCTCTCCTCTCTCTCTTCTCTCTCTCCTCTCTGTTTCCCTCCGCTCTTCATATAATGTCGTGCCGAATAGTAAACTTGCGATTTTTTGGGTTAAATATTTAAACCCCTTCTTTTCCCAATAAAGCGGGGAATATTTTTGTATGAAAAATTTCACAGTAACCATTAGAACCAACGAAAAAATATATTTCAATTGTTTTATTTATTTTTAAATTATTTTTTTATAATTATTTAAAAAAAAAACATTACGTAAATAAAAAAGTTAAAATCACATGGATGACCTCCTTAGCATACAAACCCGCATTTTCAAGCAAAATCACACAAACGTGTGGAAAAATAACATTTACCCCCCTATCCCCTTCATTCCAAAATTTACAGGTTGTTTTCCCCAAAAAGCTGGAGCCACCCAACATGATACACATAACATTAAAGAATTCATTACAGCTCCGAAGGTTGTACATGATCATAGACCGCTGACACAACCTTCACCATCCCACACTGATGGGGTACATCTGACCATAAGAAATTCATAACACAGCGTGAAATACACAGCACACAAACATAAAATATATCCTGTATTTATACCTACTAGTCCTAAAAATTCCCCCTCCCCCCAGGGGTGGGGAACCACCCCTCCCCCGGCTATTCACAACCAATTAGACACATACAATAATGGCTGTTAGCTCAAGATCCAAGCACTCATCTCCTTTATTTGCCAGCAAAGGCCATGTAACCTCATCGCAGATAAGGTTTGATTTTTAATAACACACAAACACCAACGACAGGTTATGTATATATTTAATCAATATAACAGAACATACATCATGCAGTACAAAGCACACAGAACACATATACAGAAGTACATTCTGACAAACAGATGAAGACATTAAGATACACAATGACATTACCCTTACAAACAGTAATGCCGTACACATTAAATACATGAAAAATGGAGTGTACATAAATGAGTGTCTAACAAGAAAACGTCAAAACCAATAGAAAGCAGAGAGTTACCATTAATGGAGTGAAATCTGAATGGGGATTAGTCACTAGTGGCGTTCCACAAGGATCAGTTTTAGGCCCTCTCCTATTCATAATTTACATTAATGACCTTGATGAAGGGATTACTAGTGACATGAGTAAGTTTGCTGATGATACAAAGATAGGCCGTATAATTCACTCTGAGGAGGATATCAATGAACTCCAGGACGATTTGAACAAATTAATGTCTTGGTCTGAAAAATGGCAGATGAAGTTTAATGTGGATAAGTGTAAGGTACTTGCCCTTGGTAATGAAAATGACCCTCGAAGCTATAATCTAGGTGAAGTAGAGCTGGTCATACAGAATGTGAAAAAAGATTGGGAGTCATGGTAAGCAGAAATCTAAAGCCTAGACAGCAGTGCCTTAGTGTGCGCAACAAGGCCAACAGATTACTTGGATTTATCTCAAGAAGTATAAGTAACAGAAGTCCAAAAGTTATTTTACAGCTCTATACATCACTAGTGAGGCCTCATTTAGATTATGCTGCTCAGTTTTGGTCCCCTTTACTACAGGATGGACATAGACTCATTAGAGAACATACAGAGAAGAATGACTAAAATGATTTACTGTGTAAGGAACCTCCCGTATGAAGATAGACTTAAAGCCTTAAATCTCCACTCTCTGGAAAGGCGTAGAATGAGGGGAGATATCATTGAAGTGTATAATTGGATGACGGGCATAAACAAGGGAGACATTAATAAAGTACTGAGGGTGTCGAACCAGGTAAGAACCAGGAATAATGGATTTAAGTTGGATAAATTTAGATTTAGAAAGGACATAGGTAAGTACTGGTTTTCTAACAGAGTTGTAGATGCGTGGAACAGTCTTCCCAGTGGGGTGATAGAGGCTAGGACCTTGGGTAGCTTTAAGAAGAGACTGGACAAATATATGAGTGGGAGGGGCTGGGTTTGATTGGTGTCAAGGGGTACGGGAGTTATTCCTTGAGTAGCTTTAGGTAGATGTCGTTTTGATAAGGACCTGCCTCGTATGGGCCAGTAGGCCTTCTGCAGTGTTCCTACATTCTTATGTTCTTATGTTCACACATCTCCTTTATTTGCCAGCAAAGGCCATGTAACCTCATCCCAGATAAGGTTTGATTTTTAATAACACACAAACACCAACGACAGGTTATGTATATATTTAATCAATATAACAGAACATACATCATGCAGTACAAAGCACACAGAACACATATACAGAAGTACATTCTGACAAACAGATGAAGACATTAAGATACACAATGACATTACCCTTACAAACAGTAATGCCGTACACATTAAATACATGAAAAATGGAGTGTACATAAATGAGTGTCTAACAAGAAAACGTCAAAACCTTCTGTTCAGGCTGAGAAAACTTAAACAGGAAAACAAAATACATCAGTGTTTCACGCGAGATGGGAAAATACTAGTAAGGAAAACATCAAAAGGACAACAATATACTATCTCAAACGAACATGATTTCTCTACCTTCCTTAGAAAAGCTGACATTTCTGCAACAGATTAGATAAGTGCCCTTAATACATATATATGTGTGGTGCATATAGTGTACGTTACTATTATATTGTGCATTATTATTTTTTTATTTTTCATCACTAGCTAATGCCAACTACCTCCAATACTTTATACTTCTTTCTTACTGCTATTAATTGCTCATAATTTTATGTTACAAGTCAAATCTTACTCCAAATTAATATTATTCATCGTTCTTACCTGTCCATTTAATTTTGTTTACCACTACTTGTTTTAGTCACTTTTTATTGTGTGTACAATTAGTGTATATTCCAATTACTTTTTTTGCAAGTACCAAAACTATCTTTTGCTAGCTAGTACCAACTACCTCATATTTTTTTACTTTTTATTGTGCAATAAACTGCTCAACTTATTTAATATTACAAATCAGATCTTACTCCTAAACCAATATTATATCATAGTGACTATATGTCCATTTAACTTTGTTTACCATTACTTAATTTAGTCTCTTATATATTTTCTCCTTTATTTTAGCTTTATATAACTACCTTAGTTCATATATTCACAATTGTTAAAATAATCAAGGTGCTATTCTCAGGTGCTAAAGTGTAATAAGTTCACTATTTTGCCATTATATTCCAAAACTCATTTATTTGATTACCACTTTATTGTTCACCATAACTTATATTAGTCCCTTTTATATTGTTTTCCCTAATTCTAACTTTAAAGAATTACCTTTAAAGTACTACCTACTATCATATTCCCAAGCTCCATTATTTGATCATCACTTTATTTGTTCACCACAAATTATTTTAGTCCCTTTTATATTGTCTCCTTTATTTTAGCTTTAAAAAACTACCTTAGCTCATTATTTTTACATTTGTTAAATAATTCAGGTGCTATTTTTTAGTTTTAGAATATTTACTTTGTTTTATACTTAATTCTAACTGTAGATTCACTATAAATCTTATGATTACAAGCATTGATCCTGATACCAACCTCTTATTTAATGACTTAAATGAATCAAACAGTTACTGTAATTACTACACAGCAGAACAATCAGAGGCACTTCTCAGAGCCAACAACAACATAACTGTCTTAACTACAATATCAGATCTTTAAGTAAACATTACGATGACCTCATAGCATTACTAAATTCCCTGCATGCCAGTACATCCATCATTACTCTAACTGAAACCTGGCTAAAGGCTGATACTACAGAGTCTATGCCATTCCTGGTTACACAGCCATACACAACTGTAGGCCAGAGCAACAAGCGGGTGGCACAGCTATATACTACTCAGACCAACTAGAATGTATTACTAATACTTGCACAAGGGATGAACATGGGGAATATGTAATAGCTAAATTCAAATTCAAATACCTACAAAAACCTCTCACATTGATAAACATCTACAGAGTTCCAGTCAAACATTAGCCGATTTAGTCAAAACCTAGGAAGTATGATAACTGATGCACACATAAACAAAGATCACTTACTACTCTCAGGTGACTTCAATATAAATCTCCTGCAAGACTAGGACCCACACGTTACTGAATTCACAAACACAATGAGTAACTGCATGTTGCTACCAACAGTAACAAAACCTACAAGAGTTACAGAGACTAGTGTTTCCCTACTTGACCACATCTGGACCAACACCATATCCCCTTTGAAATCAGGCATAATCACAGATAATACCACAGACCACTACCCTACCTTCCTCATAACAAATCTTGGTAAATTACCCCAAGACACTACTAAAGTCACCTTCAGACTTCACAATGAGACAGCCATTAATAACTTCACAACAGCAGTAACAAACATTGACTGGCACACTGAGCTAGAAATCTATACAGATATTGACGAATGCATTAATAATTTTCTAAAAAAGACCCAATACCTCTATAACAAGCACTGCCCTAAAAAAACTAAACAGATGACAGCTAAGAGACTAAACAGTCCCTGGCTAACACCCAGCATTCTCAAATCCATAAATACAAAACACCTATATGAAAAACAGTACAGAATGGGTCACATAACCAGAGACCAAACAAAACGTCACTCATCAATCCTAACCAGCCTGATAAGAAGAGCTAAAATATTGTATTATGAGAACAGATTATCCAACTTACGAGGTGATATAAAAAAGACCTGGAAAACCCTATCAGAAATTCTAGGAACAAAAAAGATATCACGAAATGCGAAAAAAAAATTAGAAAAATCGATGAACCCCAACTCCCACCACAGAAACGAAAAACAGACTCAATGATTTCTTCTCCCTATAGGACAAAACCTTGCCAAAAAAATTCCAAGTCAGATCCCCACCAAATGACTACCCACTGGCAACTACCCAACATACTGTTCAGCCCCGACAAACCCCATCGAAGTTCCCTTATTATAACCACTAAAAAAAAAAGGGCAGGAGATTTAAATGCCTTACCCCTTTTATACAAAAAAAGTGTCACAAGTGCTATCACCAATCATTGCAACCTTTTAACAAATCATTGAATCCTCTACCTTCCCTACATTTTCAAAATAGCAAGGGTCACCCCGATCCAAAAAGGGGAAAAACCAAAAAAGGTTTGATAACTAAGGCCAATATAAATTTAAACCCCCTTTTTAAAAAATCTTCAAAAAATTTTAATTCATAAACGAATTACTCCTCTCTCCCAAAAACATACTCAACCCCTGCATTTGGATTCAGGCCTAATAAAATACTAATGTATTATAACATGCTAAAAACTATATAACTGCAATAGAGAAAAGAAATCCCCCGGGATTCATTTACTTTTCGTAAAGCTTTTGATACAGTTGACCATGACGTCCCCATAAAATTGTCAAAACTATGGTATAAGAGGGCACTCCCTCAACTACCCCAAGTATACCTCAGCAACAGAAGCAATATGTGCACACAAATGGGGCAAACTCTTCCCCACAACCAAATTTCAGTTGGGGTCCCAGGGAAATGTCCTTGGCCTCTTTTCTTTTCCTATACATAATGACCTACCAAAAAGCTTCGCAATTTCTCAAACCCCACTACTTTCAGATGACATAAAAACGTCTTCTTCACCCCCCCCAGCATGCTGCCAATACTGAAAAACCGAAATTTCGAAAATACTATTGGTGGGATAACAAAACTTACCCTAAACTTGACAAAACCTCTTATTTAGTTTTGGGAACAGAGCTACAGATGTCCCTCTTAACATAATGATAAACGGATCACCTATCACAAAGCTAAAAGGGGAAAATTCTTAGGAATCCACCTTGATAAAAGACTAAATTTCATACAATTACAACAAAATTTTTAAGAAAAATTTCCAAAGACGTTTGGCATACATCGAAATTCGTTTTTTTGTTCCCCAGTCAGCCTCCTGGCCCTATATCACTCTTTTATTTCCCCCATCCAGCTATGGGAATTTGTGCATGGGGGTCAAAAACAAATTAAACCTCTCGCCATCTTCCCAAAAAAAAGGTGCAGTCAGAATGATAAAAATTCCCATACAGGCAGCACACTCCCAATATTTAAAAAAACCCAAACCATACCATACAAAACATCCCCTTATTAATGCACCCCATTACATACATAGAACATTAATCTAAAATTTAACCCTCCTCAAACATCTCCTTTCCAACCTCAACAGAAACTGGGCCATAAAACAAGGGGACAGATCCTCTTTGATGTTCCTCGTGTCCATCTCACGCTTGCAAAAAATAATGCAATAAAAGGCCTAAAATCTGGGAAATTTTACCTGTAAATATAAAGAAACCTACCTGTTTTAAATTTTAAATTTTTTCTCAAAGATCACTTACTCACCCCAAAAAAATAAATACTGAATTGAAATTATAAATTTTATATCTTTAAAAAGTTTCTCACAATTTTTTTTTTTTTTTTTTTTTTTTTAAAAATCAGGTACAAAATATTGGGTAATAATCAATA
>NC_069449.1:6263241-6303709 GCF_026875155.1 Cherax quadricarinatus
CACGAAATAGTAATGACACGATTAAAAAACAAACTGGGTATAGTAGGGATTAAACTAGCAACAAGTGTGTCTAAAACTCCAGTCCCCTGAAACCCTTTTTTACCCCCGGGCTAGTTGGCTGAGCCTTATTGTAGCCTTTGGTTTGGCCTCGATTTTTACTGTTCACTTGCCGGACTTAATCCCCACCATTATCGTGGTTTATTACAATGTGGCTGTATTCACGCCGTATTCCATTCTTCATAAAGTTTTTAAAATTTTAAATTTTTTAACTTTAAAATAAAATTTTTTATTTCATTTTTTTTGGTAAATTTCTGCCCAACCTTTTTAAAAATAACCCCCCTCGATTTTGTTTAAATAACTGCTTTGTATGTCCCGGGGAGGAAGGGAAGGGGTGGTGTAAAATTCCAGGGATGCCCAAGTAGCGTGGCGCCGGGGGATATGCCCCCAAGCGGGGCCAACCCCACCCAACCAACAAACAACCAAAAAAAATGTCCTTTTGAAATTTTAAAATGAAATCTTTGTTATTTTGATTACTGTGTGTTAAAATCACAAAATTTCCCTTTTCTCAGAAATTTCCCTAGACGTGATCCCAACCCTTTCTCGGGGGCGCCATCCCCGGGCCCCAACCCCCTAGACCCCTCCCCCCCACGCTCCCCCCACCACATAACAAATTTTTTTTTCTTGATATTTGGGGAAAATTTTGAAAATTTTCCTGTTCTGTGAAAATAACTGAAAGATAATAATGTTTAAACGAAAGCGTGTAAGAGTGAATTTTTAACGTGACTTTTAGAAGGTTTTACGTACATTCTTTAGCGCTCCCCCCTTATTAAAAATAAAATAAAAAATAATAATAAAAATAATAATAATAATATGTCACATGACAACAAAATTTTTTTCTATAATTTCCTTTGTACGTAAGGAGTTTATTATGTTAGGAAAAATTATTATAATGTTGGTAAATTAATTTTTTCATGAAAAATGTTTTTACACACCTAAGTGTTATTGAATTAATTGAGGTGTTTTGGAAAACAAAAGGTTTTGTTTACCAATACATTTTTTATTCCAAAAGGTATCGGCTACGAGTGGGTTTTTTTTTTTTTTTTCCGTCGAGAACAAAAAAAAAAAGGAGAGAAGAGTGGAAAAAACGATGTAATCATCCACACCTTGAAGACATCGAGGACCAGGAAGGTACAACAGGGAAGGCCGCGTGGATCAAGTTCCTGAGGGGGAGGCCCCAAATTTGGTACGTAATTTTGGGGTGTCCACGGGCGACTGTAACGAGAAGGGTACCACGGGGGTCATCCTAGGACCGGTGATGTTTCTGGTATATGTGAATGACATGATGGAGGGAATAGGCTAAAAAGTGTCCTCCCTTTGCAGTATGTAAAGTTAATGAGGAGACTTCAATGGGAGGAGGATAACAGGACTACAGACAAATCTGGACAAGGTGCGGCCGGGCCCAGCAACTGGTCCTTGATTTTCAACCCCACCAAGTAAAAAAGTCATGAAGATGGGGGGAAGGCAAAGAAAGACCATAAAAACGGAGTACAAGCAGGGAGGCCAAAGAAACAACCTCCTTCAAGGAAAAGGATCGGGGGTGCGTATAATACCCAACACATTTCCTGAGGGCCACATCAATCAAATAACTGCTGCAGCATACGGGCGACTAGAGAAGCTAAAAACAGCATTCCCAACGTCTTAGTAAGGAGTCGTTCCGGACCCTGTACATGGGTATTTGTGGGAAACAATCAGGCTGCAGCATTAGGGTTAAAAACAGCAGTTATTACCAGGATACCTCAGGGATATTTTTAAAAAAGGGACAATATTCAAAATAAAGTTGCTAGTAATGGCAAATCAATTGATCAACAAACAAAGAGAGATAGTAGAGGGCAACGAGTGACTAGCTTCCTTAAGGTTTACTATACAAATAGTAGGAGTCTAAGAAATAAGATAGATGACCCTAAGATTACTTGCAAGTGTAGGTAATATAGATTTTTATTGGTATAACAGAGACCTGGTTCAACCTGAAAGATGGGAGAAATGCCTTCTGAATGCAACATACAGGGTTATAAACTATTCCACACTGATAGGGCCCAACAGAAGGGTGGTGGTGTGGCGATGTATGTCAAAAAAAAATTTAAATTGATGTCTTAGACATGAAATAAGATTAGAAACATCGAACACAGAATATGTTTGGCTACAGTTTCTCGAGGGACGTGACAAATTAATTTTGGGTGTGATTTATAGGCCCCCAAACCTTGATAGGGAGGACAGTAAGCTGTTATGGGACGAAATTCATAAGGCATCTAGATATGAAAATGTTGTGAAATGGGAGTTTTTAAACTTTAGACAAATTGATTGGAACAATGTGACAGGAAATCTTGATTTCTAGTAACTTTCTTGATAGGGTTTTTCAGGATTGTTTTTTTAGAACAGGTTGTGACAGAACCAACTAGAGGAAACAATCTGCTTGACTTGGTTCTTGCCAACAAAGATTCACTAATTAATAATCTTGAGGTTAATGATGAGATTGGGGAAAGTGATCACAAATCACTTAGTTTTAATATATCATGGAATTACCCAGATAACTGCAATCAAACCTCTATCCCCGATTTTCGCTTGGCCGACTTCATGTGACTTTAAAAATTACTTGGGTGGGCTAATTGGGATGTCGTGACTATGGGTCAGGTAGGTGATCTTGGTCTCAATACGTTTTTCAGAGCATAGTTCTAGCTGCCCAGACAAAATTTTGTTCCGAGTAGGGAAAATAGATCTAACAAAAAAGATCCCAAATTGATGAACAATTTGATTAAAACATCTCATTGGGGAAAAGAGAGGCATATATAGGCGTATCAAAAGAGGGGATAGGCAGTAAGAAATCAATATATTCAATTAAAGAGAGAAATAAAGAAAGGAATAAGGAAAGCAAAAAGAGATTATGAGGTAAAGGCCCCAAAGGATTCAAAGACTAACCCAAAAGGGTTCTTTCAGGTATACAGAAGTAAGATTAGGGACAAGATTTGCCCACTTAAGAGTAACTCTGGTCAGAAACACTGACAGTGATAAGGATATGTGTGAAATTCTAAATACCTACTTCCTCTCAGTTTTCACCCAGGGAAAATACTAGCATTATTCCTGAAAAAATAGATTACGTAGAACAGATGAAATAAAATATGTACATTGCGGTAACTAGTGACATGGTCCCTGACAAATAGAGAAACTAAAACCTAACAAATCACCAGGGCTTGATGAACTGTTTGCAAGGGTGTTAAAGGAATGTAAAGAGGAACTTAGCATACCTTTGGCAATCTTTTTAACATATCACTAAAAAACTGGCAAGTGCTGATGAAATGGAAAATGGCAAATGTAATACCTATTTACAAGGCAGGTGACAGGTCCTTGGCTTCGAACTATAGACCAATAAGCTTTACCTCCATAGTGGGAAAATTTTGAATCAATAATTGCCGAAGCAATTCGTAGCCATCTTGACAGACACAGATTGATTAATGATTCTCAACACGGTTTTACTAAGGGGGCGTTCCTGTCTTACTAATTTACTAACTTTTTCACTAAGGTGTTTGAGGAAAGGGAGATCATGGTAATGAATATGATATTTTTAATATGGACTTTCAGTAAGGCTTTTGATAGATGTTTCCCAAACCAGAAGGGGTATGAGGAACTTAGGGCACACGGAATAGGAAGAGGAATTTTTTCAGGGTAAGCATGGCTGACAAATAGACACAGAGATTGCATAAATGGGGAGAAATCAGAATGGGGGCACGTCACAAGCGGTGTTCCTCAGGGTCAGTGATGGGCCCGTTGTTTTCACAATTTCATAAACGACTAGATAAGGGAATAAATACGACATAAGTAAATTTGCTGATGAACCAAAATAGGCCCTCCAATTCATTCTAATGAGGACATTAGAGGGAACCAGATGATTTAATAGAAATGTCGCAATGGGCGAGAAGTGGCAAAAAGCAGTTTAACATGACAAATGCAAAGTTTTTAAATGTTGAACATTTAAATAACCATGCCACATATAAACTAAACAATGTAGATCTTAATACTACCGATTGCGAAAAGGATTTAGGAGTTCTGGTTAGCAGTAACCTAAAACCAAGACAACAGTGCATTAGTGTTCGCAATAAAGCTAACAGAATTCTTGGCGTCATATCTAGAAGTATAAATAATAGAAGTCCTCAGGTTGTTCTTCAACTCTATATATCCTTGGTTAGGCCTCATTTAAACTATGCTGCTCAGTTCTGGTCACCGTATTACAGGATGGATGTAAATGCTCTGGAAAACGTACAAAGGAGGATGACAAAGATGATCCCATGTATCAGAAATCTTCTCTATGAGGATAGACTGAGGGCCCTGAATCTGCACTCTCTCGAAAGGCGTAGAATTAGGGTGGATATGATCGAGGTGTATAAATGGAAAACATGAATAAATAAAGGGGATGTAAACAGTGTGCTGAAAATTTCCAGCCAAGACAGGACTCGCAGCAATTGTTTCAAGTTGGAAAAATTCAGATTCAGAAAGGATATAGGAAAGCACTGGTTTGGTAACAGAGTTGTGGATGAGTGGAACAAACTCCCGAGTACAGTTATTGAGGCTAAAACTTGTGTAGTTTTAAAAATAGGTTAGATAAATACATGAGTGGGTGTGGGTGGGTGTGAGTTGGACCTGACTAGCTTGTGCTGCTGGGTCTGGTACAGTGCTCCATCCTTGAGTGGGGATGACCAGACTGGGTGGGTCATTGGGATAATCCGGGGGGTGGGTCATTGGTCTAATCCGGGGGGGGACATGGACCTGCTCCGCATGGGTCAGTAGGCCTGTTGCAGTGTTCCTTCTTTCTTATGTTCTTATGTTCTTAAGCACGTCAAAAAAAAAACTAGAAAAAGTTCAAAGGTTTGCAACAAGACTAGTCACGGAGCTAAGGGGCATGTCCTACGAG
Organism: Cherax quadricarinatus; assembly: GCF_026875155.1. Classification (NCBI taxonomy): domain Eukaryota; kingdom Metazoa; phylum Arthropoda; class Malacostraca; order Decapoda; family Parastacidae; genus Cherax; species Cherax quadricarinatus. The sequence goes on from NC_069449.1 coordinate 6,268,202, forward strand.
GAGAGGTTAAGGGAACTCGACCTGACGACACTGAAGGACAGGAGGGACAGGGAGGAAATGAAGTTAAAGACTAGGATGAGTTACGGGGATATTAGAAAGTATTTCTTCAGTCACAGAGTTGTCAGGAAGCGTAATAGTCTTTAAAGTGAGGTAGTTGTGGCATGTGCCATACACAGCTTTAAGAAGTGGTATGATAAAGCTCTTGTAGCAGGGAGAGAGTGGACCTAATAGCGACCAATGAAGGGGTGAGGCCAGCAGCAATGACTTTACCCTTGCCACAGCAATTAGGCGAGTACACACACAAACACACACACACACACACACACACACACACACACACACACACACACACACACACACACACACACACACACATATATATATATATATATATATATATATATATATATATATATATGTGTGTGTGTGGTGTGTGTGTGTGTGTGTGTGTGTGTGTGTGTGTGTACATTTTCTAGAACAGCAATTTCACCTGCCTTGAAAGGTGCTGTTAGTGTGCAGCAATATTACAGCCTAGATAGAACAAGTGACCTAAAAAGTGTCATCATAGGCTTGGCATCCCTGGTTTTGAAGGTTCTCATTATCCATCCTGTCATTTTTCTAGCAGATGCTATTGATATTATGGAATTACCCAGTAAACTGCAATCAAGTCTCTGTCCCAGACTTTCTATTGTCTGATTTCATGGGACTGAAAAATTACCTGGGTGGGCTAAATTGGGATGATCTGACTAAGTCAAGTAGCTGGTGTTGGTTGCCAAGAGTATAGTTCTAGCTGCTCAGTCAACTTTTGTTCTGAGTAAGGAAATTAGATCTAACAAAAATGATCCCAAATTGATGAACAATAGATTAAAACATATCATAGATCAAAAGAGAGGCATACATACAGGTATCAAAAGAGGGGATGGGCAGTTAAGAAACCAATATATTCAGTTAAAGAGAGAAATAAAAAAATGAGGAATAAGAAAAGCAAAAAGGGATTAAGAGGCTAAGGTCGCAAGGGATTCAAAGATTAACCCTAAAGGATTCTTTCAGGTATACAGATGTAAGATTAGAAACAAGATAGACCCACTTAAGAGTAGCTCAGGTAACATCACTGACAGTGATAGAGATATGTGTGAATTTTTCAATTCTTACTTCCTCTCAGCCTTTACTCAAGAAGATACTAGCGAAATTCCAGAAATAATAAATTATGTAGAACAGGACGATAATAAACTATGTACGATTGCAGCAACTAGTGACATGGTCCTCAGATAAATAGAGAAATTAAAACCTAACAAATCCCCAGGTCCTGATGAATTGTTTGCAAGGGTTTAAAAGGAATGTAAAGAGGAACTTAGCATACCTTTGGCTAATCTTTTTAACATATCACTACAAACTGGCATAGTGCCTGATGAGTGGAAAATGGCAAATGTAATACCTATTTACAAGGCAGGTGACAGGTCCTTGGCTTCGAACTATAGACCAATAAGCCTTACATCCACAGTGGGAAAATTTATGGAATCATTAATTGCCGAGGTAATTCGTAGCCATCTTGATAGGCATAAATTGATAAATGAATCTCAACACAGTTTTACTAAGGGCGTCCTGCCTTATGAATTTACTAACTTTTCTCGCTAAGGTGTTTGAGGAGGTAGATCATGGTATTGAATATGATATTGTGTATATGGACTTCAGTAAGGCTTCGATAGAGTTCCACATCAGAGACTTTTGCGAAAGCTTAAGGCACACGGAATAGGAGGAGAAATTTTTTCTGGCTTGAGGCATGGTTGACAAATAGGCAGCAAAGAGTTTGCATAAATGGGGAGAAATCAAAATGGGGGCATGTCACAAGAGCGGTGTTCCACAGGAGTCAGTGTTGGGCCCCTTGTTGTTCACAATTTACATAAACGATATAGATGAGGGAATAAATAGTGACATAAGCACATTTGCTGATGACATCAAAACAGGCCGTCCAATTCATTCTGTTGAGGACACTAGAGCACTCCAGGATAATTTAAATAGACTTATGCAGTGGTCGGAGAAGTGGCAGATGCAGCTTAATATAGACAAATGCAGACTGCTAAATGTTGGACAGGACAATACAACCATACCACTTATAAACTGAATAGTGTAGATCATAATACTACTGATTGCGAAAAGAATTTAGAGTTCTGGTTAGCAGTAATCTGAAACCAGGACAACAGTGCATAAGTGTTCGCAATAAGCTAACAGAATCCTTGGCTTCATATCAAGAAGTATAAATAATGGTTAGGCCTCATTTAGACTATGCTGCTCAGTTCTCGTCACTATATTACAGAATGGATATAAATGCTCTGGAAAACGTACAGAAGAGGATGACAAAGATGATCCCATGCATCAGAAATCTTCCCTATGAGGATAGACTGAGGGCCCTGAATCTGCACTCTCTAGAAAGGCGTAGAATTAGGGGGGATATGACTGAGGAGTATAAATGGAAAACAGGAACAAATAAAGGGATGTTAATGGCGTGGTGAAAATATCCGCCAAGACAGGACTCGCAGCAATGGTTTCAAGTTGGAAACGTTCAGATTCAGGAAGAATATAGGAAATCACTGGTTTGGTAATAGAGTTGTTGGTGAATGGAACAAACTCCAGAGTACCGTCATAGACGCTAAGACGTTGTGTAGTTTTAAAAATAGGTTGGATAAATACATGAGTGGGTGTGGGTGGGTGTGAGTTGGACCTGACTAGCTTGGCTAACCAGGTCTTGGTGCCGTGCTCCTTCCTTAAGTGGAAGTGACCTGACTAGGTAGTCATTGTTCTAGGCCGGGGGGCTGAATGGGCCTGCTTCGAATGGGTCAGTACGCCTGTTGCAATGTTCCTTCTTTCTTATGTTCTTATGTTCTTTCAATGTTATGGTCCTTGAGGGTGAGATCCTCTGACATGATCACTCCCATTTCTTGACGTTAGTTTTCAGGTCTATTGTGTGGTTGGAATTTGTTTAATACTCCGTATGAAGTTTTAAATTTTCTCACGTTTTCCATATCGAGTAATTTAAATTTCTCATCACTGAACTTCATATTGTTTTCTGCGGCCGATTTAAAGATTTGGTTGATGTCCGCCTGGAGTCTTGCAGTGTCTTCAATGGAAGACACTGTCATACAGATTCGGAGTCATCTGCAAAGGAATTCACGGTGCTGTGGCTTATATCCCTGTCTATGTCCGGTATTAGGATATGGAACAAAATGGGAGCGAGTACTGTGCCTTGTGGAACAGAGCTTTTCACTCTGTTGACTACTATCCTTTGTGTTTTATTTGTTAGAAAATAATAGATCCATCTACTAACTTTCTGCGTTTATTCGTTTATCACTCATTATGTGCGCTATTACACCATGGTCACATTTGTCAAAGGCTTTTGCAAAGTCTGTGTTTATTACATCTGCATTCTGTTTGTCTTCTAGAGCATTCAGGACCTTGTCGTAGTGGTCCAGTAGTTGGGTAGTTTAGGTATACCCGAAATGGTACCTTTAAAAGGTTGCTTGAGTTTATTTACTTTTCGACTTTATTTTCTACATAATTCGAGAACGCTTTATTTAAATAACTTATTTTTTTTTTCCTGAATACGGTAACGAGCGTCAATTTCCAGGAACATTTAGAATGTTCATGTGTTATTATGCAAGATACCATATTGTTGTAAAATATAAAAAATTGTGAATATAGTTTAATAAATAGTGTCAATGCTTAAGTGGATATAAGTTGAACTGGAAAACGGACGTGTTTTAGACACGGCCAGTTTGAGTGTACACGCAGGAGAGAGAGAGAGGAGAGAGAGAGAGGAGAGAGAGAGAGAGAGAGAGAGAGAGAGAGAGAGAGAAAAGAAAGAGAGAGAGAGAGAGAGAGAGAGAGAGAGAGGAGAGAGAGAGAGAGAGAGAGAGAGAGAGAGAGAGAGAGAGAGAGAGAGAGAGAGAGAGAGCAAGAGAGAGATATGTGTAAACAGTGACGAGGGGGCAGTAGTTGGAAAAAGCTGTCATGGAGTTTGGTTAAGTAGTGTTTGGCATTTTGTGTAAGTTTTAGTCCATAAGGTGCATGAGACAAGGCCCTGGTATTTATGCTGGGCATGTGTGATTAGTGGAAGTGCAGAAATAGTTACATTTTTACCGGCGGTCTGGAAGCAGGAAAGGTGATATGGTGATCTACAGGCACCAGCAATGTTTTATTCTTCTGTGGTCTGATGACCTTTGTGGGTTTAGCACTTGTTTTAATTGTAATATTAATGTGGCCTATCGTCGAGCAACTGGTGAAGGTATTTTTTTAATGGTGCTGTATATATATATATATATATATATATATATATATATATATATATATATAATATATATATATATATATATATATATATATTTAAATTTTTTCCTACCACCCCTATTTTTTTAAGTATGTTTTATTTAAAGACCCAAAAAACATTGGCCAAAACCTTTACAAAAAAAACAACAGAAAGTAAAAAAAAACATAGGTAAAATCGAGCTACATCTCGAATACTTGGGCCAGCTCCCCCGCGGTGGGGCCCCGGTCCGGGAAAGTGCAGGCATTTCCCCTCGGGGTTTTCAACACTGAGTCTCTGAAAGAGGAAAACCGGGGCGCCCTGTGGTCCTTGGTTTTATGATGAGCTTTTCACCCCGCTCTTTGAGGAACTTTAGAGCACACTTGCCCCCCTGCAAAAAGGGTTCCGAAAAATATTTTGGGAAAGAAATTTAAAACAAGGGGGGGTCTTCCCTATTTTCGGGTCTTTTTGGGTCTCCCTGTGGCTGGCAGCTTTAAACCCCCCTTTCCAAAATACGGGTATGGAAAATAGGTGTTGCCAATGTGGCGCACAGGTGGGAGTCCCACGCAATCTGTTTTCCCCTCCTTCCAGGGGGCATAGTGGCTTCCATCAGGACGCTTTTGACTTCCATCAGGGCCTCGTATTGGGGGTTCCCCTTGAGCCCGGGCAACGGGCTGTGGCGAGGCTTCTTTTTGTCAAATTTACCTCCTCATGTCTGGAAAACTTCCCCTTTGTTGTGTGACACACAAGGACCTGAAAATCCGAATTGATCAGGGTGTTTTCCCCTGCCCCAAATACACCTGTGTTCTGATTATTTTATTTTATATATATATATATATATATATATATATATAAATATATATATATATTATAATATATATATTTAAATTGCGCCCAGACTTTGATCCCAAAGGGAGCCACTTTCAATGGGGAAGGCTTTTCGCTTTATTTTTCCCTCCCCTGCATGCATCAGCCTCACTAGAGATATTAAAAATGAAAAGTAATTCGCAAAAGGGGCAGGCGGGAAAAATACACAAACATGATCTCTGCAGAGGAGACTCGGGAAACCCACGAACCTTGGGAAAAAGGTACGCGGGGCTTTCCAAACTACGACCTGGACCAATACCTCGGGGGTCCAGCTTGTAAGCCTTCTCCCTGAAAAACTGGCTGCCTTGGATCAAAGTCTAGTCAAGCTGGGACTTTCCAAAGGATTGGTCCGAGTGGGTTAAAATTGGTTTAAGCACTGCGTACCCTTTTTCAAAGGTTAGTAGGTTCCCGTCTTTTCAGCCAGAGATCGTGTTTGTGTATATTTCGCCCGCTCTTGCGAATTCCTTTCATTATATATATATATATATATATATATTTTTATAATTTTTTATATATATATATTATATTATATTATATATTTATATTTATATATTTATTTTATATTATTATATATTGGGTTTAAAGGGAAAAAGTTAAATTTTATTAAATTTGGGGCATAAGTAACAGTGGCGTTGTAGGGTTGGGTCACCCCCCTGAAATCCAGGACCCGGGGGATGAGGGGAAAATAAAAATCCAGTTATGTTCCCCTACGCCCTTTACCCCGTTTTGTCACTAATGCATGACCAAATTATGTCATAGCATGGACCAGTTATGTCACTACTGCATGACCAGTTATTCAATACTGCATGACCAGTTAAGTTTATACTGCCATGCCAGTTATTTCACTACTGAAAGACCGTTGTTTTTACTACTGCATGACCAGTTATGTCACTCTGCATGACCAAATTATTTTCACTTCTGCCCTGACCCCGTTATGTCCTATGCTTTACCAGTTATGTCACTACTTTCATGACCAGTTTGTCACTACTGCATGACCAGTTATGTCACTACTGCATGGGCCAGTTATTCTACTGCATGACCAGTTACGTCGGAAATGCATGGGCCAGTTATGTCACTACTGCATGACCAGTTAGTCATACTGCATGACCAGTTATGTCACTAAATGCATGAAAAAGTTATGTCCTTTCTGTTTAACCGTTTTCGTTACTACTGCATGACCCCGTTATGTCATACTGCCCTGACCAGTTATTGTCTCTACTGCATGACCAGGGGTTTCGCACTTTCTGCATGACCAGTTATGTCACTACTGCATGACCAAATTATGGGCACTACTGCAGGGGCCAGGTTATCTCCCCTACTGGGATGACCTTATGGCACTACTGCATGACCGGTTATGTCACTAAACATGGGCCCCGTTACTCATACTGCTGACCAGTTACGTCACTACTGCCCTGACCCGTTACGGGCACACTGATGACCCGTTACGGGCACTACTGCATGACCAGTTACGTCACTACTGCATGGCCAGTTATGTCACTACTGCAAAGACCCGTTTTCGTCACTACTGCAAAAGACCAGTTACGTATCTGCTGACCAGTTATGTCACTACCCGCATGACCCGTTTCGTCACTATGCAGACCAGTTACGTCATAAATGCATACCAGTTATGTCACCTACTGCATGACCCGGGTTCGTAGAAAATGCATGCCCTTATGTAATTTGCATGACTAGTTTGTCACTACTGCCCTGACCAGTTTACGCCTACTGCATGACCCGTTTTTTTCACTACTGCATGGGCCCGGTTTTCGTCATATGCATGGCCGTTATGTCCTTTCTGCATGACCGTTATGTATTTTTGCATGACCGTTATGTTTAATAATGCCCCTGCCAGTTATGTCATACTGCATGACCAGTTTGTTTACTACTGCATGACTAGTTATTCACTACTGCATGACCCGTTTTGCCTACTGATGACCCTTATGTCACTACTGCATGACCAGTTACGTTTATTCTGCATGACCGTTATGTCACTACTGCATGACCAAATTTTTGTCACTACTGCCCCTGCCCGTTACGTAAATCTGCTGACCAGTTACTTCATTACCGCATGACCAGTTATGGGCACTCCCCCATGACCCGTTTTTGTCCTACTGCATGACCAGTTTGTCACTATGCATGACCGTTATGTCAAACTGCATTTACTAGTTATGTCACTATGCAATTTACCCTTTGTCACTATGCCCTGGGGGCCCCCCCCGTTTTTTCCCTCATAAATGATGACCAGTTACGTCACTATGCACGGGCCAGTTTGTCCCCTTTCTGCAGACCAGTTACGCCCTACGCATGCCGTTATGTCAGTTTCTGTGACCAAATTTTGTCACAAATACATGACCAGTTACGGGCACTACTGCATGACCAGTTACGCCCCTACTGCCTGACCAGTTTTCGTCACTACTGCATGCCAGTTACTCCCTTCTACATTTAACCCGTTTGTTTATACTTTCATGACCCGTTACGTCACTACTGCATGACAGTTACGTCACTACTGCCTGACCCGTTACGTCACTACCCGCTTGCCAGTTTTGTCACTACTGCTGGGCCCGTTAAATTTACTACTGCATAACAGTTATGTCCCCTACTTTCATGACCAGTTAGTCAATACTGCATTTACCAGTTACGTCACTACTTTCATGACCGTTATGTCACTACTTTCCAAAGACCGTTAGTCACAAATGCAAGACTGTTTCGTCACACTTTCATGGGTGGTTATTTCATACGCAAGACCCGTTTTTGTCACTCTGCATGACCAGTTTAAAGTCAATATTGCTTTACCAGTTATGTCTACTGCATGACCAGTTACGTTTCTTTCTGCATGACCAGTTAGGCAAACTCAGAACCCGTTTGTCAATAAATGCATGGGCCCGTTATGTCACTACTGCAAAGACCCTTTTTGTCACTACGCATGACCAGTTATGTCATACTGCATGACTAGTTATGTCCATACTGATGACCAGTTTTGTCCTACTGGGATGGGCCAGTTTTTGTCACTACTATGACCAGTTTTCGTCACTTTCTGCATGGGCCAGTTATGTCCTACTGCGGGCCAGTTATTTTCATACTGCCCGACCCGTTACGTCATATGCATGACCAGTTCATCATTACTGATGACCAGTTATGTCACTAATCCCTGGCCAGTTATGTCACTACTGCATGACCCGTTATGTCATAAATGGGATGAACCCGTTATGTCAATTTCTGCATGGGCTAGTTTTGTCACTACTGCATGAAACCCGTTATTCACTACTTGCAAAGGGCCCGTTACGTCACTACTGCAAAAGACCAGGTTTCGTCCCCTAAAGCACGACCGTTTCGTCATTCTGCAGACCAGTTACGCCACTTTCTGCAAAGGGCCGTTTTGTCAGTACTGCATGGGCCAGTTATGTCAACCTTTCTAATGACGGTTACGTCCCCTACTGCATGAACGTTACGCCACTAATGCATTTGGGCCAGTTACGGTACTACTGCATGACCGTTTCGTCAACACATGGGGCCCGTTATGTCACTACTGCATGACCAGTTTTTCGTCCCCTACTTTCAGGGCCCCGTTACGTCACTACTGCTTTACCAGTTTTCTCACTACTGGCATGACCAGTTTTTGTCACTACTGCATGACCCGTTTTCGTCCCCTACTGCATAAACCCGTTTGTCCCACTGCATGACCCGTTAAAGTCCCCTACTGCCCTGACCCGTTACGCACTACTGCATGACCGTTATGTCAATACTGCATGGGCCATTTTCGTCATACTGCTTTTACTAGTTACGTCACTATGCTTTTATGAGTTATGGGCACTTTTCATGACCAGTTATGTCACTACTGCATGACCAAATTACGTCACATTGCTTGGGCCAAATTATGTCCCCTTCTGCAAAGACCAGTTATGTCACCCATGAATGGGCCGTTACGTCACTACTGCATGACCAGTTACGTCACCCCCTGCTGGGCCAGTTTTTGTCCCTTTCTTTCATGACCAGTTATGTCATATGCATGACCAGTTACGTCACTACTGCATGACCAGTTATGTCATACTGCCTTTACCAGTTACGTCCTTTCTGCTTTACTGTTAACCTCACTACGCATGATCAGTTATGTCACTATGCCCTGACCCCGTTTTGTTTAACACTTGGGATGACCTTATGTCACTACTGCATGGAAACCGTTACGTCACTACTGCATGACCAGTTACGTCCCCTACTAGGAAACCCGTTACGGGCCTTTTCCATGGGGCAGTTATGTCACTACTGATTTACTAAAATTACGTCCTAATGATGACCGTTACGTCAGTAATGCATGACCAGTTATGTCACTACTGGCCTGACAGTTACGTCCCCTACTGCATGACCAGTTACGGGCAGTATTTTATGAACCCGTTATGTCACTACTGGGGTGATAGTTACGTCACTAATGCAAAGACCCGTTACGTCACTACTGCAAAGACCCGTTATGTCACTTTCGGGATTACCCCCGTTTGTTCCCTAATGCATGACCAGTTAAGTCACTACTGCAAAGCCAAAACGTCACTATGTGACCAAATTAGTCATAAGGGATGACCAGTTACGTCCTACTGCTTGACCCGTTTAAAAGTCATTTCCGCATGGAAACCGTTACTTCCCCTACTGCATGGGCCAGTTATGTCACTACTTCAGGGCCAGTTATTTCACTACTGCATGCCTTATGTCATACTCCAAAGACCAGTTTTTGTCACTACTGGTTTAACCCGTTACGTCATACTGCTGGGGCCAGTTTTCCCTACTGCATGACCAGTTTTGTTTCTATGCAAAGATAGTTATGTCATACTGCATTTACCAGTTGGTCACTACTGCTTTACCAGTTACGGACTACTGCAAAGACCCCGTTACGTCAATACTGCACGACCGTTACGTCCCCTACTGCAAAGACCGTTTAAAGGCCCCCCCTGCATGAAACCCTTTATGTCATACTGTTGGGGCCCGTTACGTCATCTGCATGACCAATTATGTCACTACTGCATGCCCTTACGTCACTACTGCTGACCAGTTATGCACTACTGCAGACCCGTTACCCCACTACTGCAATTTAAACCCGTTATGTCAACTGCTGATAGTTAGTCCTTTCTGCATGACCGTTATGTCCTTTCTGCATGGGTAGTTTTGGGAAATAATGCATGACCAGTTATGTCACTACTGCTTTACCAGTTACGTCCTACTGATGACCCAAATTTTGTCCACTACTGAAAGACCCGTTATGTTTACTAATTTTCAAAGACCAGTTATGCACTACTTTCATGACCAGTTTCGTTTTTAATACTGGTTTAAACCCGTTTCGTTTTACTGATGACCAGTTAAGTCAAATATGCTTTACCCCTTACGGGTTTTAATTTCTTTACCCGTTACGTTTTCTTACTGCATGACCAGTTACGTTACTACTGCATAAACCCGTTACGTTTTCTACCATGACCAGTTACGTATACTGCATGCCAGTTTTCGTTACTACTGCCCCTAACCAGTTACGTTTTTACTGCATGACCAGTTACGTCACTACTGCATGACCCGTTAGTCCTCTGCATTTAAACCCGTTACTTATTTCTGCATGACCAGTTTGTACTACTGCATGACCAGTTTTCGTCACTACTGCATGACCCGTTTTGGGCCTACTGCTTGGGCCCGTTAAAGTCACTACTCATGACCAGTTACGTCACTATTGCTGACCAGTTTTGTTTCTAATGCTGGGCCCGTTACGTTTCTACTGCTGAACCCGTTACGTCAACTGCATGGGCCAGTTTTTCGTTACTACTTTCATGACCAAATTTTCGTCACTTTTCTGCATGACCGTTACGTCACTACTGCTTTTACCCGGTTTTGTTTTTTTCTGCATGGGCCCGTTACGCACTTTCTGGATGACCAGTTAAAGTTTTACTGCATTAACCCGTTATGTCACTTCTTTCATGAAAAGTTATGTTCTACTGGGATGACCAAATTTTCGTCATATGCTTTACCAGTTTGTTACTTTTGCATGACCAGTTACGTCCACTTTCATGACCGTTTTTTTTACTACTGCCCTGACCAGTTCGTCACTACTGCCTTTACCCGTCCGTCATTTCTGCATGAAACCCGTTACGTTTCTATGCTTTACCAGTTACGTCACTACTGCTGACTAGTTACGTCACCAATTTCATGATTTAGTTATGTCACTAAATGCGACCAGTTATGTCAACTGCATGCCAGTTATGTCACTCTGCATGACCCCGTTCGTCATAATGCCCTGACATTACGTCACTACTCCATGACCAGTTACGTCACTTCCTTTTTCCAGTTTTGTCACTACTGCCCTGACTAGTTACGTCACTCTGCTTTACCAGTTTCGTTTAGTACTGAAAGACCGTTTTGTCATACTGCATGACCCAGTTACGTTTAAATATGAAGACCAGTTTTGTCAGTACTGCATGACCAGTTATGTCACTACTGCATGATAGTTACGTCCTACTGGAAAGACCAGGGTTTCGTCACTACTGCATGACCAGTTTTTGTTTACTACTGCATGACCAGTTTTGTCAATACTGGGATGACCGTTTTCGGGCAATAAAGCAGACCAGTTACGTCATACTGCATGGCCCGTTAAAGTCACTACTGCAGACCAGTTACGTCACTAATGCTTTCCAGTTATGTCAACTGCATGACCGTTACGTCCTTCTGCATGACCCGTTATGTCAATACTGCATTACAAATTTTTGTCACTTTTCTGCATGACCAAATTAGTCACTACCCCCATGAAAAGTTATGCATACTTTCATGACCAGTTACGTAACTTTCTGCATGACCCGTTTGTAAATACTGCATGACAGTTATGTTTTACTGCATGACTTGTTATGTCACTACTTTCATGGGCCAGTTATGTCACTACTGCCCTGACCAGTTACGTCACTACTGCTTGACCAAGGGTTCGTCCTTTCTGAAGACCAGTTACGTTTACTACTGCCCCTGCCATTTTGCCAAATACTGCATGACCCTTTTTGTCACTACTGCATGACCCCGTTCGTCACTTCTGCATACCAGTTATGTCACTACTGCAAAGCCAGTTACGTCACTATGCTTGACCGTTTTTGTCATAAATGCTTTAAAAGTTAAGTCAAATTTCTGCATGGGCCAGTTATGTCACTACTGCAGACTATTAAAGTCCCCTCATGTTGGGCCAGGTTTTGTCCCCACTGCATGCTAGTTAGTCACTTTCGCATTGGGCCAGTTTTCGTTATACTGCATGGGGCCAAATTACGTCACTACTGCAAGACCCGTTATGTTTACTATGATGACCAAATTAGGGCACTACTTTCCCTGACCCGTTATGGGCCTTCTGCATGGGGCCAGTTTTCGTTACTACTGCCCTAACCCGTTACGTTTTCTATGCATGACCCAAATTTCGTCACTAATGGGATGACCAGATACGTCAATTAAATGATGACCAAAATTTCGGGTTTCTCTGCAAACCAGTTACGTTATAATGCATAACCCGTTAGTTTCTATGCTGAAAAAGTTTCGTCACTAATGCATGGGCCCGTTACGTTACTACTGCATAACAGTTACGTTTCTACTGCAGGCCCGTTACTCACTACTGCATAAAAGTTAGTCACTACTGCATGACCCGTTACGTTTCTACTGCATGGGCCAGTTACGTCACTAAGCCAAAGACCAGTTACGTAAATTAAAATGAGACCAGTATGTCAACTGCATGACCCGTTTTGTCACTACTGCTGACAGTTACGTCACTATTGCATGACCAGTTTACGTTTCTACTGCCCTGACCAAATTACGTTTTCTACTGCATGACCAGTTACGTCACACTGCATGACCCGTTTCGGGTTTTTACTGCATGACCGTTACGTCACTACTTTCCCTGACCAGTTACGTCACTTTCCCGCAATTTACCGTTACGTTTAACTGCATGACCAGTTAGTTTCCCACTGCATGACCAGTTACGTCCTACTGCTAAAGACCAGTTATGTCACTACTGCAGGGAAAAGTTAGTCCTACTGCATATGACCAGTTACGTCATACTGCATGACCCGTTACGTTTTCTACTGCCAAAGACCTGTTACGTCACTAATGCATGGACCAGGTTACGTTTAAATACTGCATGGCCCGTTTTCGTCACTACTGCTGACCAGTTACGTCATACTGCATGAACCCGTTACGTCATACTGCTTTACCAGTTACGTTTCTAAATGCATGACCAGGGTTTCGTTTACTACTGCTTTACCAGTTGTCATACTGCATGACCCGTTACGTTACCCACTGCCCCTGCCGTTACGTCACTTTGCTGACCCGTTAGTCAAATTTCCCGGGATGACCAGTTATGTCACTAATTTCAGACCGTTACGTTCACTACTGCATGACCTGGGTTTCCCTTAATTTCTGCAATTTACCAGTTTTCTCACTACTGCTTTACAAATTTTCGTCATACTGCATGGGGCCAGTTATGTCACTACTGCAGGGCCAGTTATGTCACCCCTGCATGACCGTTACGTCACTAAAGCAGGAAACCGGGTTTCGTTTTAATGCTTTACCAATTTGTCCTATGCTTTTACAGTTATTTAATACCAAGACCCGTTAAAGTCATTTTCTGCTGAAACCCGTTACTTATTTCTGCCCCTGCACAGTTATGTATTTCTGCATGGGCCAGGGTTTCGTCATAATAGATGACCCGTTACGTTACTACTGCATGGGCCAGTTATGTCACTACTGCATGACCAGTTTCGTCACTACTGCATGAACCCGTTACTTACTACTGCAAGACCGTTACCCTTTTCCCCCTACTGCCTGACCTGTTATGTCACTACTGCATGACCAGTTACGGCCTACTGCCCTGCCCGTTATGTCCCCTACTGCTTTACCAGTTATGTCATATGCAGACCAGTTTTGTCATACTGCAAGCCCGTTATGTCACTACTGCATGACCAGTTACGTCAATATGCATGACCCTTATGTCACTACTGCAGGGGCCAGTTACGCACTAAATGATGGACCCGTTATGTCACTACTGCATGGGCCAGTTTTCGTCCTACTGCATGACCAAATTATGTTTACTACTGCATGACCGTTACTCACTCTGATGACCGTTATGTCACTACTGCATGACCGGTTTCGTCACTTCTGATGACCAGTTTTTTCCCCTTTCTGCATGACCAGTTAGGGCAATACTGCATGACCAGTTTAAAAGTTTAACAATTTAGGGAAAGTTTTTTAAAGGGGCCCTAAAAAAAACGGAGAAAACTTTCAAATTTTTTAAAAGATTTAAAAAAAAATTTCCCTTTGTAATTTTAAGGAAACATAAAATCAAATACCCCTTTGAGTACAGCAACACAAACCCACATTTATTATTCTTCAACAAAGAAAAAAATGAAAAAATTTAAAAAAAAAAAACTGCTAAAATCAGTTTTAAAAAATAGTTTTGGTTTTTTTCCCTGAAATACAGGTACTTTTCAGTGAATTGTTTTTTCATTTGTCCTTTAGTTCAGGTAAAACTCGTGTTTTTGATGTTACATTTGACCGTTTAGTTTCGGTAAACCCTCAGTGAATCTGATCTTACATTTGACCTTGAGTACAGGTAACTTTTCAGTGAATCTGATTTTTACATTTTACCTTGGTACAGGTTTTCATCTCAGTGGAAAAGATTTCATTTTACCTTTAGTTCGGGGAACAATTTTTCCCCGTGAATCGGGGTTTACATTTTAAACCCTTTAGTAAGGTAACATCTTTAGTGAATTGATGTTACATTTGACCTTGAGTACGGTAACATCTCAGTGAAAATTTATGTTACATTTTTACCTTTAGTAAGGTTTAAAATTTTTGTGAATCTGATCTTACATTTGACCTTTAGTAAGGTAACTCTCAGTGGAATCTGAAAGTTACTTGACCTTGAGGAAGGGGAAATCTAGTGAATTGTTTTTACATTTTACCTTGAGTACAGGTAACATCTCAGGTGAATCTGATGCTTTTATTTGACCTTGAGTACAAATAACATCTCAGTGGAAACGGGGGTTACATTTGCCTTGGGTTTCAGGTAAAATCTCAGTGAATCTGATCTTACATTTGACCCTTTAGTAAGGTAAATCTCAGTGAATCTGATGTTTAAAATTTTAAACCCTTTAGTACAGGTAACTTTTCAGTAATTGAAAGTTTCCCTTTACCTTGGAGTACAGGGAAAATCTCGTGAATTTGTCTTACATTTTACCTTGAGTAAAGGTACTTCTCAGTGAAAATTTATCTTTCATTTGACCTTGAGTAAAGGTAAAATCTCAGTGAATTGATGTTACAAATTTTAACCCGGGGTTTCAGGTAACATCCAAATGAATTGATTTTTAATTTGACCTTGAGTACAGGAACATCTCAGTGAATCCCGATGTTACATTTGACCCTTTTGGGAACGTTTAAAATTTTTTAGTTAAACTGATGTTACCCTTTGACCTTAGTCAAAAAATCTCCCTGAATCTGAATGTTTCTTTGACCTTTAGGACAGGTAACATCTCAGTGAATTTATCTTACAATTTTACCCTTGGGTAAAGGTTTAAAATTCATGAATGTGAAATTACATTTGGGCCTTGGTACAGGTAAAAAAATTTCAAATGAATCTGATTTTTTACATTTGACCTTGAGTCCCCGGTAACATCTAATTTAATCGATGTTACAATTTTACCCTTGGGGTAAGGGAAAATCCAGTGAATCTGATGTTACATTTGACCTTGGTAAGGTAACATCTCGTGAAAATTTATGTTAAATTTGACCTTGAGGCAAGTAACTCTCCGTGAAAACTGATTTTTAATTTGACCCTTTTGGGACAAGTAACATTTCAGTGAATCTGATGTTTTCATTTGACCTTTTAGTACAGGTAACATCTCAGTTTAATCTGATCTTAAAATTTTACCTTGGTACAGGGGAAATCTTTAGTGAATGTGATGTTACATTTGACCTTGAGTAAGGTAAAATCTCAGTGAAAACTGTGTTACTTTTTACCTTAGTACGGGAACATCTCAGTGGAAAACTGTTTTTACATTTGACCCTTTAGTACAGGTAAAAATCTCAAATGAATTGATTTTTACTTTGACCTTGAGTACAGGTTTAAAATTCAGGGAATTGATGTTGCATTTGACCTTTAGTACAGGAAAAATCTCAGTGAAAACTGATGTTAATTTGAAATTTAGTACAGGTAACATCCCCAGTGAATTGATGTTACATTTGACCTTGAGTACAAAGGGAAAAAAATTTTCAGTGAAACTGATGTTAAATTTTCCTTGGGAGTTTCTGGTAACATCTCGTGAATTTGATGTTACATTTGCCCTTTTGGACAGGTAAAAATTCAGTGAATCTGATGTTTAAAATTTTACCTTGAGTAAAGGTAAAAATTTTCAGTGAATCTGATGTTTCATTTGCCTTGGTAAAGGTAAAATTTTTCATGAATCTGATGTTTCAATTTTTACCTTTTAGGGAAGGAAAAATCTCAGTGAATCTAATCTTGCATTTGACCTTGTGTAAAGGGAACATTCATGAATTGATGTTACATTTGACCTTTTAGAAAAAAAGGGAACATTCAGTGAATTGAGTTACATTGACCTTGGTAAAGGTAACTTTTTCAGTGAATATGATGTTTCATTTTTACCTTGATTTAAAGGGAACATCTCAGTGAATCGATGTTACATTTGCCTGAGTACAAAGGTTTAAAACTCAGTGAAATTTTTATCTTACTTTGGGCCCCTTTTTTAGGTAACATCTCAGTGGGAAACTGATCTTCATTTGACCTTGATTTCAAGTTTAAAATTCTCAGTGAATTGATCTTAAAATTTGACCTTGAGTCCCAAATAAAAATCTCAGTGAAAACTGATTGGGGTTTCCTTTGACCTTGGGGTCAGGGGAAATTCATTGAAAACGATTGTTACATTTGAAACCCTTTAGTAAAGGTAACATTTCAGTGGAAAACTGATGTTTTAAATTTTTTCTTGAGTACAGGTTTAAAATCTCAGGGGAAACTGATGGGTTTCAATTTTTTACCTTGAGTACAGGTTAAAAATTTTCAGTGAATTTTGATGTTATATTTGACCTTGGTACAGGGAACATCTCAGGAATCTGATGTTAAAATTTGAAAATTTTAGTACAGGGGGAAAAATTAAGTGGGAAACTGTTTTTACATTTGACCTTGGTTTCAGGTAACATCTCAGTGAATTGATGTTTTCATTTGGCCTTGAGTACAGGTAACTTTTCAGTGAATTGATGTTTTCATTTGAATTGGGGTACAAAGGGAAATCTCAGTGAATCTGATCCCTTTCATTTGACCTTTAGTACAGGTAAAAATCTCGTGGGAAACTGATGTTTAAATTTTTCCTTGAGTTTCAGGTAACATTCCGTGAATCTATTGGTTTCATTTGACCTTGAGTACAGGTAAATCTCAGTGAATCTGATGTTAACCCTTTGACCTTGAGTACAGGTAAAAATCTCAGTGAATTGATCTTTCATTTGACCTTGAGTAAAGGTAACATTCAGTGAATTTTGTTTTTACATTTGACCTTTAGTAAAAGGTAAAAATCTCAGTGAATTGATGTTACATTTGCCTTGGTTTTAAAGGGAAAATCTCAGTTTAATCTTTTGTTATATTTGCCTTGAGTAAGGGGGAACATCTCTTTTTGAAAAAAAAAAAAAAAAAACTGTGTTACCCTTTTTCCCTTTAGTACAGGTAAAACCCCAAATGAATCTGATCTTACATTTGACCTTTTGGGACGGGGAAATCTCGTTTAAAACTGATGTTTTCATTTGACCCTTTAGTACAGGGAACATCTCGTGAATCTCATGTTACCCTTTGACCTTGGTACCCGGTAACATCTCAGTGAATCTGATCTTACATTTGACCTTGAATACAGGTAAAATTTTCAGTGAAACTGATCTTACATTTGACCTTGGGGTAAGGTAAAAAACTCAGTGAATTGAAAGTTACCCTTTTTTTCCTTGGTACAGGTTTAACCCCTCAGTGAATTTTGAGTTTCATTGAAACCCTTTTGGGAAGGTAAAAATTCGTGGGAAACTGATGTTACATTTGACCTTTTTGGGAAAAGTAACATTTCGTGAATTGGAAAGTTTTCATTTGACCCCTTTAAATACCCCAAATTTTGCTTCAGTGAATCTGATGTTTTATTTGACCTTGGTTCAGGGGAACTTTTTCAGTGAATTGATCTTACATTTGCCTTTGGGACAGGTAACATCTCAGTGAATGTGATGTTTTCATTTGACCTTGGTTTAAGGGTTAAACATCTCAGGAATCTGATGTTTAAAATTTTACCTTAGTACAGGTAACATCTCAGTGAATTGATGTTACATTTGCCTTGAGTACAGGTAACATTCAAATGAATCTGATGTTTCATTTTACCTTGGGTACGGTAAAATTCAGTTTAAACTGATGTTACATTTGACCTTGAGGACAAAATAAAATCTCGTGAAATTTATATTTTCATTTTACCTTGGCAAGTAACATCTCAGGTGAATTTTGATGTTACATTTGACCCGGTTTCAGGTAACATCTCAGTGGGAAATTTATCTTACAAATTTTACCTTGGTACAGGTAACATCTCGTGGAAAGTGATGTTAAATTTGAAACCTTGAGTACAGGTAACATCCCCTTTGAATCTGATGTTAAATTTTACCTTGATTTCAGGTTTCATCTCGTGAATCTGATGGTTTCTTTTTACCTTGGGGTACAGGTAAAAATCTAAATGAATCTGATGTTACATTTGACCCTTTAGTACAGGTAACATTTTCAGTGAACTGATCTTACATTTGCCTTGGTATAGGGAAAATCTCAGTGAATTTTGGGTCTTACATTTGACCCTTTTAGTACCCAAATAACATTCAGTGAATTGATTTTTTACATTTGACCTTGAGTACAAGAACATTTTCAGTGAATTAATCTTACATTTGACCTTGGGGTACAAGTAACATCCAGTGAATTGATGTTTTCTTTTACCTTGATTTCAGGTAAACTAGTGAATCTGATGTTACTTTGACCCCCTTTAGTACAAAAGGTTTAAAATCTCAGTGAAAACTGATGTTAATTTGACCTTGAGTTTCAGGTTTAAAATCTCAGTGAATCTGATCTTTTCTTTTAACCCTTGGGGTATTGGTAACATCTCAGTGAAACTGATTTACATTTGGGCCTTGGTTCAAGTTTAAATCTCAGTGAAACTATTTTTTCTTTTTACCTTGATTTCAAATTAAAATCTCAGGGAAACTTATGTTTTCATTTGACCTTAGTACAGGGGAAAATCTAGGAATTCCCGATGTTAATTTGACCTTGGGGTACAGGTAAAAATCTCAGTGAATCTGATGTTTTCATTTGACCTTTTGAGTAAGGTAACTTTTCAGTGAATTGATCTTACATTTGACCTTGGGACAGGTAACATTTTCGTGAATCTGATTTACATTTCCCCTTTTCCCTTTAATTCCCGCATAATCATTAACCCTCATCAAAATCAATTTTTTTTCTAAAAGTAGGCCCATATTTTTCTTTGTTTCAAAAAAATTTGGGGTATAAAGAAACGAAGGAATTTTTCTCTTATGTTGCCGCCCGCACTGTTTGTGCATAGTGCCCCCTTCCCTTTTTTGGGCCCCCATTGGGGTGCCCCTTTTATGGTTTTTCCAAACCCCCCTTTATGGGTCACCCCCTTTTAAAGGGGTCACCCCCTTGATGGTGTCCCCCCCTTGATGGTGTCACCCCCCTTTATGGTGTCACCCCTTGATGGTGTTTGCCCCCCCCCTTTATGGTGTCTTTTCCCCCTTTTTGGGGTCCCCCCTTGATGGGGGTAAACCCCCTTGGTTTGGGGTCACCCCCCTTTATGGTGTCACCCCCTTGATGTTTTTCACCCCCCTTAATGGTGTCACCCCCCCTTTAGGGGGGGCTCCCCTTTTGGTGTCACCCCCTTGATGGTGTAAACCCCCGGGGGACCCGCATCGCCTTACCCAGCAAATGATAAAATTTGTTTTTTCCTTGATCAACCTTTCCCGCTTCTTGATAAACAAAATTGGCTCCAAAAATGGCGTATTTTTCAATATATCAAATGACCCCAGACAAGGCATGTTTGTATTTAAAACGTCCCTTATAACCAAAGTCATTAAACCCAAATTTCCCCGCATTCTGGAATTTTGGGCAGATAACTTCCAAAAACCTCTTTGGGTTTTTTGAAAACGTCAACAAAAGGGTTTTAAAAAAAAAGGTGATGATAGAGGTGAAAAAATAAAATTGTTTGGGGCGGTTTTTGGGAAAAGTTTTTAAAGTATGGAAAAAAGTGGGGTTTTTTTATTCCCGTTTGTACTATTTTCCCGTTTTTCTTTTTTTTTTTCAATTTTTTTTATAACAGGTTATTAAAAAAAAAATTCAGGGGTTGTAGATAATTTTTTTTTTTTTTTTTTTTTTTTTTTCGCCGGTTTTCCCCAAAGGGGGTTTTTTAAAATAGTGGTGGGCCCGGCCCTTTGGGTCCCTATCTGGGGAAATTTTCTCGAGACTTAAGTTCCCATGGGAAGGGGAAAATTTCCCCCCGGGGGGGGGGAAAAATTTTTTTTTAAAAAAAAAAAAATTTTTTTTTTTTTTAAAAAAAAAAAATTTTTTTTTTTTTTTTTAAAAAAAAAAAATTAAAAAAAAAAAAATTTTTAAAAAAATAATTTTTTTTAAAAAAAAAAATTTTTTTTTTTCCCCCCCTTAAAATTTTAAATTTTTTTTTTTAAAAAAAAAAAACCCCCGGGGTTTTAAAAAATTTTAAAAAAAAAAAAAAACCCCCCTCCAAAAATTTTCCCCCAAAAAGGGGGGGGGGTTTTTTTTCCCCGGGTTTTTTAAAAAAACCCCCCCCTTTTGGTTTTTGGGGGGTTTTAATTCCCCTTTTTAGGGGCCCCCACCCCCCCCAAAATTTTGAATTTAAAAATTTTTTTTGGGGGGGGGGCCCCCGTGGGGGTTTTTTTCCCCCTTTTTTTTGGGGTTTTCCCCGTTGGGAAAAATAAATTTGGGCCCGGGAAACCCCGGGGGGTTTTTTTTAAAAAAAAATTTTTTTTTAAAAAAAATTTAATTTTTTTTTTTTTTTAAAAAAAAATTTTGGGGGGGTTTTTTTTTTCCCCCCCCTTTAAACCTTCCCGGTTTTTAAAAAAAAAAAAAAAAGGGCCGGGGAAAAAAAACCCCCCCGCCAAAAAAAAATTTTTAAAAAATTTTTTAAAATTTTTTTTAAAAAAAAAAATTTTTTTTTTTTTAAAAAAATTTTTTTTTTTGGGGGGTTCCCCGGGGGGGGGGGAAAAGGTTTTTCCCCCCCCGGGGGCCCCCCCTTTTAAAAGAAAAAGGGGGGCCCCTTTTAAAAAAATTTTAAAAAAATTTTAAAAAAAATTTTTTTTTTAAATAAAAAAAATTTTTTTTTTTTTTTTTTAAAAAAAAAGGGGGAAAAATTTTTTCCCCCCCCGGCCTTTGGGGAAAAAGCCCAATTTTCCCCAAATTTTCCCAAAAAAAAAAAAGGGGTTAAATTTTTTTTTTTTTTTTAACCCGAAATTTTTGTGTATTTCCCTTTAAATAAAAGAACCCCTCACCAATATCAAGGAAATAAAAATTTTAAAAAAAAATCTGTTTCGAGGTTAAAATTGGGCAAATGCCTGTGAAAAATATTAACCTTCCAACTACACCGTTATGAAAAAACTGGAGGAAATAATAACTAGGACTGAGTATACTACAAACTCGAATCACAAACTAGAAGGAAAAGTAATGTGAAGGACTGGGATGGTAATGTCTGAAGAACTCACCTTCAAGGATCAAAAACAATGCTACTAACCACACTCTGGAGGAAACTGAGGGGATGGATAATGAGAACATTCAAGACAAGATATGCTTAAGCCAATGATGTTTCCTTTTTAAATCACTTATTTCTCTCTAGGCGGGAAATACTGCTGTACTTTAACATCCCCATTAAAGGCAGGTGAAATTGCTGAACTGAGAATGTACATAGAACCTTACTGCACATGTAAGTTCCATCAAACACCTTAACTACGGGGAGCGCCTGGAAGCACTTGACTTGTACTCACTAGAGCGCAGGCGAGAGAGATATATCATAATCTACACCTGGAAGATACTGGAGGGAATGGTCCCAATATGCACACAGCAATCACTCCATACGAAAGAAAAAGACTTGGCGGGCGATGCAACATACCCCAGTGAAAAGTGGGGCTTTCATTTGGTACACTAAGAGAAAATGCAATAAGTGTCCGGGGCCCAAGAACTGTTCAACAGCCTCCCACCAGCAAATAAGGGCATTACGGAAGACCTTGGTTTGTATTCAAGAGAGAGCTGAACAGATACCTAAAGACGGTGCCGGATCAGCCGGGCTTGGTTCGAACGTTGGGATTGCGTGCGACCAGCAGTAACCCCTTCGTGGATTGGGCCCCTGCTCCCCCGGGAGCCTGGTCGTGGACCGGGCCGCGGGGGGTTGACCCCCGGAATGCCCTCCAGGTAGATCTTTTAAGTAAGGAACCTGAGAGATAAAATTCTGAAGCCGATCAAATGAGGCCAAAGTCACATTGTTCGTGGGGCTTCAGACATGCTAATTTTCCCCCCAAATCTTACTCAACATAGGGCGCACAGCGTTGAAAATTTTAATTTGATGAAATAAGGTCTTCTCGAGTGTTAACGAAAATTTTGAAGAAAGGAAAGAAAAAGTTGCAAAAAATATTGAAAAAAATGGAAAATCCTCCTTACTAAACCTGAAAGGGCCATAAAAATCAATATTTCATTTTTTTCTTTTTTTCACATTTATATTTCTATTAAACTTCTTTAAATTATTTAAGAAGCAAATATATGATTAGAAATTTTTTAAGAAAATTCTGTTTGATTAAAGTTACTAAAAAAATGTGTTTGGCTGCCAAGTTGTGCAAAAATATTGGGGAAATACTTTAAAATATGATACACAAGTGTTTATGTGTTGAGGGCCGATCAATAACCCCAACTCAAGTTATCAAGTTACTACCAGGAACAGACAAGAAATAATTTAGTTTAAATAATTTGCAAATCAAAATTTTCCCAGCTCAAAGTGAGCACCAAACTTTCTGATAATGAAGCTTTTCAATGGCGAAAGTTTCAAGGGCCCATCCCAAGATATTATTATTTTTATAATCCCAAGGGGGAAGCGCTAAACCGGAGGATTTAAAAGCGCCTAGTGGGGGGGGATTGTGAAGGCATTTAGGCTTAATTCGGGTAAATGGAGCACAATCCAATTCCCTAAATCAAGAGCCCCTCACCAACATCAAGGAACCTTCCTTGAGGGGCCCTTTCCCCAAAAAAAATTCAATTTTCTCTAACTGATTCTACCGATTCCCTGATTTTTAACAATTTCAATAAAAATTTTAAAATTCCGCCTACTCAGATTAAAGTTTGGGAAAATCGAATTGTTATAGAATGCATCATTATATTTTTTTGAATAGATCCAAAAAAGCATTTTGTCATTACTGAATATAATTGAATATCTCTATTTATTAAAAAAAATGGCAAATTGGGCTGATGCCACCCAACCAATAGCAAGAACTTTGCTTTCACAAAGCTTCACCAATTAGAAAAATCCAAAAGACAAGTAAAGAGTAATTCTCCAGGTATGACAAGGATTCCAACGATTCCTGGTTTTTAGCAGTTTAAACATATAAAAAGATCATGCAGGCAAGTAAACTTATTGGGTTTTTCTGTCTGCAAGATCATCAGCCTTTAATATTTAGGAAGTTCAAAGTAAACTGAAATTTAAAGGTGATTTAATAGGGATAAAAACATTCACAATTTTCTTTTATTACTATATATGTTTTTTAACATATCGGCCCTGTCGCACCAAAGCTGAGGGGCTAGAAGAAGAAAAACTTCCCATTATTCATCCATCACTGTCTTGCCAGAACATCGCTTACACTACAGTTATAAAACTGCAACATTACATCCCTTCTTTGGAGTTGTACTTCCCATCTTTCCCCGGACTCAAGTCCAGCCTTTCCAGTTTTCCCTGAATCCCTTCATAAATGTTACCTTGCTTACACTCCAACAGCACGTCAAGTACTAAAAACCATTTGTCTCCATTCGCTTCTATCAAACACGCTCACACATGCTTGCTGAAAGTCCAATCCCTCACACACAAAACATCCTTTACCACGTCCCTCCAACCTTTCCCAGGCCGACCTCTACCCCGCCTTCCCTCCACTACAGATTTGTACACTCTCGAAGTCATTCTCTTTCGTTCCACTCTCTCTGCATGCCCGAACCACCTCAACAACACCTCCTCAGCCCTCCGGATAATAGTTTTGGTAATCCCGCGTTTCCTCTTAATTTCCAAACTACGAATTCTCTGCATTATATACACACCACACATTGCCCTCAGACGTGACATCTCCACTGCCTCCAGCCCTCTCCTTGTTGCAACATTCACCACCCATGCTTCGCATCCCTATAAGAGTGTTGGTATAACTATACTGTCATACATTCCCCTCTTTGATTTCATGGACAACGTTCTTCGTTTCCAGAGACTCCTCAGTTGCATCACTCACTTTTTCCCTCATCAGTTGTGTAATTTACCTCATCCTTCATAGACCCATCTGCTGACATGTCCACACTAAATATAATGAATACATTCACCTCCTACATTACTCTCTCCCTCCAATCTGATATTCAATCTTCGTTGCCTATTTTTTTTTTTTTTGGTATCTCGTCACCTTACTCTTTCCTATATTCACTTTTAATTTTCTTCTTTTACATACCCTACCAAACTCACCCACCAACCTCTGCAACTTCCCTTCAGAATCTCCAAAAAGCACAGCATCATCAGCAAAGAGCATCTGTGACAACTCCCATTCTGTGTTCACACTGTTGTACAAATAAAATGGTCAGATCCACACCTATACATTTGTATTTTACTCTCGACAGTCGTCTACTAATGTGGCACATTTTCTGAATTTTTGAAGACATGCCACAGAGCCATTCCAGGATACTTGAAACTGGTTCAATACCTTTGGTCACTTGCACATGCCAATTGTTCCATGAATCTGGGTCAAGTTACTGTGCAGAACTGTTGAAGATTTGAAGTCGATATGTTAAATCCTTCTCAAGTTATGAACAAACGAAGGTGCAAGAAAAAAAAAACAAAGAAAAAAATTTGAAAAAGGCTTCCCCCTTTGCGTTACCTAATTGTTGTTTTAAATTTTTCTGAAAAAAAAGCGTCATGTGACTATGCCTGCCCCAATTAAAAGCTTTTTTTACTTACTAAGATCATTGGGGGTGTAGAGAGGGTTTAAAAAAATTGGGGAAATGATAAAAATAAAAATAATAAAATAATAAAAATTTTAAAAATAAAAATAATAATAAAATAATTTATTATTATTATTTTATTATTAATTTTTTTATTATTAAATTTTTTTTTATTAATTTTATTATTATTATTATTATTTTATTGGGTAAAATAAAAAAATACAAAAATAAAAACCCAAAAAATAGGGAAAAAAACAAACAGTGCAGTAACAACCCCAAATTTTTTCCGTCAAACCCAACAACAACAACCACAACGAAAAAAAATAATTATATTAATAATAAAAAATTTTCTTTTCAAAAAGGGACATAATTTCAGGGGATAAAATCTTTGACACTATTGTTAACTCTCAGAAAACTTGGTATTGCCAGCATTTCAAACAGCTAAAATTAACTTGACCTCCTAGAAAGCCACCCCAAAAAGGGGCTAACATAGGGCCTTTTTATGCCCAGGGGGAAACAGGGGAAACGGGGTAAGAAAAAAATGCGTTAAAGGTTTCCACCCGGGCTGGGGACTGATCCCCCCTTCACCCTTTTTAATTTTTTTAAGGGGGGAAGGTGTGGGCCCCTTTTCCGGTTGGGGGTTTTTGTTTTTGGTGAGATGTGGGGGGGGTTGGGTGGGTGAGATGGGTGGGCCCGGGGGTTGTGATTGTCAAATGGGTGATGATTTGTTAACATACATTGTGCTGTCATTGTGCCCCTAATTTTTAAAAAAAATAAGATAAGATTTGTTGGTTTTAAACCCCCCCGGGAGCCCCCCGGAAAACCCCGAAAATCAGTGGCCCTCCCCGAGGGCTTTTCTAACTTATTTCCCTTGGGGTCCTTTAAACTTTTCCCCCAGGATTTCCCCCCACACCAGTCGACTAACCCCCCAGGGACCTATTTTTGTAGGGGGGGAAAAAACAAAAGGTGTAAAGGAAAAAAGTGTCGAAAAGTTTTCCCCCCGCCGGGAAACGAACCCGGGGGCCCCCCGGGGTTGAAGGGGGTTTATCCCCCAGGGCCCCCGGGGCCACCACCCGGCCAAAACCCCCCGGGGGCCCCCCCGGCCCCCAGGCCAACCAGGCACCCGGGCCCCCACCGGCCACCGGGCCCACCCCCAGGCCAACCCGGGGCCACCACCAGGCCACCCGGGGCCCCACCAAAGGGCCCCCGGGCCACCACCCGGCCCCGGGGACCACCAAAGGCCCGGGGGGCCCCCCCAGGGCCCCCGGGCCCCCACCAGGCCACCCCCAAGGGACCGGGGGCCCCAAAAGGCCCCGGGCCACCCCCCAGGCCCCCCGGGGCCCCCACCCAGGCCACCACCAGGGCCCCCCCGGCCACCACCAGGCCACCAGGCCCCACCGGCCCCCCCGGCCCCCACCAGGGAACCCGGGCCCCCACCAGGCCACCCCCAAAGGCCCCCAGGCCCCCTGGCCCCAAAGGACCCAAGGCCCCCCCCAGGCCCCCGGGCCCCCACCGGGCCCCCCGGGGGGGCCCCCCCCAGGGCCCCCGGGCCCCCCAGGGACCCGGCCACCACCCGGGCCCCCGGGCCAAACCAGCCACCCGGGGCCCCAAGGCCCCCAAAGGGAACCCCCCACCACCAGGCCCCCACCCGGCCCCCAAACCCGGCCACCCCCAGGCCCCCAGGGCCCCCAACCCAAAAACCACCACCAAAGGCCCCACCAGGCCCCCACCCGGGCCCCAGGAAAGGCCACCCCCAAAGGGCCCCCAAGGGCCAACCAACCCGGGCCCCCCACCCGGGCCCCCGGGCCCCCACCAGGCCCCCACCAGGCCACCACCCGGCCCCCAGGCCCCCCCGGGCCAAAAACCCCCAAGGGGGCCCCAAACCAAAGCCCCCCACCAAGGGACCACCAGGGGCCCACCGGCCCCCACCAGGACCAAAACCCCCAAAACCACCCCCAGGCCACCCCCGGGCCCCCAGGCCCCCACCAGGGGGAACCCCCAGGCCCACCACCAGGCCCCACCGGCCACCCGGCCCCAGGCCAAAACCCCCAGGCCACCACCCCAACCCCCAGGCCACCGGCCCCCCCACCAGGCCCCCCAGGCCACCACCAGGCCCCCCACCAGGCCCCCCAAGGGCCCCCACCAGGGGCCCCCAGGCCACCCCCCAGGCCCAGGGCCCCCACCACCACCACCAGGCCCCCCAAGGCCCCCAAAAGGCCACCCGGCCCCCCCCCAGGAAACCCGGCCACCACCAGGCCACCACCGGCCACCACCCGGCCCCCACCAGGCCACCCCAGGGGCCCCCAGGCCCCTACCAAAGGGAACCCCAAACCACCAGGCCCCACACCAACCCCCAGGCCACCCCCAGGCCACCAGGGCCCCCCCAAACCAAAAGGCCCCCAGGGCCCCCACCCCCGGCCAAACCCCAAAAGGCCACCACCAGGCCCCCCAAGGGGCCCCAGGCCCCCCAAACCAAAGGGGGCCTGGCCAAAACCCCCAGGCCCCCCACCCCCCGGGGCCCCCAGGCCCCACCCGGCCACCCTTGGGCACCACCGGGCCACCACCAGGCCCCCACCCGGGGCCCCCAAAACCCAAGGGCCCCCACCCAGGCCACCAGGGTTTACCACCGGGCCCCCCCCAAAAGGGACGGGGGGGGGGGGGGGCCCCCACCCGGGCCCCCCGGGGCCCACGCATTGGGTGGTGCCCAGTTGGGTTTTCTAGTTTTTTTTTGATCTTCTGAACATCCCTTTTAAATATTTTTACTAACTGGGACTGAAATGTTTTTAAAAAAAAATAATAAACAAAGTGTTTGTCCCCCCTTTCTTTTCCTCCGGGACAGTAAAATGGGCCCATACAGAAATTATCTTTAAATTTTCTTTCTCAAAAACAAATTTTATCGAGGTGATTTTCCCCTAAAAAATTTTTTACATCCTTTTTCCTCTCTCTCCATCTCTCTTTTCTCTGTCTCCTCTCTCTCCCCTTCTCTCTTCCCCTCTCTCTATCTCTTCCCCCTCTTTTTTCTTTCTCTCTCTCCCTTTTTTTTTTTTTTTTTTTTTTTTACAAAAGGGTTTGACAAGGGTTTTGGATCTCCCTCTCCCCTCTCCCTCTCTTTTCCTTCCCCCTTCTCTCTCTCTCCTCTCTCTCTCTTCCCCCTCTTTACGATTTTTTTCTCCCCTACTATTTATCCATCTTTTTTCCCCACAGATTTTTATCATTCAGTAAATAATTTAAAAATAAAACCAAAAAAGAAATAGGGATGCAGAAATCGTTACAGACTTCACAGAGGCGAACCCAAAATTTTTAACGAAATTAAAAACATTTCAAAAAAAAAATTTTGGGGGCTAAAAAGGGAAGGGGAAAAGTACACTTCGAAGTGACCCTTTTTTTTTTTTTTGGGCAGAATTTTTAAAAAAAAGCTGTTGGGAAAAAACCCGTTTGCCAAACCCGTCTCATTGTAAACCCTTGGGAAAGGTATTCTGAAACTTAGACAAAAAGGTTCAAACAATTTCCCTTAAAAATTTGATTTTGGAAAACTTGAAGTAAACAAAATTTTAAATTTGGGGAATCAAACAAATTCAAAACCCCACAGGGGTGTGAAAAAATAAAGGGAAGGACCCGGGGTGAAAAGCAAAGGATCTCACCTTTAAAGCAACAACCAAATGTAACCCCCTCTTCTTTTTGAAAAAATGATAGGTTTATAAAGAAAACCTTTAGAAAAGGGGGTTCAAACCCCTGATGAAATTTTTTTCAAATTGCTTGTTCTCTCTAGGTTGGGAAAAGGCCGTACACTAACCCGCCCTTTTTTAAGGGGTGGGGGAAAAATTTCTGGGCCCCGGGGAGTGTAAAAAAGAAATTTCACGGCCCGTAAGGGACGATAAAACCAAAATTTTGGGGAAAAGGGTTTTAAACCTCTTCATTTTTTTTTCCCCGGAATCAGACGAGAAAAGAAACAATGAAAAATAAACACCCGGAATTTCCCCAAAAGGGATTAAAGAACCCCAACGCCACGGGGGAAAAACCCCCCTACAAAAGCAAAAAACCCCAGGAGATGCAACCCCTCCTCCAAAAGAAAAACCGTTGCCCACGAGCACTTAGAGACAACACAAAAAAAAAATTAGGGCCCCAAAATTGTTCAACTGCCCCTAACACCATAAAAGGGGGATTAAAAAATAAAACCCCCGGTTTTCTTCAAAAAAGGAACACTTTTAAAAGGCACCTAAAGTTAGTATCTTACCGTCGGGCTTTGGTTAGTAAGTAGGGTTTTCGTTTTCAGCCAAACAAAAAACAGCCCACTGGAAAGACCCCCTTCCCCCAAACCGGCCGGCCCGGGGGGCCGGGGGGCGTTTAAACCCCAAACCCTCTCCAGGTTTTGCTTTTCCCGGAATACCCTTTTTATTCGATTAAAATTTTTTTGTATGGGAAAAATAAATTTTGTTTTAAAAAATCAAGAAAGTTACAGGGGCACGTAATGATTCACGTTTGGGCATCAGTGAATTGATGAGGAAAAAACGAATTAAAGTGACTGGAAAAGCCCAAGAATTGGTTTTAGTGGGGACAAAAAAAGGGTTTTTTATCATAGTCACGTTTAAATAAGGACATTTTTGGAAATTAAATTTTTTCCAAACTAGTTAAAAAATTGACACAAAAGAAAACTAACTTTAAGTCTAAAAATTCGGCCCTTTGGAGTATTTTGGAAATACTCGAAATAAGGGGGAGTAAGAGAAAAACCAAATCTTTTGATGATGATTAACCCGAACCCCACGTCCCCGGGGTAGAGAATTTGCAGAAAAACGCACCCCGGGGTGGAGAATTTAAAAGAAATAACCCCACCCGGGAAGGGATTTAAAAAGAAAAAAAATTTCACCCTTGGGGTTTGGGTTTCAACAAAAATAATTTTCCCCGCGATGGAGATTTTTCAGAAAAAAAAACCCCCTGGGGTCGGGGGGATTAACAGAAAAACGCCCCCTTGAGAATTTAGAATAAAAAAAATAAGCACCCAGAGATGGTTTTTAACAGAAATAATGCCCATTTTTTTAATTGAGAAAAAACAAAAATAACGGGCCCCCGGGGTTGAGAAATTAAAAGAAATAAAAAAACCCAGAGTGGAGGGTTTAAAAGAAATAACGGCACCCTGGAAAAGGAAATTAAAAAAGAAATAAAAAGCACCAAGGGTAGAGTTAACAGAAAAAACGCACCCTGGGGTGGGAATTTAAAAGAAATAACGCACCAAGGGAAGGAGATTTTTAAAAGAAAAAAATTCACCCTGGGATCTAGATTAAGAGGGAAAAAAACGCACCCCGAGATGGAGATTAAAAAAAAATAACGAACTTGGGAAAGGAGGAAAAAACCAAAAAAAAACGCACCCCAAAGGGTTTGGGGATTAATTTAAAAAACGCAAAAAAGGGGGGGAAGAAAAGAAATAACGAACTTTGGGAAGGAATTATAAAAATAAAGCCACCTGGGATGGAGAAATTTAAAATAAATAAAAAACCTCCCCCGGGTGGAGACCCCAAAAAAATAACAAACCCCGGGATGTAGATTATCAGAAATTTAAGGTTTTCCCCGGGATTGGGGAGTAAACAGAAAAAAACGCACCCTGGGGGGAGGGGTTAAAAAAAATTAAACGAACCCCCGGGATGGAGAGTAACAGAAAAAAAGCACCCCGGGAAAGGGAGAAAAAGAAATAACGCACACTGGGATGGAGA
The DNA here is from genome assembly GCF_026875155.1 of Cherax quadricarinatus. Classification (NCBI taxonomy): domain Eukaryota; kingdom Metazoa; phylum Arthropoda; class Malacostraca; order Decapoda; family Parastacidae; genus Cherax; species Cherax quadricarinatus. Next base: position 6,299,331 of record NC_069449.1, read on the forward strand.
GTAAAGAAATTTAAAGCACTAGGGGTGGGAAAAACAGAAATAAGCCCCTGGGATGGGAGAGTAACAGTAATAAAAGCACCCGGGGTGGAGAGTAACAAAAAAACGCACCCTGGGAGGGAAGTAACCCCGAAAACCGGGACACTGGGATGGAGAGAAAAAAGAAAAAACCACCCGGGGATGGGGAGGAACCGTAATAAGCAACCCTGGGATGGAGAGGGAACAGAAATAACCCACACTGGGAAGGAGAATAACCCGTAAATTTAAAAAACCCTGGATGGGGATTTAAAAAGTTTAAAAAAACGAAACCCCGGGATGGAGAAAAACAGAAAAAACGCCCCCAACCCGGGATTTGGGGGGGTAAAGAAATAAGCACCCCGGGTTTGGGGAGTAAAAAGTAAAAAAGCACCCCGGATGGAGGTAACAGTAAATAACGCCCATGGGAAAAGGGGAAGTTTAACAGGAAATTTTCCACCCTGGGGTGGAGATCAAAAAGTAAACCAGGAATAAGTTTTAAAGGTTCAGGGGAAACCCACCTGTTTTTGAAAAGAAAATGTGCAACTCTTTGGGTATCTTTAATTTAGGAAACGTTTCGCCCCACAGTGGCTTTTATCGTCCATACAAAGCAGAAACTTGAAGGGAAAGGGGGGAATGAGGGAATCAGTCCTCAGCCCTTTAGTCGATTTGGGGCATTTCCCTAATTTTTTTAATAGATGTATTTATTAAAGGGAAAGTATTCTATTCAAGACTGAAAAACCCCCCGACTCAAAGGAGAGGGACTGAATTTCCCCAAATTTTCCCCCCGTTCTTCAAGTTTAAAATTTTAAGGACTGAAAGAAACCATGTTTTGGTGAAAAAGTTTCCCCCTAAAAAAGGGACCCCAAAAGGTTTTCCATGTGCAAATTCCCAAACCCCCAAAAAGGGAAAACGCGTGTCAGATTAACCCTTAAAAGAAAAGAACCTTGCATTGCTCCAGCCCAAAAAAAAAAAACCCCAAAAACTTTAAAAAAGTAACAGAACAAGTTAACAATAACAAGGTAATAAAGAAGTAATGCAGGAAAAGTGTGACAATAAATTGAAAGTCTTTCAAAAATAATTTTTTGCTCCCCTTTTTTTCAGAGACGGGAAAAGAAAACTAAGATGGGTTGGAAGCTTTTATTGGGCCGTGTTGTTCAGGTGGGGTTCACAGTAAAAAATGTTTTTAAAAACTGGGCCCTTTTTCCGTAACCAAAAATAAAGGGTGACGGGTTTTTACGGCGTGTCGGAGTCGCAGTAAGAACGTCCCCGATGTAACGATGATTTGATTCCTTTTTATAAAAGTTTAAATTTATGAAAGATCGCAAAATAAACAAGAAAAAGAACCAACTTAAGGGTTTTTTGATTGTTCCCGGTTTGAATTATAAGCTAAATTTTTTCTTTTTCTTCTCTTCTCTCTCTTCTTCTTTCCCCCTCGTCCCCTCTCTCTCTCTCTCTTTTATCTCCTGTTTCCCCCTCGCTTTTATTTTATATGTCGTGGCCCAATAGGTAAAAAAAGCGATTTTGGTTAAATATTAACGCTTTTTGTGAATAAACAAGCGAATATTTGTGTATTTCAATAATTTCACAGTAACCCTTTTGAAAATAACGAAGAAAAATATTTCAATGTGGGGTTTTTTTATTTTTAAATTACTTTTTTTATAATGTATTTTAAAAGTGACATTACGTTTAAAAAAATTTTAAATTTAAAAATTTACATGGATGAGCTCTATAGCAAAACCCAACCCCTGCCATTGCAAACCCGAAAACACACCACAACTACGGTGGATTTCAAAAAATTTTCCCCCCGTATCCCGGGACTAATTTTCCCAAACTTAAGGGGTTTTGTCCCGAAAAAATGTGGAGCCACCCAAAATGATTTCACAATACATTAAAAATCGTTACATGTTTCTTTACGAAAGGGTTTTTACATGGGTCATTTTTCCGTGGCCCCAAAAACCTTTCCCCCATCCCCACTGTTTGGGGTAAAATTGACCACAAAAAATTCAAACACAGGTGAAATACACCACACAAACCTAAAAAAAAAGTTTAAACCCCCCCTTAACAATCCCCCTCCAAAAAGCGACCAATTATGTGGGATTTATGTAAAATGCGTTTTCCCCTGTAAAGTTTGGGGGGGTTGAAAAAAAAAACAAATTCACAAAAATTCCTTTTTGGGAAAAAAAATTTGGGCATAAATTTGGGCCCCCGAACATACAAAATGGAAAAAAAAAAGTTCGTTTAAAGGGGGGGGGGGGGGGTGGGGGGGGGGTAAGGGGGGTTTAATCGGGGGGGGGGGGGGGGAAAAAAGGGGGGGGGGATTAAAAGGGGGGGGGGGGGGGGGTGTTTGGGGGGGGGGGGGGGGGGGGGGGGGAAGGGGGGGGGAAATTTTATTTTGGGGGGGGGGGATTTAATCTCGGGGGGGGTTTTAATTTTTCCCCCCGGGGGGGGGTTTTATATTTTTTTAAAAAATATAACCACAAAATTCCGCCCGCACACAAAAACCCAAAAAGGGAAAAACATTTTAAACGTTAAACTTAAGATTCAAAAAAAAGGGGGAAAAGTTGGGGGGGGGGAAAAAAAAGGGGTTTTTTGGGGGGGGGGGGTGGTCCCGAAACTGCTGGAGCACCACATGTACAAATCATTAGAATCAGTTGCATGACATCACGAAGGATTGTACATGATCATGACGCTGACAAAACCTTCACATCCACACTGATGGTGTACATCTGACCAAGAAATCAACCGCGGAAATACACAGCACACAATAAAACAGTGGAACCCGCTTAACTACCTCCAAATGGACCAATTTGAAGTGTATTTATGAAAGTGCGTTTGACGTGTATGTTTGGGGGTCAAAAAAATGGACAACACTTCACAATATTCCTTTGGGAAAAATAGGTCAGTATGGCCTGAACATATACGGATGAAAAAGTTCGTAACGGGGGTCCACTGTATATCCTGTATTTATACCTACTAGCCCTAAAAATTCCCCCTCCCCCGGCTATTCACAACCAATTAGACATATACAATAATGACTGTTAACTAAAGACCCAAGCACACATCCCCTTTTATTTGCCAGCAAAGGCCATGTAACCTCATCGCAGATAAGGTTTAAATTTTTTAATAACACAAAACACCAACGACAGGTTATGTATATATTTAATCAATATAACAGAACACACATCATGCAGTACAAAGCACACAGAACACATATACAGAAGTACATTCTGACAAACAGATGAAGACATTAAGATACACAATGACATTACCCTTACAAACATTTAATGCCGTAACTTAAATACATGAAAAATGGAGTGTACGTAAATGAGTGTCTAACAAGAAAACGTCAAAACTTTCTGTTCAGGCTGAGAAAACTTAAACAGGAAAACAAAATACATCAGTGTTTCACGCGAGATGGGAAAATACTAGTAAGGAAAACATCAACAGGAAAAACAATATACTATCTCAAACGAACATGATTTCTCTCCCTTTCCCTTAGAAAGCTGACATTTCAGTAACAGATTAGATAAGTGCCCTTAATACATATATACGTGTGGTGCATATAGTGTACCTTACTATTATATTGTGCATTATTATTTTTTTTATTTTTCATCACTAACTAATGCCAACTACCTCCAATATTTTATACTTCTTTCTTACTACTATTAATTGCTCATAATTTTGTGTTACAAGTCAAATCTTACTCCAAATTAATATTATTCATTGTTCTTACCTGCCCATTTAATTTTGTTTACCACTACTTGTTTTAGTCACTTTTTATTGTGCATGAAAGGTATAAAATACCGACAATATGAAAGTTAAGACACATGTGCAACATCTGGATATCTTTATTGTAGACGTTTCGCCATCCAGTGGCTTTATCAATACAGATTCTAGGACAGAATATGAAGACAGTAGAACTATATACAAAAGATGAGGTAATCAGTCCCTCGGCCTTGGGGTTAGTGTTCACAGCATCGTGGTGGAGGAGAATATTCTTTCCCCCACACGATGCTGTGAACACTAACTCCAAGGCCGAGGGACAGATTACCTCATCTTTTGTATATAGTTCTACTGTCTTCATATTCTGTCCTAGAATCTGTATTGATAAAGCCACTGGATGGCGAAACGTCTACAATAAAGATATCCAGATGTTGCACATGTGTCTTAACTTTCACTTTTTATTGTGTACAATTAGTGTATATTCCAATTACTTTTTTGCAAGTACCAAAACTATCTTTTGCTAGCTAGTACCAACTACCTCATATTTTTTTACTTTTTATTACCTGGAGTTTACCTGGAGAGAGTTCCGGGGGTCAACGCCCCCGCGGCCCGGTCTGTACAGGCCTCCCGGTGGGAAAATC
>NC_069449.1:6304209-6309209 GCF_026875155.1 Cherax quadricarinatus
ACGTACACAAACATACATACATACATACATACATACATACATACATACATACATACATACATACATACACACACACACACACACACACACACACACACACACACACACACACACACACACGCATATACAGAGTGGACACAACAACAATAGGGACACAGGAAGCTAAGGACCCAGATGAGTCAAAGGGACGTTAGGAATTATTTCCTCAGTCTTAAAGTTGTGAGGAAGTGGAATAGCCTAGGAAGTGATGCAATGGAGGCGGGAACCGTACATAGCATTAAGATAAGGTATGATAAAGCTCATGGAGCAGGGAGAGAGAGGGCCTAGTAGCACTCATTGAAGAGGCGGGGCCAGGAGCTGAGTATCGACCTCTGCAACCACGATCAGATGAGTACACACACACACACACACACACACTGTTACACCCTTTTCTTCCATTGTAAGTAGACAGTTTCTAATTGTTATTATCACAATGGTATACTTTTACATGTTATTTTTGCCATTTCACTTAATATTATATTCAGGAGTAATTCCATTATTAGCTAAAATGGATTTACTCGACTTTATAATATTATCTGGCAGTATATTATTTAGCTTTGTACATAGGTAGGTTATTTAATTAGTCCAAACTGCTGGTGCGACCTGGCCAAGCACTAGTAGGTGTAAATAAATGGTATAAAATACTGACACAATGGAAACATAAACACATATGCAGTTTAATGTGATCCTTTGTTGACAACGTTTCGCCCACACAGTGGGCTTTTTCAAGTCACAAACAGATCTACCTTGGGTGGAAGGTACTGGAGTATTTATAGTCAGGTTCAGAATGTTGAGGTCAGGTGGAGAATGCTACATCCGATGATCTACCGGGTGGGGTTATAGAGTCTTGGGTAGCTTGGCATGGGTATTGGACAAGTTGTGAGTAGATGTTCTGCAGTGTTCTATATTCTTATGTGGTATAGCGATGAAGAAGTTTCTTGGCAAGTGGTTCAGCTATGTTATAGAAGCCATTGTTCTGATTGAAATAAGCGATTATTCCAGGATTCTTCGGTATTGAGTGTTGTCTTCTGTGGCGATAAGCCTTGAGTTTCTGTAGTTAATTAAATGGTTGTGTGAATTGCGATGTTGTACACAGGCATTCCTTGTATCGTCAGTTCTGCTTGCGTATTGGTGTTCTGAAATACGTGTTTGGAGGTCTCTTGATGTTTCGCCCAGGTATAATTTGTTGGTCATTACAAGGGATTATGTATACCCCTGCAGAGGATGGAAACTTGTCCTGTCTACTACTGGTGATGTCCTTGATGGTCGTGGTTATGGAGGTAGATACTTGGAATGATGTATTGGAAAAGATGTTGGAAACATGTTTGGCAATGGAGTTGGTGGGGAGGACTATGTATCTCTTCTCGGCAGTGTCTTCTCTGGGTGTGTTGAAGATGTTAATGCCCTCGTCTGCAGTCTCTGATAAAGTGACGAGGATAGCGGAGTTTAGAAAATACTTGTTCAATTATAGTGCATTCTTCCTCAAGGAACTCATTGCTGCAGATTCTGAGTGCGCGCAGGAAGAAGCCTATAATTACACCACGTTTGGTTTTGGTGTCGTGGTGAGAGTAGAAGTGGAGAAGATCGTTTTTGTTGGTTGGTTTTCGATAGACTTTAAAACGAAGTTCATGGTCAGTTTTGCAGAGAAGAACATCAAGGAAAGGAAGAGTGTTGTCGACTTCTCTTCAAGTGTGAACTGGATTGAGGGCTCGACCTGGTTGAGCCTGTCTTGGAGAGTTTGAACGTTGAAGCGCCTGGGAGTTATGAGGAGAATGTCGTCAACATAACGGAGCCAGGTGACATTCGAAGGAATAATGGTGGAGAAACTTTCGGCTTCTAGATGTTCCATGTATAAGTTCGCCAGGACGGCACTGAGTGGCGAGCCCATGGGTAGACCAAAAGTCTGATAAATTAGACACATGTAGACCAAAAGTCTGTTGAAAGAGGTGATTTTCGAAAGAGAAACACGTATAGCCGACACATAGTTCAAAGAGGTCGATGAAATCGCTGGCTGGAATAGGAAAATCAAGTGAATCGTCAATTTTTCTGCGCAGGAGATCGATGGCTTGTGTAGTAGGTACTTTGAATAGGGAAGTTACGTCAAGGCTGGGAAGTTTCTTGTTCCTGATGATGTTGCGAATGCGATTGAGAAGATCACCCGAGTGTTTGAGATATGCTGGACTGATGGCGCCCAAGAGTTTGGAGAGGTGTTTTGCGAGAATTCCTGAGAGTTGGTGGGGAGCACTGCCTATTCCCGAAGATATGGGCCTCAATGGGATACCAGGCTTGTGAGTTTTTGGTAGGTTGGGGTTGCTGGGTATGGTGTGCAGAAGTTTCTTCCCTTGTTCTGAGTTCCTTAGAATGCGGCGAGTCCTTTGAAGAAAAATTTTAGTAAAGTTGTCCACTTGGTTAGTTGTGAGGGGTTTGTAGGTATCTGGGTCATTAAGTAGATTGAGCATTTTGTTCCTGTAGTCATCAGTGTTCATGATAACAACACCACCTCCTTTATCAGCGGTGGTGACCCTGATGGTCGTGTCTTCTGCTAAACCTTTAAGTGCAATGATGTAACGTCGAGGTATGACTGGGGAGCTGCATGTAGAGATACATAGTCCTCCCCACCAACTCCATTGCCAAACATGTTTCCAACATCTTTTCCAATACATCATTCCAAGTATCTACCTCCACAACCACGACCATCAAGGACATCACCAGTAGTAGACAGGAAAAGCTTCCATCCTCTGCAGGGGTATACATAATCCCTTGTAATGACTGCAACAAATTATACGTGGGCGAAACATCAAGAGACCTCCAAACACGTATTTCAGAGCACCAATACGCAAGCAGGACTGACGATACAAGGAATGCCTGTGTGCAACATCGCAATTCACACAACCATTTAATTAACTACAGAAACTCAAGACTTATCGACACAGAAGACAACACTCAATACCGAAGAATCCTGGAATCATCGCTTATCTCTATAACCAACAATTTCAACCAAAACAATGGCTTCTATAACACAGCTGAACCACTTGCCAAGAAACTTCTTCATAACTATCCCACATAAGAATATAGAACACTGCAGAAGGTCTACTCACAACTTGTCCAATACCCCTGCCAAGCTACCCAAGACTCTATAACCCTACCCGGTAGATCATCGAATGCAGCATTCTCCACCTGACCTCAACATTCTGAACCTGACTATAAATACTCCCGTGCCTTCCTCCCAAGGTAGATCTGTTTGTGACTTGAAAAAGCCCACTGTGTGGGCGAAACGTTGTCAATAAAGGATCACATTAAACTGCATATGTGTTTATGTTTCCACCAGTAGGTGTTTTGAGTTGCTCAACCCCTGCTTCAGTTCATACCTTCCTCTGGACCAGGAAGGGTCTAGGGAAGTATCCACCTCTAAACCACCATTCGCCTTCCTAGAAAATACCAGGAATTTTCGGAAACTCATTGCTAAGACTTATCTCGGTTGGAGAAGGCTGTTGAGAAACTCTTCAAGAAAGTGAAACCAAGTGATCAAGCTTCTGTGTTGTAAGAGGGCTTATTGCAGAGTGAACCCTATGTAAGAGCTCTATCAATGCGGTGTTGGAGTTTTTAAACAACGCCTGTACATATACTGATATTTCCTGTCTCACTCAGAGCCATTTGTAAATACTTAACGAAGTACTCTGATGTTTTAATGAGGAGTAGAATAAGTGTTCTACTCATAGTGCAAAATATGAGAAAGTGGATTTAAGTGGTTATTATGGTTATTAATAAATTAAACAGAAACCAAGAAAATTCGTTTTCCTCTACTAGTGAAGACCCCTAGACGTGCTAAGTTTGTTAGTTTGTTACGAAAAGCACACACACACTCACACACTTAGCAAACCTCAGAACAGCATTCCGACATCTTAATAAGGAATCGTTCAGAACCCTGTACACTGTGTACGTTAGGTCCATATTGGAGTATGTGGCACCAGTTTGGAACCCACACTTAGCCAAGCACGTAAAGAAACTAGAGAAAGTGCAAAGGTTTGCAACAAGACTAGTCCCAGAGCTAATTGGTATGTCCTGCGAGGAGAGGTTAAGAGAAATCGACCTGACGACACTGGAGGACAGGAGATATAAGGGGGACATGATAACGACATATAAGATACTGAGAGGAATTGACAAGGTGGACAGAGACATAATGTTCCAGGGATGGGACACAGCACCAAGGGAACACAGTTGGAAATTGATGACACAGATGAATCACAATGATGTTAGGAATTATTTCTTCAGTCACAGAGTAGTCAGGAAGTGGAATAGTTTGGGAAGCGATGTAGTGGAGGCAGGATCCATTCATAGCTTTAAGCAGAGGTATGATAAAGCTCATGGTGCAGGGAGGGTGACCCAGTAGCGGCCAGTGAAGAGGCAGGGCCAGGAGCTATGAATCGACCCCTGCAACGACATCTAGGTGAGTACACACACACACACACACACACACACACACACACACACACGAACTCAAAACCAGTTGCAACTTTATGAGGTACACCCTTCTGCTACTGAAGAGACTGAATTCATCATGGCATGTATTCCATAGAGATTCCATAGAGATTCAGGTCCTTGTTGACATGACAGGAGCGCAACCTGGTGTTGTCTTCCGCTGATGTAACCCATCCACATTAAGGTTCGATGTTTTGTGAGTTCATAGATGCTTTTCTACATACCACTATTGTAACCAGTCATTGTTTGAGTTACTGTAGCCTTCCTGTCAGCTTGATGCTGTCTGGCCATTCTCTAACGTCTTACATTCCACAAAGTCATTCAGATCACATTTGTTTCCCATTCTGGAGTATTGTTTGAACAACAGCTGGACCTCTTGGCCATGGTCACATGCTTTTAGACATCGAATTGCTGCCACGTGATTGGCTGGTTAGGTGCGCAAGTGTACTTAATAAAGTGGCCACGGAGTGCACAATGTATAT
>NC_069449.1:6314209-6326248 GCF_026875155.1 Cherax quadricarinatus
GTATATTAAAATGGATTTACTCGTATATTATTTAGCTTTGAATATAGGTAAGTTACTTAATTAGTCTAAACTGTTGGTGCGACCTGGGCAAGCACCAATAGGTGTTTTGAGCTGCTCAACCCCTGCTCCGACTGGTAAAGCTCGAGAATGTACCGCGGCTTTGCCTTAGGAAAAGTACGTACAATATGACTCCGTCAAAAAGGTCATACTGGAGACCTATGACCTACTCCCTTTGAGCTACCAGCAAGCCTTCCGTACCCTGCAATGGTTACAAGGGCCAACTTGGGTGGACTTCGCCAGGCAGAAGAAGGTAGCTTTTGAGAGGTGGCAAACAGCCTCACAAAGCAACACCGTAAGCAGTCTAATCCAATTAATATTACAAGAGAACTTCTATAATTCTATATCTGGTGATCTGCGGAAGTTCCTGATCGACCGTCAAACACCTGATGTGGAGACGGCTGCACTGGCCGATCGCTACGAGATCTCCAGCCAGCTGATACGTGATAGAACATCCAGAGAGGAAGCAGTAAAATCGGGCCAGAAGGTTCGACCAGTTAAGTCAAGAACAGAACCTCGCCAAAAAATTTCCTTCGGAAGCAGTGACCTCTCGTACCCTGGATAAGCCATGCAATGATGACCGGTTTGCACCACGACAGAACCGGGAGGTGTATAAAGCCAGGAAGAGCTTGTCCTGTTCATATTGCCAAAAGGGAGGTCATGTGAGAAACTAATGTTATCAGGAATAGGAATAGGATAAGAAATATAAGTATCGAGAAGGTGCTCCGATGCAGATGGTGTCCTCAATAGCCCACTTGCAGGGGTGTCTACAGACGGATCTAGGGCCGGCAGGACCGAAGATCGCTTCAACGAGATGACCAGAGACGAGGGCCATCTCAGGGCAAGAAATCGAGATTCGAGAAGGCAATGAGCCCATATTTTTCAGAAGAAAAAGCTGGTATTGACGAGTGTCAAGTGGTACATATTAAAACCTACAGGGATACTGGGAGTTACTTAACATTGTTAGAAAAGAGAATCCTCCCTTTATCCGACCACACTTACACGAAGATAGATGGACTTCTGGAGGCTTATAGAGGAGCCGTCTCTAGAGTTCCCCTCCACAGGATATACCTAAACCTAGGCTGCTATTAAGGATATGCGACTGTCGGTATATCAGACGAAGGATTCCCTATTAAGTCTGCTGACCTACTGATAGGTAATGACCTAAGTTGCGAAGGAATCAAGAAAGAAACTTTGGTGATAGAAAATAACTTTGGAGAGGATTACGTGGTTGAGGCTCATAGGAAGGATCTATCATTATTTCCGCTGGGAGTTGCCACTAGGTCCATGGCAACGACCAGGTTATCTCCTGAATCAACAGAGGAAGAAGACAAAGCTGATTTGGGTTTGAACTTATTGTTCAGTGCGACCCACTGGCCAAGGGATGCGAGGTCTGTGCCTGAAGGGCTAGACTCGACTTTAGATTCTTTAGGTGCTAAAAAGTTTAGACCGGAAGATCTAATCCAAGCACAGATGGAAGACCCCTCGTTGGAGAAAAGAAAGCTGGTGGTAACGGAAGAAGAGGCCGAGAAACTAGAAGACTGTGTGTATTCCAGTAGTGGTATACTTATGAAGAAATCCGCCAGAAGACATTTTCTAGGGACATCGTTCGCCAAGGCCAAGCATGTATTAATCCTACCTAGGGTTTATCGTGAACTTGCATTGGAGGTCTCCCATAACAGTCCAATGGGAGGACATTTGGGAGTAAGGAAAACAATGGTAAAATTGTCAAAATACTTTTTTTGGCCTAGAATGCGGAAAATCGCAGTTGCCGGGTCTGTCAGACCGTCGGCAAACCAGCACATACCCCGCCTCCAGCTCCTCTCTGTCCTATCGCTTCAGATGACGAGCCTTTTTCCCGTCTGATTATCGATTGCGTAGGTCCAGTCCCAAGGACCAAGGCGGGAAATCAATACCTATTCACTATAATGGATTCTGCCACCCGTTAACCCGAGGCCATCCCCATGAGGAAAATAAATGCTTGTTCAATAGTCTGCAATTTGATAAAGTTTTTCTCACAGGTAGGGCTGCCTCGTGAGATCCAATCCGATCAAGGATCAAACTTTACTTCAAAAATCTTCAAGGAGGCCATGTCACGCCTTGGTATAAGATCTATTCTCCCTACGAGCTATAGGCCCCAGTCCCAAGGAGCATTGGAACGGTTCCATCAAATGCTGAAAGTGATGATGCGTCCCTACTGTGAACAATTCAGTAAAGACTAGGACAAAGACATTCCTTTCCTTCTTCTGGCCGTAAGGGAAAGCGAGCAGGAAAGTTTAGGGTATAGCCCTTTTGAGTTGATATATAGTTATACGGTACATGGACCCCTCGCAGTATTGAAAGATGTATGGACCGGAAGGCGTACTCCGTCAGTTCAGGTATGCCCGGCTTTGATGCAGGAACACCTCATTTTCACGAGGAATTTAGCTGCAGAGAACTTGAAGAAACCCCAGGCTAATATGAAACTACGACATGATGAACATGCGGCCCCTCGCTCTCTCGACATCGGTGATAAAGTATTGGCTCAGAAATTCATGCCCAGACATGCACTGAAACCAAGATATGAGGGACCTTTGGAAGTCATCAAAAAACTAAGTGAAGTGAATTACCTGGTTCGTACGCCAGGGAAAAAGAAATCGGATCATACATACCATGTTAACCAATTGAAGAGATATTATGGAAGGTTAGCCCCGACCGCTGCCATTCTTCTAGAATCCCAGCAAGAAGAGGAGGGTTTGGAGGACTGCTCCAAATGAATGGAAGTCCGTGTTAGAAACACTCAAGTTCTACTATCCCTGGACGATTTTTTACAAGATCTGGCCTGTGACCGAGCCAAAGAAGTGATAAATGTGATTTTGAAGTACCCAACATTGTTAGGCAATATACCCTACCTTAACAAGTAGCTGGCAATGAAACTATTGTTACTATATACTCCCTCGCTACTTCTATTTATTGAACTTTTCCCTCACACTCCCCCATACCAAGACTTATAGTCAAGGAGTATAAGAAGAATAGGCGAGGAAAAAGTTCTAACATGTGGAAGTCGCGTAAGGCAACAAATCTTCTACTGACTGTCACGACTTAACCAGTCAGAGAAATAATTGGATGAACCATTGATATATACAATATGGAACTTAAAACCCTGGAGTGCCAAAGCCCACTCAAAGGCGACTTTTGGGTTCCTTAAAAGTTTCTAGGTATATAAAAGGGTTTTTGTGGTCCGTTTCTAAAATGAATTCTTTTCCCAGAAAATAAATTTAAGTTTGGAGATCCCCCACACAAGGGCCAAACATCCTTTCTATGGTGGAGTATCTCGTTTCTGCAGAAAGGAGTTTCCAGCTTAGGAAGCATACGGGAAGGGAAGTACCATCATGGTATTGTAGAAAACACCGCACCTAAGCCAGTATTGGAGGCATCAGTTCTTAAACAAAATGTTTTTTTAAATATCTGGAACTTAAGTATAGGGTCTTTCGAAAAGATACTTTTAATCTCATTAAACTTTTCCCGAGCTACGTCGAAAGTTCAAGAGATTCCTTCACAGACTTTTAAGGAAGTCAGATAAGATGCTGTAAGATCAGTAAGGTTGGGGATAAACAATGCATAAAAATTTACGAAACCAAAAAAGCTACGCATGAGCTTCTTGGGTTTTGGGGAATTTAAATTCTAATAAAGCTTTGATCTTACTGGGGAGAGGTTTGCAGAGAGTTATTAGAAAGTATCAGCCCAAAAATATCTAATTTTGTTAAACCCAAGGAAGCATTTCTTCGGCTTGGAAAGTAGGCCATGTGAGCGAAAACCTACGCAAAACTGATGTTAATGTTTGGTATGTTCGCCCCACGTGGATGTCATTACATAAAATGTTATCAAAATAAACTGAAACATTTGGCATATTCCCCAAGACTTTTCTCATCAGTCTCACGTAGGTAGCACAGGCAGTTACCAAACTGAAGGGCTGTTCTATATTGCATCAGTCCTTGGTGTGTAGGAAAAGCGGTGTACTGCTTAGAAAAGGATCTACATTACTTGATGATATCCCCGAGCAATATCAATCTCTGAAAAGAAGGAAGAGTCATAAAATTTGAGTAGATCGCTATCTATTAAGGGCAAGGACTCAGATCCACCGAGTTATAGCATTAAGGCCTCTGAAGTCAATAGCAAGCCTATATGAATTATCCTCCTTCTTAACCATGACTACTGGTGAGCATTTTGCAGATATGAAGGTTCAATGATCTTTATTTTAATAATTTGTCTACCTCTGGGTCAAATGCATCCCTAAGGTGAACTGGAACTGGGTATAATTTTCTTTTGATAGGATTGTACGTCACTAAGTCAATCTTATGGACTACAGTGGAGGTAACACCTGGAATATCAGTAAAGACGTCTAAAAATTTTATCACACATAGAAGTAGTTATGTCTCTTATGGTCATCCAAAGATTCATTAATATTAATGTTGGTTGTGCCCGAGTGGTCAAGAGTACCAAGTCTGTAGTTCTTCATCATAGTCTAAGTTAAAGGTGTCAATTACGCACACCTTACATTCTTAAGTTGTCTTATCAAGTTCGTGTGGAAAAACTAAGTCAAAGTTATTAAGGCATTAACCAAATTTTTTCTTCGGTAATATTTTTTAAGGATGTTGATATGATAAAGCTTAGGTTTCCCCTTGAACTTCTTGAGGTAGTCAACTTTCCCACAAATTTTTAACACTTTATATGGACCTTTCCATGCTACTAATAATTTATTTGACTTGATAGGCAAAAGTACAAAAAAACTTCATCTCCTACTTTAAAACTTCTCCTCTGACTTTTGGAACAAAATAGGTTTTGTACTGGTCCATTAACAAGCTTAGGGTTTTTCGAAACTATGTCAGAGGTCTCCTCAAGTTTGGAATCTAAGGTCAAGGAGAAAAAAATGGTAAGAAAGACTGAACCTCAGCACTCATCTCCTCATTAGTCCATAAGTCATGAAGGATGGACAATGGGCCTCTGGCCTGTCTACATAGAGAAGTTCAAAAGGTGAAAAACCCCCAAAAAGTCACTGGGAACTTCCCTCATGGCAAACAAAGCACAGGGTAGGTAACGATGCCATCCTTAGGTTTAAGGGAGCAAAAGTTTCCTTAAAATGGAACTTGAGAATCGAGTGCTGGCCCCCCCCAATCCTCCCCTTACAGCTGGGATGATAGGGTGTGGGGAAGAGAGGCTTCAATCCCAGAAGTTGGGATAGATGTTGCTTAAGTCAGATTGTGAATTGTATCCCCCGGTCAGACAAAAATTTCTCTAGGGATGCCCACTCTGGAGATGGACAAAAGGGCTTCACCCACCTCTGTAGTAGCTATGGTCTTTTTAAAGGGAACGGCTTCAGGGAAACTCGAAGCATAATCAACTAATGTTAATATATATCTATGTCCCCCAGATGAAAGTGGAGATAAAGGACCAAAAGATGTCAATAGCTACTCTTTCAAAGGGTACCGTAAGACTGGCTTCTTGACCATAGGTACTCGCCTGGTAACCTCGGGAAGATGACAGTTGGCAAACTTTACACGATCTACAATAGGTAGGACATCTGAGGACATTTTTGGCCAAAAATAGGTTTCCCTAATTTTATTTTTAAAGGGTTTTTCGATGAGAGAAATGTCCGGCCACTGGCAGGTCATGAGCCATTTTAAGAAAAAGTCTCTCTGCATTGACTTGGAACAAATAAGATGGATAGTCTATTCATCTGAATTTAATTTGAATATGACTTGTACAAGATACCTTTTATATATTCAAATTTATATGAAAAGTTTTTCCTTTGGATAACTTGATTTTGTTTTAGCGGCATTATGGCAATTCTGATGAGAAGGGCAATTACGTTTTTAAATTGACAAAGGACTCCTTCGATTATATCTAAGGCTTAAAGTCAGGGAAAATCAAAGGATGGATTGAGGAGAAGCCCTTTGGGTTTTGTCTGAGCCCTAGTCAAGACATTTATGGATCGGAGGTGATTTCTTCACTTTCATCTAACAAGTGAACCGGTGATCCTACTACCTCGCTTTCGAGAGCAGCTTCACTGGTTTTTAATCCCACATGAATCTCGTGAGACATTGTCTCATCTGAACTTTCGAGGGGTTTCTCTGACTCTACAGGAAGAGGATCTGAGAAGCTTATGTCCACCTTTGGTGATGAAAGGTCAACCTCAGAAGGGAAAAATGGCACCTTTTACATTACCCATTAGTACGGAGCAAGAAGTGATGGAGTAGTACAGCTTCAGACCAACCTGTGAACCATTTAGACCTAATGTAACAACGGATGGTAGGAAGAGTGTCCGTACGGCCCAAGTAGTCTGAAAGTTTAGCAGAGGAATGAGTTTCTTTAAGGGTAGGGAACAGCTTATCAGAAATGACTATACATGTGCATCCAGTGTCTCGTAAAATGGTAGATACATTAAGTCCATTAACTGTTCCTGAACAGAAGGGTGCTTGGTCATTACAGTCTTTAAAACATCTTCCAACTTTTTGGACCTTTTTAGAAGGACAATATGGACGTTTATATCCCTTAACACCACACAAATGACAAACAGGAATAAAAGAAGTCATTTTACAGAGTGACTTCAAGAGTGTATCAGTCTGTAGTGGAAGGAAGGCGGAGTAGGGGTCGGCCTAGGAAAGGTTGGACGGAGGGGGTAAAGGAGGTTTTGTGTGCGAGGGGTTTGGACTTCCAGCAGGCATGCGTGAGCGTGTTTGATAGGAGTGAATGGAGACAAATGGTTTTTAATACTTGACGTGCTGATGGAGTGTGAGCAAAGTAACATTTATGAAGGGGTTCAGGGAAACCGGCAGGCCAGACTTGAGTCCTGGAGATGGGAAGTACAGTGCCTGCACTCTGAAGGAGGGGTGTTAATGTTGCAGTTTAAAAACTGTAGTGTAAAGCACCCTTCTGGCAAGACAGTGATGGAGTGAATGATGGTGAAAGCTTTACTTTTTCGAGCCACCCTGCCTTGGTGGGAATCGGCCAGTGTGATAATAAAAAAACTATTTTACTTTCCACTAGAGGCTTTGATTTCTTAAGGTCTGATGAACCCTTGCCTTTAGGGTTCGATCCCTTTAGGTCTTTATAGGAATTGTGAGTCTCAACATACAGGTCAGCAGCCTCAGCAACTTCCTCAGCTTTAATCAGGTTATGTTCTCTAATGAATGTTCGTATCTGGTGAGGAAGAGCTGTCAGGAACTGGTCAGCAACCATGAAGTCTCAAAGAGATTCATAACTGTGATCAATTCCTGAACTCTCTATCCAAAAGTCGAATAAATCAAAGTGTTACCTGTAACTGCTGAAAGTTCTGGCCAGGCTGTAAGGTGGCATACCTGAAATCTTTCCTGTAAGAATTAGTGGTTTTTTGATATGCTTTAAGGATTGCCTTATTCAGTAGGTTATAATTACATATGATATCCTGCGACAAAGTTGCATAGATATTCAAAGCGGTACCAGAAAATAACATTCCTAACCTGGTAGCCCAGGTGTCAGCAGGCCATTCACAGAGGGTAGCGGTATTTTCAAACCTGATGATGTATGAAGTAATGTCTTCACCCTCTGTGAAGGGAGGTAAATTAGGTGTTGGAATATGAGCACTAGCTGCATGATGTTCAATTACTCCTTCCTCTAATTGTTGTTGTGTAAGAGTTAACTTTTTATTCTCTAATTCAAGGCGAGCTTTTTCGAGCTCACGATCCTTTCCTCTCTCTATTAACTCAAGTTCTCTAGCTTTTTCCTCACGTTCTCTAGCTTTTTCCTCACGTTCTCTAGCTCTTTCCTCATGTTTTCTAGCTCTTTCCTCAACTTCTCTATCCTTTGCTCTTTCCTCAAGTTCTCTTAATTTAACTTGTTCCTCACGTACTTTAGCTTGTTTCTCACGTACTCTAGCTCTCTCCTCACAATCAAGTCTATCCCACTCCTTTTTGTCTTCTCTCTCCCTTTCTGTCTATCTTGGTTTTCTCTTTCAATTCGATCTCTCTCCTTTTTATCCTCTCTTTCTCTTTCTGTCTTTCTTGATTCTCTCTCTCTATTCTTTCTCTCTCCTTATTCTCTTCTCTTTCCCTTTCTAGCTGTCTTTCTTCTCTCTCAATTCTCTCTCTTTCAAGTCTTTCCTGGATCTTAGCACTAATGAAAGATTCTAAATTTTTCCCTGTTATTCATAACTTACTTTCAGCATTCATCCAAAACTGGCATTCCTCCATACTTGCAAGAATAACTTAAACTACCAGGAGAAAAATGAAATGGGTATCAAAGAAAACGGAGGGTTCAATTCTTGCTCCGCTCAAACTGTAAATAAACCATAGGGCTCGATCCCTACTTCAATTAAACAATATGTATTAATGAAAACAAAGGGTTCTATGCCGGCTCCAAGCAAACAGTAAGTAGAATGGGGTTCCTTGACCATCCAATCTTCTCACCAGCAAATCAAGAGTGTCCTACGACAGTTCCCTTGATATACTAAAGAGCTCAATGAAACAAATTGTCACTGGAAAATCTCGGGTCCCTAAAGTCTAATCCTCCAAAGTGTTTCAAGTTCGAACAAAAAGGTGGCAGAATTAAATATTATATCCTGCCTGACTTGACTTAAAATAAATTGAGACTATAACAATCACCAAATCTTTTAAATACCTGTACCGTAGTCCTACCATAGAGAATGATTACTCATGGCTGGTGGTAACCGTCTGAGGTGTGTGGCGTTGAAGTTCCAATGGTAGATTCGAGATGGAGTTGAATCTTGATTCAGTCGAGTTGATCCTGGCAAGGTCGCCACTTGTGAAGGCTTACTCAGCCCTGTAACAACTTCAGTCATTATTACTAAGGCTGGCTCCTCAGGAAAATTAATGCATAGAAAAATAATAAAAACTGACAAACTTAAACGCTTTATTAATTAGAATATAAAATATAAAACACTTAAACATGAAATATTGATCCTACATTAAAGAAAATGAAAAATGAAAAATATATATGATATCTGAATTCAACGCTAATATATATGAAACTTGGGTGTCTGGTGTTGGTGACACTGCGTATTGTTGAAATCGTAGCCGTTGCTGATGGGGGGGGTCGCAGGTGTTGGTGACAATCCACTGGCTAGTTCTTCACAGTATAGCAGTGAATAATCTATCCCGATGACAGGAAAGCAGGTTCTTTACCGCTGCAATGATGAGGGGTTATCTCCTGCAACTTCATACAGGTGCACAGGTAAGGATATATAACATGGGACGTCTCAGGAAGTTAGTCCGTCTCCTTCAATTCTACTCGTTGATTGGCAGGTGACCCTCTCTGTCATTTCAAGCTGTAAAGAGAGACAGATTACCCACTGCTTAAGAAATCACTCACCATGATAAGTACAGTATCTAAAAGATGTGGTGATTATTAAAACATTTAACCTATCAAGACTGAAAGGACTAGGTTAATTATTGGTCAAAAGTGAAGCTTTCAACCAATAAGTCCACTAAAATATGATCAGGCGCATACTTACAGTAGTGTTGGGAGCTGTGAGTCGAGTGATTTACTGTTTGACTGGAGCCCCACACGTCACCTTTCGGAGGGGGGGGGAAGAGGGAGGGGAAGGGATAGTGGGAGCTAGACTGACCCTACCTAAACAAGCAGCCGGCAATCAAACTATCACTTTTGCTGAGGGGGAAAAAGGGGGGGGGAATAGCGGAAGCTGGATTTACCCTACCTTAACAAGTAGCCGGACATGAAACTATTGTTACTATATATTCCCTCGCTACTCCTATCTATTGAACTTTTCCCTCAAATGGTTTTTAATAAATTAGACACTAAGAAAATTGTAATAAAATTGGTAGAATTACCGACAATATGTAAAGTAAAAGGACACAAGTGCAACTAATGTGACATTTATTGTGGCAACGTTTCGCTCTCCAGGAGCTTTATCAATGGCTTGATAAAGCTCCTGGAGAGCGAAACGTTGCCACAATAAATGTCACATTAGTTGCACTTGTGTCCTTTTACTTTACTAAGAAAATTCCTTCTCCTCTATGAGTGATGACGTGCTAAGTTTGTTCGTTTGTTACGAGAAGCATTATAACCCAGGGACCAACCGGCTATGTTCGTAACACTCACACACTGACATAAAATCAATACAACAATCCAGAAACCCTCACCGTGTACCTGTCTACCATTCAGTTTGTGGCAGACTTGGAGACTAGTTACCAGTACCTGTTGTACCCACTGTCATCTATCACCAAGATTTGCGCTCACACATGTATAAGCAAATTACACAGAGCTATTTTCATATGTATTAAAGCATTAAAGAAAGAGTATCTGCTTTTAAAGTAAGAAATATGTTCGAGAGAGCAACAAACTACGGTGGATCCTGGCCTTGGCGCTCACTACTGATTCTCTGTCAGTTACTTGGTATATTTCCATACATTCTGTCCAGGACAGAGACACAGTGCCGCTTCAAATTCAGCCTTAAGATCTGTCTCTGGGGTGTGTTTGTACAGACGGCGATTTTCTGCAATATTAATCTATATATAAAGAGACTGATATTATCTGAACTGAATTTTGATATAGGAACCATAATATTTCATGTTGCAAGAACCATATTTTTTCTGTCGCAAAGTGTTCTGATGCTTCTTCTGTGGGCGAAGAGTCGCCAACTAGCGTCCATCTTGAAGAATCTTTCGTCAATGCTAGAAAGCAGTGAACGAAAGGAGGAAAAACCTATAATTCCAGCAATCGTAGTCATACTTTCAATTCCATATTCTGTCTTTTATGGTATATGTAAAGCAGGTATGATTACAATCCCAGAAGTGACTTTTAATGCAACAATAACAATGTTAATTAGTTTATGCTGGTCTGTCCCTCTGCAACTGTACATGTTGATTTCCAAGGTGCTCTCTGGACACTTACTTCTTAATGCAGAGAAAACTCTGAAAATTATTAACAGTGAGCTCTGTCCATCGTCAACATATGTATTTATACATTCAACAGATATCTTCAAAACTGCAGACAGCAAAATAAAAATCTCCAGCGCTTTATATCATTTGGAGTACAAGATCCACAAGGTGAGTTAACATATAAGCATATACATGCATGTATATATATATATATATATATATATATATATATATATATTATATAAAACACTGATCTCTGGCTGAAGGAGACTCGAACATACGAACCTTAGGACAAGGTACGCAGTGCTTTACCAATCTACCCACACTGGACCAATACCTTGGCGTGTAGCATGAGCTACACGTTTGATCCAAGGCAGCCAGCTTTCAGGGAGAAGGCTTACAGCTTTTCATCTCATCCCCTGCATGCATCAGCCGCCAAGGTATTGGTCCAGTGTGGGTAGATTGGTAAAGCACTGCGTACCTTGTCCTAAGGTTCGTAGGTTCGAGTCTCCTTCAGCCAGAGATCAGTGTTTGTGTATATTTCGCATGCTCTCGCGAATTCCTTGCATATATATATATATATATATATATATATATATATATATATATATTATATATATATATATATATATTTATATGTATATTATAATATATATATATATATATATATATATATATATATACAGAAGATTTAAGAGATACATTGTTGATATAAAGGTGGCATATATATATATATATATATATATATATATAATATATATATATATATATATATATATATATATATATACATGTTGTTACGTGTGTATCACCGATTATAAGGCGAAAATCTCATCCAGCTCCTCAGAGCTGGGGCGTGTGCCCAAAATGCAGCATGCATTACCCCTTTGAACAGCCGCGCTGAGCCGCTGGAACAGTAAACTAGCTGCCCTGGGATCCCTAGTTACCCTGATGAGTCTTTTTCCCAACTCCTTAAGGAAATTAGATGCACTCTTTCCCCATGAGCCAAGGGTCTCTGAGCCTATGGGAACAAACATATAATGATGGGCAAGTTCTCCATATTTTCTAGACTTTTGGGACTCCTAAAGCTGGCAGCTGCCCTCCCTTC
>NC_069449.1:6326748-6362267 GCF_026875155.1 Cherax quadricarinatus
TTATCTATCCCCAAAACCCATGAAGTTTCACAATACAAGGTTTTATGCGTGGCGCTCGGGTGCAGCCCGATAATATAAAACTAAATTATATTGCCGGCAAAGAAAATGTGTTGGCAGACTCTTTGTCAAGAGTCTAGTTTAATATTTTATTTAGGTTAGGATGTATTTGTGGTAACCCCCCTTTCAAGCTCTTTTTTTTTTATCCCCTGATGTGGGGGTTTTTTTTTTTAGTGAGGGGATACGGGCTACCGTCCGCTTGTATCTTGGACCTATGTTGGCCTATCTGACTGCTGTCTCACTCTGAGTTTAGGGTTTGGCTTTTGGTCACTAGGAAAGCTGAGCTCTATCTAAGAGTTGGATGGTGGAGAGGATAGGCGGTCCCATTATTTCGTGCCATGGCGGCACGGTTACCACTGGGAGGTGGCAGCCTAATCCTGAGCCTTCTCGGGGGTGGGGGTGTGGCATGCAAAGAGTACGTAACCTTTATTCGGCGCATGGACACACCCTCATTTACAGGCTATCTCCCCCAACCAGCGAACCAGGTTGCTAAGAGTTGATGATGGGGCCCCATCGTTCAACTAGTGACCAGGTTCTAGCCAATAAGAAGGTGGGATTGGCAATCGCAGAGGTTATGTGGATACCGCTCTCCTGTCTGCCCTTGTCATTCCCATTCTAGAGCTGGTTGAAGCACGGTCTGCTATCTTGTGGCTTCTATTTCTGCCTTGCTTACCGTGGAGTGCACTATATTTATCACTGTACATAGTGTACATATTGCTGTTATAAATTGGTGAAGGATAATATAAGTCTAAACTTTTTCTACTGTGTTTATTTGCTCCCATTACACCTGAGATAACAGGCCATTTGAAATCCTAGGTTGTAATAGCTGCTGTTGTCAAAATGGCGGTTAGTCTGAGATGCCAGATAAATGCTGTAGGCATTGAGCTTCTTCTGATGACCAGAGCTTTTGTAAGATGGGTAAGGATAGAAATATTGGAAAAGGGTGGGAGGGGGGAGAGAGGTAGGATATAAAAGGTAAGTGGCCCAACCACTTTGGTGTAATTTAAAAGATGTATGTGAAATAATAAGATATTCTTGAAAGGGTATAATACTAACCCATCAGAGTAGGAACATTCACTGCCTGGATGAGGTAGAGTACAGTCGTGCTTTGCACCCCTCTACTGTTTTCCCAGACGAGCTACTCAGTCAACAACATGGCGCCAGGTGTGCGCAGGAGAGTGAATACTGTGGGCATTGAGCTCATTAGTGGGGCTTTAACGCCTACGTCAGTTGGTTAGGTTAGGTAAGGTTCGTCAGGAAACAGGACAAATGTTTCCTGACGCGGGTCTTAGTCAGATGATGACCCGCCTTTGGAGCTTTTGGTCATCTGACCAAGGCCTTCCGCTGGCTTACCGGTCCACCCCTTTAAAAATTATGGTTGACGTCAGTTGGTGTGTTATTGCCCAAAATTGTAAGAGAGACATACGGCATCAGAGACGAGGATTTGTATGGAATGGCACTGAATGGTGTGTATAGAATATTCGTGAAGGTGTAACCCTGCTCAAGTATATGAGGCGTTGGTGGATTGTTATCAAGATGTCAGCATTACGAAAACACCGGCAGTGAGGGTCAAGTTGACGGATGTAACACGACATTATTCGTGGGGTTTAAGCTCCGAAATGTGCCTTTTGAGGCTGATGAAAATAGATATTCGAAATGTTTTCGGGGCATTATGGAACTTTTACATCTAGCCCAACCTGGTAAATGCATGAAAGGAGCTTACACAGGAAATCCTGAGGGTTCTTTCAATCTCAAGATGATGCCCAAGGCAACCTGTACCCTCGCATGTATATCTCGAGGAGTTTAGAACCCAGGTAATTGTAGCGTTGTGGGCAAAGGCATACATGCCGACTGTGTGGCGAAAAATACCATATGGTGGCAGACTGTGGCAAGCGGAATATGGCTCCTGGGGCCCGGGAAGGGGCGGGGCACCTGCACATGAGAAAAACCGATGCCTAAGGAAGAACAGGGCAAAGGGGGAGGGCGTGGTCACTTGTGGAGTGAAGAGATGGTGGCTCCTGTGGAATCGAAAGGAGAAGTGGTGATCCATGAATCACCTGGCCCATCAACAGACAGTTTTCAAGTGAGGAGGTGCAGGGGGCGCAGCAGTGCAAGCTATTGAGGAGGGGTTGGAGACGGTGATACAGGCTATGTTACAGTCTACGGAGGTGGAGATCACAACAAGCAGGAACCTGAGATCAGGCAAAAGGTGTGTGCGGGGGGGGGGGGAGGATCGGGTGGCACCTGTGATGGACAGTGCGAGTGCCATGGAAGGACATGGGGGCGGTTGAGGTGGTAGAGATAGAAGTTCATTGTGCTGGCTCCCAGGACTCAGATATGGAAACTGAGGGAGCTAAAAGGGAAAAAGGGCAGCAGCGTCAGTTTCCCGACGATCTTTTGACGCAGGCACAAAGGCCAGGAAAAAGACATGGGGTTAGGACCCAAAGTGATTCTAGAGGGGGCCACAACAGAAGGAAAGGAGGGTTTGGGGAAGGAGGGTGGAGTATGTGCCAAAGGCAAAGCCCAGGGAATGGTCTGAAAGGGAAGATCTTGACATGATGCGGGAGGGAAACCTTAAACGGCCCCCCGGGTGTGTAACAATAAATATTAATGGTCTGTGTAATGGTGTTAAACGAGAGTGCTTCAGGATGTTTTTGAATAGGTACAAGGTTGATGTAGCTTTTATGCATGAGAACAATTTTTAAGCTTGGTCGTGAATTAGTGGGGCCTGGGTTCAGGCTTATGTGTTGGGCCCTCTGAGCGTTAAAAGGAGGAGTGGGTGTGTTGATCAGGGAGGCGAGCCCGTTTGTATTTCACAGGAAAAAGGGGGAAGAGTATTACGTGTGGAAGGATGGGATGGGAGAGAGAGTGGCGTTTGTGTGTGTGTGCCCCAGCAGAAAGTGACGTGAAAGTAAAGATGGATTTTGTGCGAGAGGAGCTTGTGTACTACCTACGCACGTTAACGGCTGTGGTGATTGTGGGGGATGACTGAATTGTGCATTTTAAGAGGCAACATGGAACCCAGGGGAGCGGGATATTTTTCCTCAGTCTTGGGGGCCTGCTTCGAGATCTTCAGTTATATGATGCTTTCGGGGGAGTTTGGGGGAAAGTGGAACATACGTTTATAAGACTGGGATATGCGGCTCGTTTGGACAGGTTTATTTATCACAGAGGGTTTCGGTAGAGTCTTTTAAAACTATTGAAATGGTGTCTTCCGATCATAGGGCGCTATTAGTGGAGGTGGGGTGGGATGCTTGGCTTGTGGGCAGGGAATTTACTAGAAAGTGAACACGATGGTTTTGGGGGGATGGGGAGGGATGGAAGGTTTTGCAGTATTTTGGGAACACTCTGTGCAACAGAAGGACTGAGGAGGATGTGGTAGGATGGTGGGATAGTGTGGCTAAGGAAGAATACATCAATTTTATGTGAGGGAGGGCAAACCGCATTAATCAATTGCGGTATGGTTTTGTCAAATTATTTAATCTAAATTAAGGATTGTTACGAGGGGGAGCGGTGGCCGGGGTTACCCAGTGGAGGATATACACATGTTGAAGGACAGGATAAGGATTTGCAAGAAGACCGGTTTGGCGGCGGTACGGGTACAGGCGGGTTTGGGCGAATACCCCGGGCTCAACAAACCATCGGCTTGTGTGCTGCAGGGCAAAGGTACGGCAGCAAACGACTACAATACCGGGATTGCAAGTCATTTTTTCAGTGGGGGGGTTTTAGAGAGGGTCAGGTATTAAGGGAAACCACGTGATGAGTGCATAGCAGATAGAGGGTTTTTGAGGAATACGGAAAAGAAAGTGGGGTGGATAGAGAGGTTCTTGGGCAGTATGTAGTATGTGCCGGCAAACTGGGGGAGTGTTTCTGGGGGCAAGGGGTGGGGTCATTGAGGAGGAGAAAATATGGAGAGCCCTTATGGACATGGGGAAGGGAAAGGCACCTTGGGATCAATGGTTTTACCAAGCGAATTTTATGTACAGCACGGGGGTCTGCTTAGGGGTTTCCTAGTGGGGTTAATGAATGCCATGAAAGAAGGAGGTAAGATGGAGAATCGCAGGAAACGGTGGGGGTGGTGTTGGACCCGAAGGGTAAACAGCAGAGTACCCTTTTGGATTACCGAGCCATTTCGTTACTTTTTGCTGATTATAAATTGTTCAGAAAATTCTTGGGAATTGGCTTAAATGTTTTGGGGAGGTGGGTCGTGTTTGAGTCTCATTTTGGGTTACCTGTAGATCGAAGGCGAGGGCCACGGAATCATAAAGGGGTTCCTGGAGGACATGGAAAGGGAAGAGGGGCGTTGGTGGCATTGGATTGGCAAGGGGCTTATGACAGGTGGAAAAAAAGGCTTTGAAGGATATTCTCCTACGACAGGGATTTGGCGAAGAAATAGTGGTGGGGTGGTACGTTGTACTCAAACGTGAAGGAAAGGGGTGCAAATCATGGGTGGGGTGAAGGAGGGGGTCAACAGGGGCGAGGTCTTCACAGGGATGTCCATTATCAAAAACTATTTTTTTGCATGTGTTCGGGACCCCTTTTTTATAGGATGTGGAGGATCGTCTAAGGACAGGGGGGGGGGATGGTGAGCAGAAAGCCTTGGCCTGGTTTGGGGGGCTATGTTGATGATACAACTATTTTGGTGAGTGAGGAACAGGGTTAGGACTTTTTGGTGGAAGTTGTAGCAATTGGGGAGAGTGACTGGGATGAAGGTAAATCTGGAGAAGTCAATGATAACGGGGCTGAGAGAATGGGCAGATAGATTAGAATGGGGATGCGATGTTGTGCAGCGGCGGACCGGGAGTCTGAAAATCTGCGGTGTTATGTATGAGGCTGACCTAAGTGCTGCCAGGGTTAACAATTCGAATAGGATGGTGGAACAGGTGCAGCGTCATTTGGGAATGCTGCGACCTCACCATTTAACCCTTAGGCAACGTGCAATTGTCATCAATGTATTGCTATATATGTGAAGGCTTACTCAGCCCTGTAACAACTTCAGTCAGTATTACTAAGACTGGCTCCTCCTCAGGAAAATTAGTGCATAGAAAAAGAATAAAAACTGACAAACAAACACTTTTATAATTAGAATATAAAATATAAATCACTTAAACATGAAATATTGATCCTACATTAAAGAAAATGAAAAATGAAAAATATAAATATCTAATTCAAAGCAAATAATATAAAACTTGGTGTCCCGATGTTGGTGACACTGCGTGTTGTTTTAAATCATAGCCGTTTGCTGATGGGGGGGGGGGGGGTCGCAGGTGTTGGTGACAATCCACTGGCTAGTCTTCACAGTATAGTATGAATAATCAAACCCGATGACAGGGAAAACAGGTTCTTTAAACCCCTGGGAATGATGAGGGTTAACCTCCTGCAACTTTATACAGGTGCACAGGGAAAGGGATATATATAACAAGGGACGTCTCAGGGAAATTAGTTCCGTCTCCCCTTTAATTCTACTCGTTTATTGACAGGTGACCCTCTCTGTCCTTTCAAGCTGTAAAGAGAGACAGATTACCCACTGCTTAAGAAATCACTCTCCATGATAAGTACAATACCTAAAAGATGTGGTGATTATTAAAAACATTTAACCTATCAAGACTGAAAGGACTAAGTTAAATATTAGTCAAAAGTGAAGCTTTTAACCAATGAGTCCAAAGAGTCCAAGCAGGGCCGGCATCAAACTATGACTTTCGGGAGGGGAAAAGGGGGGAAAGTGGGAGCTGGACTTACCCTACCTTAACAAGTAGCCAGCAATGAAACTATTGTTACTAAATACTCCCCGCTACTCCTATCTATTGAACTTTTCCTTCACACTCCCCCATACCAAGACTTATAGTCAAGGATAAAAAAGAAGAATAGGGAAGGAAAAAGTTCTAACATGTTGAAGTCGTGTATGCAAAAAAATCTTCCCACTGACTGTCATGACTGAACCAGTCCCGAGAAATAATTGGATGAGCCATTGATATACACAATATGGAACTTAAAAGCCTGGAGTGCCAATGTCCACCTCAAGAGGCGACTGTTGGTTCCCTTAAAAGTTTCTAGGTATATCAAAGGTTTGTGGTCCGTTTCTAAAAAGAATTCTTTTCCCAGCAAATAAAATTAAGTTTGGAGATACCCCACACAAGGGCCAAACATTCCTTTTCTAAGGTGGATATCTCGTTTTTGCAGAAGGAGTTTCCCCGGGTTAGGGAAACATACAGGGAAGGGAGTACCATCATGTATTGGTAACCACTGCACCTAAGCCAGTATTGGAGGCATCAGTTTCTTAAACAAAATGTTTTATTAATATCTGGAATCTTAAGTATAGGGTCTTTCGAAAAGATACTTTTAATCTCATTAAACTTTTCTCGAGCTACGTCAGAAAGTTCAAGAGGTTCCTTCACAGACTTTTTAAGGAAGTCGGATAAGATGCCTGTAAGATCAGTAAGGTTTGGGAAAAACCGTGCATAAAAATTTACAGAACCAAGAAAGCTACGGATGAGCTTCTTGGTTTTGGGGAATTTAAATTCTAATAAAGCTTTGATCTTACTGGGAGAGGCTGCAGAGAGTTATTAGAAAGTATCAGTCCAAGATATCTAATCTTGTTATACCCAAGGAAGCATTTCTTCGGCTTGGCAGTGAGGCCATGTGAGCGTAACCTATGCAAAACTGATGTTAATGCTTGGATATGCTTGCCCCACGTGGATGTCATTACGTAAATGTTATCAAAATAAACTGAAACATTTGGCATATTACCCAAGACCTTTCTCATCAGTCTCACATAGGTAGCACAGGCAGTTACCAAACCGAAGGGCATAGTTCTATATTGCATCAGTCCTTGGTGTGTAGGAAAAGCGGTGTACTGCTTAGAAGAAGGATCTAACATTACTTGATGATATGCCTGTGCAATGTCAATCTCTGAAAAGAAGGAAGCATTATAAAATTTGTGTAGATCGCTATCTATTAAGGGCATAGGCTCAGCATCCCACCGAGTTATAGCATTAAGGCCTCTGAAGTCAGTAGCAAGTCAATATGAATTATCCTCCTTCTTAACCATGACTACTGGTGAGCAATATGCAGATACAGAAGGTTCAATGATCTTTAGTTTTAATAAGTTGTCTACCTCTCGGTCAAATGCATCCCTAAGGTGAACTGGAACTGGGTATAATTTTCGTTTTATAGGATTGTCCATAACTAAGTCAATCTTATGGACTACCGTGTAGGTAACACCTGGAATATCAGTAAAGACGTCTGAAAAGTTACTCACACATTGAAGTAGTTCATGTCTCTTATGGTCATCCAAAGGTTCATTAATATTAATGTTTGTTGCGCCCGAGTGGTCAAGAGTCACCAAGTCATGTAGTTCTTCATCATAGTCTAAGTTAGAGGTGTCAATTACGCACACTTTACATTCTTCAGTTCTCTTATCAAGTTCGTGTGGAAAAACTAAGTCAAAGTCATTCAAACAGTTGACCGAATTTCTTCGGTAATATTTCTTAAGGATGTGGATATGATAAAGCTTAGGTTGCCCTTGACTTCTATGAGGTAATCAACTTTTCCACAAATTTTTAATACTTTATATGGACCTTTCCATGTTACTAATAATTTAATTGACTTGATAAGCAAAAGTACCAGAACTTCATCCCCTACTTTAAAACTTCTCTGACTTTTGGAATCAAAATAGGTTTTGTACTGGTCCATTGACAAGCTTAGGTTTTTCGAAACTATGTCAGAGGTCTCCTCAAGTTTGGATATAAGGTCAAGGAGAAACTGGTAAGAAGACTGAACCTCAGCATTTACCTCCTCATTAGTCCATAAGTCATGAAGGATGGACAATGGGCCTCTGGCCTGTCTACCATAGAGAAGTTCAAAAGGCGAAAACCCCAAAGAGTCACTGGGAACTTCCCTCATGGCAAACAAAGCACAGGGTAGGTAACGATGCCACTCCTTAGATTTAAGGGAGTAAAGTTTCCTTAGAATGGACTTTAGAATCGAATGCTGGCGCTCAATCTTCCCATTACAGCTGGGATGATAGGGTGTGGTGAAGAAAGGCTTCACTCCCAGAAGTTGATATAGATGTTGCATTAAGTCAGATGCGAATTGTGTCCCACGGTCAGACAAAATTTCTCTAGGGATGCCCACTCTGGAGAAGATGGACAAAAGGGCTTCTGCCACCTCTCTAGTAGTTATGGTCTTTAAGGGAACGGCTTCAGGGAAACTCGAAGCATAATCAACTAATGTAAATATATATCTATGTCCCCCAGATGAAAGTGGAGATAAAGAACCAACGATGTCAATAGCTACTCTCTCAAAGTATGGCATAAAGACTGGCATTTTGACCATAGGTACTCGCCTGGTACCTCGGGAGGATGACAGTTGGCAAACTTTACACGATCTACAATAGGTAGGTTTCCCTAATTTTATTTAAGGTTTTACGATGCGAGAAATGTCCGGCCACTGGCAGGCCATGAGCCATTTTAAGAACAGTCTCTCTGCATTGACTTGGAACAACTAAGATGGAATAGTCTATCTCATCTGAATTTAATTTGAATACTGACTTGTACAAGATACCTTTTATATATTCAAATTTATATGAAAAGTTTTTCCTTTGGATAACTTGATTTTGTTTAGCGGCATTATGGCAATTCTGAAGAGAAGGGCAATTACGTTGTGAATTGACAAAGAAGTCCTTTGATATATCTAAAGGCTTAAAGTCAGGGAAAATCAAAGGATGAACAGTAGGAGAAGCCTTGGCTTTGGTCTGAACCCTAGCCAAGACATTTATGGTATCGGAGGTCATATCTTCACTTTCATCTAACAAGTGAACCGGTGATTCTACTACCTCGCTTTCGAGAGTAGCATCACTGGTTTTTAATCCCACATGAATCTCGCGAGACATTGTCTCATTTGAACTTTCGAGGGGCTTCTCTGACTCTACAGGAAGAGGATTTGAAAAGCTTATGTCAACCTTTGGTGATGAAAGGTCAACCTCAGAAGGAAGAATGGCACCTTTTACATTACCTATTAGTACGGAGCAAGAAGTGATCGGAGCTAGTACGGCTTCAGACCAACCTGTGAACCATTTAGACCTAATATAACAACGGATAGTAGGAAAAGTGTCCGTACGGCCCAAGTAGTCTGAAAGTATAGCAGAGGAATGAGTTTCTTTAAGGTTAGGGAACAGCTTATCAGAAATGACTATACATGTGCATCCAGTGTCTCGTGAAATGGTAGATACATTAAGTCCATTAACTGTTCCTGAACAGAAGGGTGCTTGATCATTACAGTCTTTAAAACATCTTCCAACTTTTTGGACCTTCTTAGAAGGACAATCTGGACGTTTATGTTCCTTAACACCCCACAAATGACAAACAGGAATAAAAGAAGTCATTTTACTTTCCACTAGAGGCTTTGATTTCTTAAGGTCTGATGAACCCTTGCCCTTAGGGTTCGATCCCTTTAGGTCTTTATAGGAATTGTGAGCCTCAGCATACAGGTCAGCAGCCTCAGCAACTTCCTCAGCTTTAATCAGGTTACATTCTCTGATGAATGTTCGTATCTGATGGGGAAGAGCTGTCAGGAACTGGTCAGCAACCATGAAGTCTCTAAGAGATTCATAACTGCGATCAATTCCTGAACTCTCTATCCAAAAGTCGAGCAAACGAAAGAGTGTTACCTGTATCTGCTGAAAGTTCTGGCCAGGCTGTAAGGTGGCATACCTGAAATCTTTTCTGTAAGAATTAGTGGTTTTTTGATATGCTTTAAGGATTCCCTTCTTCAGTAGGTTATAATTACATATGATATCCTGCGACAGTTGCATATATATTCAAGGCTGTACCAGAAAATAACATTCCTAACCTGGTAGCCCAGGTGTCAGCAGGCCATTCACAGAGGGTAGCGGTATTTTCAAACCTGATAATGTATGAAGTTATGTCTTCCCCCTCTGTGAAGGGAGGTAAATTAGGTGTTGGAATATGTGCACTAGCTGCACGTTCTTCCATTACTCCTTCATCTAATTGCTGTTGTGAGAAAGTTAACTTTTTATTCTCTAACTCAAGGCGAGCTTGTTCGAGCTTGCGATCCTTTTCTCTCTCCCTTAACTCATATTCTCTATCCTTTGCTCTTTCCTCAAGTTCCCTTAATTTAACTTGTTCCTCACGTACTTTAGCTCTTTCCTCATGTTCTCTAGCTCTTTCCTCACGATCAAGTCTATCACGCTCTTTTTTGTCTTCTCTTTCGATTCACAATCTCTCCTTTTCCTCTTCTCTTTCGATTCTCTCTCTCTCCTTTTCAATTCTTTCCTGGATTTTAGCACTAATGAAAGATTCTAAATTTTTTCCTGTTATTCCTAACTTACTTCCAGCATTCATCCAAAACTGGTATTCCTCCATATTTGCAAGAATAACTTAAACTACCAGGGGAAAATGAAACAGGTATCAAAGAAAACGGAGGGTTCAATTCCTGCTCCGCTCAAACTGTAAATAAACCAGAGGGCTCGATCCCTGCTTCAATTAAACAATATGTATTAATGAAAACAGTAAGTAGAATGGGGTCCCTTGACCATCCAATCTTCTCACCAACTAATCAAGAGTGTCCTACAACAGTTCCCTTGATATAATAAAGAGCTCAGTGAAACAAATTGTCACTGGAAAATCTCGGGTCCCTAGAGTCTAATCCTCCAAAGTGTTTCAAGTACGAACAAAAAGGTGGCAGAATTAAATATTATATCCTGCCTGACTTGACTTACAATAAATTGAGACTATAACAATCACCAAATCTTATAAACACCTGTACCGTAGTCCTACCATAGAGAATGATTACTCATGGCCGGTGCTAATCATCTGAGGTATGCAGCGTTGAAGTTCCAATGGTAGATTCGAGATGGAGTTGAATTTTGATTCAGTCGAGTTGATCCTGGCTAGGTCGCCACTTGTGAAGGCTTACTCTACCCTGTAACAACTTCAGTCAGTATTACTAAGGCTGGCTCCTCCTCAGGAAAATTAATGCATAGAAAAAATATAAAAACTGACAAACATAAACACTTTATTAATTAGAATATAAAATATAAAACACTTAAACATGAAATATTGATCCTACATTAAAGAAAATGAAAATGAAAAATATAAATGATATCTGAATTCAACGCTAATATATATATAAAACTTGGGTGTCTGGTGTTGGTGACACTGCGTGTTGTTGAAATCGTAGCCGTTGCTGATGGGGGGAAGGTCGCAGGTGTTGGTGACAATCCACTGGCTAGTTCTTCACAGTATAGCAGTGAATAATCTATCCCGATGACAGGAAAGCAGGTTCTTTACCACTGCAATGATGAGGGGTTACCTCCTGCAACTTCATACAGGTGCACAGGTAAGTATATATAACATGAGACATCTCAGGAAGTTAGTCCGTCTCCTTCAATTCTACTCGTTGATTGACAGGTGACCCTCTCTGTCCTTTCAAGTTGTAAAGAGAGACAGATTACCCACTGCTTAAGAAATCACTCTCCATGATAAGTACAATACCTAAAAGATGTGGTGATTATTAAAACATTTAACCTATCAAGACTGAAAGGACTAAGTTAATTATTGGTCAAAAGTGAAGCTTTCAACCAATGAGTCCACTAAAATATGATCAGGCGTGTACTTACAGTAGTGTTGGGAGCTGTGAGTCGAGTGATTTACTGTTTGACCGGAGCCCCACATGTCACCTTTCGGGGGGGGAAGAGGGAGGGGAAGGGATAGCGGGAGCTAGACTGACCCTACCTTAACAAGCAGCCAGCAATCAAACTATCAATTTCGGGGAGTGGGAAAAAGGGGGGAATAGCGGGAGCTGGACTTACCCTACCTTAACAAGTAGCCGGCAATGAAACTATTGTTATTATATACTCCCTCGCTACTCCTATCTATTGAACTTTTTCCTCACAGTATAGTAAATTCTGGTTTGTTTCGGCTGTGATGCCATTAACAGGAACGGCGATCATGAGTATTCTTAGAATGGTGTTCAAATTTTTGTGGGGTTCAGAGTGCAACTGGTTGCGAAGGGAGGTAGTGACATTGCCGGTATGTAGGGAAGGGTTTGGTTTGTTGGACTTGAGAAAGCGTGTGAAATGTGTTTATTAAGAGGGAAGTGATGAGTGCAGGTGGATGGAGGTGGGGTCAGCTAGATAAGGTACATGCTCACCTGAGGAAATGGTAAGGAGAGGCGGAAATGAAGGAATGTGAAACAGTGTTATGGGCCTTAGTGTTAGCCAGGGAACCGGGAAAAGTAAAGGTGGGTACTTTGTGTAAATTGTTAGAGGGACATGTAGTGACGCCGGTTGAAGAGATCAACCCCATGTATGCAAGGGATGTAATATGGCGAAGATTTAGTAAATTAACGATACGACCTAGGGCGCGCGAGGTTATGTATCGTTTCCTGCATGGGATTTGGCCAACAGGAGCGATGCTCCGAGATAGGAGGGTTATCGAGGGTGGGGGGTGTGGCAGATGCAGTGGGGAAGAGACTGCGTATCATGTCTATTTTTGTGATGGTTTGGAGTGCATCAGGGTATAGATGAGTAAGGTAGTTGTGAGAGTGGGGGGTCAAGGTGTGTCGGTATTGCGAGCGTTGTGTCTTGATATGAGTGGTGTGGATGAGGGTGTGGTAAGGGGACCCGTTGCAATCTTAGCATGTTGGTCTTTGTTGTTAATGTCATTGGGACACATGGGTACTCGAGTATAGGTCTTATTATCATTTTATACAGATGTTTTTTGACATGTGGAGGGGCTTGATTGAATCGAAAGAGACTGCTAAGACCGGCTTTGGCTATGTTGATCTTTTTAGTTACATGAGATGTTGAGTGGAGCAGCCTGTCTATTTCATATCCCAAGATCTTGTTAGGGTTTCTAATGGCTACAGGTGTACCTCTGATGGAGATACCCCCTTTATCTTTGATGGTTGATGCAAAACATCCTATCGTGCTAACAAGGACCTTGTCAGGATTAGTCATAATTCTCCATTTCTTTTCCCAATTAGATGTTCGACGAAGCTCAATATTAATTTTTGCTATGACACTCTCATACTTGTATTTTCCTGTTACCGGAGTTGATGAGACGACATGGATAACATCATCTGCAAACTGCGTTATAATTGTATCATTAAACTCTGGTTGAGGAAGGTCATTCACATAAATGTTAAAGAGAACTGGACTAAGACAAGAACCTTGTGGGACACCAGCTGTTGGTATAAAAGGCTCTGTCAACCTGCCATGAAAGGTGGGAATGATTTTTCTTTGAGTTAATAAATTATATAGTATTAATCTGAGAAAAGTCCAGTTATGGTCTGGTAGGTCAATGAGTTTGTATATAAGGCCATCATGCCATAAGCTATCAAAAGCTTTATGAACATCTCTGGTGGCAATTAAGGCAAGATTCCCCTGATGTTTTAGACTTGCTACAGTATCGAAAATAATATTTATTGCATGATGGGTACCTCTATGTGTTCTAAAGCCAAATTGTTTTTCAGTAAAAAGTAATTAAACTCCATATAGTAGTTCAGTCTGTTGGAAATGATAATCTCAAGAACTTTTCCAGTGACTTCAAGTAAAGATATAGGTCTATAGTTCCCTGGTTGGTGGATGTCTTTATTGGGCTTAGCAAGAAAGATCATCCTAGCAGTCTTAAAAACAACTGGAAAATGTCCTGAGGCCAAGATAGCATTAAAGATATTAACCAAGGACAGTTTACAATTTCTGGGTAGGAACTTTATTTGTTTCATTGTTATTCCAGAGAGACCAGCAGCTCTATTTCGCATTCTTCCAATAACCTGACTCGTCTCGAGTAATGTAATAGGTCTAGTAAGCGGGTGGGCGTCTTCAAGAGTTGATGTATCGATGGTAGGTAGTGGTTGTAGATCATCTAAGTTCTCATCTCTCCATTCATTTACCAACTGATAGTGATTATTGTTAAATCGACGACTCTTATTGTGGGAGAGAATTTTCTCCCATACATCACCCATCAAATTGGCCTGGTCCTGTGGATCATCAAGTTTAATCTCAACATCTTCATCATCCTCATCAGTGACGGTATGAATTAGGTAGTTAGGAGCCTTGTGCTTTGCCTCTAACAGTTGTCGGATCTTACTCCACAATTTTACTGGCTCACGTTTATACTGACTAGCTTGGAGATAGCAATTTCCATAAGTCACGTTTGTGATGACTAATCATGTTAATTAATTCTTGCCTCAATCTGTGCAATGTAGCTACTGGTGGTTGTCGCGTTTGAAGATGCCTTCTACATTCTGCTTGATAATTTCTTAAAGCGTCTCTAATTTCCCTAGTAGGTTTATATTGTTGATAGATCTTTGTGGAAGCTAATTGGCAAGTTGCATTAGTAGCTTCAATTATTCGATTGTGAAGGGACCTGATCGCGTCATCAATTGCAGTGGAAGGTAGATTTTCCAACGACACAATTTCATCTTCACCCAGAAATGCCCTGAAGGGGTCAAATCCTAGGGTGTTAAGATTGGGTTTAGGAGGTACAGGTATTGTATTATAACAGGGATATGGTCAGATCCTACGTTTCCACCAGGAGAGATACGACAGTGAAAGAGGGCACAGTCTCTGTTTGTCAGGACTATATCTGGTGTCCCTGGATGAGGTCCAATATACGATTTAAAGAATGGGCCTTGAAATGACAAGTTTCTGGCTGTCATGATATTAAAGAGTTGTTTTCCTTTCAAGTCACCAAGTGGATTACCAGCTCCACAGCTAAAGAGGGCAGGGTGATGAGCAGGGTGATGAGCATTGAAATCTCCCGCTAGAATTGTTGGAATGTTTCTGCTTAATATCCTATGTTTACCTGGAGTTTACCTGGAGAGAGTTCCGGGGGTCAACGCCCCCGCGGCCCGGTCTGTGACCAGGCCTCCTGCTGGATCAGAGCCTGATCAGCCAGGCTGTTACTGCTGGCTGCACGCAAACCAATGTACGAGCCACAGCCCGGCTGATCAGGAACCGACTTTAGGTGCTTGTCCAGTGCCAGCTTGAAGACTGCCAGGGGTCTGCTGGTAATCCCCCTTATGTATGCTGGGAGGCAGTTGAACAGTCTCGGGCCCCTGACACTTATTGTATGGTCTCTTAACGTGCTAGTGACACCCCTATGTAGAGGAATTGACTATATATTGTTGACTCGGGGGGAAATATCCGGTTCCTACCACTAGTTGGCCATGAGACGTTGTCATTTCTACTGCAAGAATGTTATCTTCATCAACAAATATATTTTTAAACGTATAGCCTAATTTAACTAAGATGGCTACACCACTATAGGGTCCTCTCTATTTCTCCACAGTAGAGTAACCACGTAATTTAATATGTTGATCAACTCTTGCAGCTGTCTCATTCAAGAGTATAACATCGGGACTGTAATTATGTAGTTCAACTTCAAGGAGGTAACGGTTATTAAAGAAATGTTGAATATTAAGTTAAAAAATTGTAATCCCCATTATTTCTTGCTCTTCGGACGTGTACTGCGGACTGAACACCTGCAAGTAATGTCTTTTTTGGTATACTCACTATCCCTGCTGGACTCGTCAAGGGGAGGAGGGAAGTTCTGAGTAGTTGCTTGTGTATTGAGAGTGTCACCATCTTCACTAGAGTTGGTAAAATTAACAGAATCATTAGTGATTAGAGTCATCATCAGAAAACTGAGGTGTGATATTCCCAGTTTCAGGAAGCAGAGGCTCGTGAGAGTTAATGGGAGACTGTGGAGGCTCCAAGGGGAAATTTGGTAGGTCAGGTGAATTACCTTGGGAAAGTTCCTATTCATCAGGATCAGCTGCAATAGCGGAAGAGTAAGCACCAATCTCTGGGGCATCGTTAGGGTCAAGTATTAACTCATCGGGTTGAGGGGAGTTGACAAGTTGGTTAAGCGAGGTGGGTGATCCCTGGACAAGGGATGAATTAAACTTGTTTGTAGAAGTAGAGTAGGGAACATACTTCTTGTTATGAGAAGGCTGGGCCATAATCTCCTTAACATAATCTGGGATAGTAATGGGAGTGATCCCATTAACCATTAGCAAATCATTTAAAATCTTTAAGCAGAGTTGAATGTCCCCACCTGCAATGTCTTTGGTCATCATATACATTAGTTGCGCTCTCGTTATGTCCCCGGCTGAGGATACCTGAGACATGGGAGATGAGGCTGAACATTGTTGTTGCGTTTGTATATGTTGTAGATGAGGGTTAGATTCGGGCACTCCAAGAGGGGCAGAATTCCAAACATTGGAACCATTAGTGGAGACCTGAGGAGTCCTACTAGATCCAGGCAAAGCTGGGAAGGAAGTTTGGGACATTGTTGGAGGTGCCTGGGGAGTGGTCTTCTTAGAACTGGACAGTTTCTTAGCTTCTAGAATTTTCTGTATTTCCTTTTTCCTCTCAGGACAGAGAGCAGAAACAGCATGGTGTTTTCCATTGCAGAGGACACACTTGGACGTATTTTATTATTACAGTCTCTATAAGAATGTTGGCCACAACAAATGCTGCAAATCTGTGCTTGAGTACTGCATTTGTTGGTGGTATGACCAAAGGCATAACATTTAAAACATTGTGTAACACAGACAAATCGTTCAAGAGAGATTTGGTCAGGTGTACATCTGGTGCCAAAACATTTGAAGCCATTTTGACACACAAGTTTGGCTTCTTCAGGTGTCACAAGTATTAACTTTAATGTTACCTTGTTGTTGCCAGGTTTGGAGAATTTATGTGCTTGGACAGCATGAAATTCAGAATTCTCTGTATTAAAGTCCTCAATTTCCTGCACTGTGCTATCTCTCATGATGCTGTTGGTTCTGGCAACAAACACAGTTCGCTGAGCTTGATAGCTTTCAGGTGCAATTGGGTGGATTCCAAAAGTCGTCAATTTGCCCAGGACGTCCTGCTTAAGTAGTTGAAGTAACTCTTCTTCAGAAGAGAGAAGTACTACCCCAGCGGGGGTTGTAAAAACGTCCACTGGAGCAACAGTTGCATTCGAGCAGATACATGCTAGAATTTCTTTCTTCGTCTTTAGGTTACCATCCACACTTAATCTTACTCTTATTCGCGCCATAATGTCCAGGAAGGTACATCTGGCACATAAGTTACTTTGACAAAAAGGGCCTTTCCTTAGTGTTAGTCTAACATCCTATTTCAGCTGACTTATGAAGGTCAGCCCCTAAGATAGCCTACCCTCGAGTGGTGAGGGGGACACGGGGCCCAAGGCAAAGATCGGCCGGATTTTAAAAAACCACACCGGATACCGGATGGTCAAAATGCCTTGTGTTAACTCGCCAAAGCGAAGTTGCCGAAAAAGAAGATAGGAAAGTCAGAAGGATAGCAATGTATGTAGTGTGTGGGCCAGTGTAGTTGTTTGGGTGAGGGGAGGAAGGGGAAGGATGGGGGGATGGGGAAGAGAGGGGTGAACAAGCAAGCAAGTCACCGCCTTACCCTCTTGATGGGATGGGGCTCCAAGTGACTGCAAGCAAGTTTCCTCTCAGCTCTGGTCAAGAACAACTCAGGATAACCCAAGAAAAATCTCGAGTAACAGTGTTCAGAGTTGCTCTGCACGAGAATTACTCAGGATAACTGAAGAGCAGGAACGACGACGTCTTCTCTCCACGGCTGCTGGGCGGCTTCCCGGCATTGAGCTACTTCGAGGAACGATAACGCCTAGTTCTGCGCAAGTCTTATTGCCAAAGATCATCTGGGAGACAAAAAAGCAATTGCAACTTGTATAACTACTACCAATTCAGAGTCATGTAGTTATATACCTATTATATCTATGTGACTCTGATGGGTTAGAGTTATACCTCTTAAAGAATATCTTATCAATTCACATACACTTTTTAAATTGCACCAAAGTGGTTGGGCCACTTACCTTTTATATCCTACCTCTCCCCCCCCTCCCACCCTTTTCCAATATTTCCATCCTTACCCATCCTTCTTCCTTACCCATCTTACCAAAGCTCTAGTCATCAGAAGAAGAAGAAGATCTGGGAGACGTATGGCATACAAGATGGTGACTTATATGGAGTAGCATTAAATGGAGCCCAAAGAATTTTCGTCAAACTGCTAACGGCGACGGTCTATGAATCGTTGGTCACCCGGTTTCAGGACGTGAGTCTTACCGTCACACCAGCTGTCTGTGTGAAAATGATTGATGTTTCACGGCATTATACGTGGATCAAGTTACGCAACGTTCCCTTTGAGGCGGACGAGGCAGATATCAGGAAAGCTTTTGAGACGTATGGAACGGTTCATTATGCTCAGCATGGTACGTGGGTGGCAGGCGCCTATGCTGGTCTTCCAGAGGGTACTTTCAACGTCAAAATGACTGAGACACCCAATACCGTCCTATGTTTATCTACAAGAATTCAGGACGCAGGTTATGGTTATGTATCCAGGGCAACGACGTACGTGCCGCCTGTGTGGTGAGTAGGATCACATAGTGGCGACTTGTGACAAGCGGAGACGTGTGCCTGGACCTGTGGTGGACATCGCAGCCCCTGCTTCAAAGGTGGCAGGTGGGGAACAAACATCGGACACAGGGCGTGGTGTTTTGTGGAGTGAGATAATGGATCATGGTGGCCCGGTGGCCTGGTGGCTAAAGCTCCCGCTTCACACACGGAGGGCCCGGGTTCGATTCCCGGCGGGTGGAAACATTCGACACGTTTCCTTACACCTGTTGTCCTGTTCACCTAGCAGCAAATAGGTACCTGGGTGTTAGTCGACTGGTGTGGGTCGCATCCTGGGGGACAAGATTAAGGACCCCAATGGAAATAAGTTAGACAGTCCTCGATGACGCACTGACTTTCTTGGGTTATCCTGGGTGGCTAACCCTCCGGGGTTAAAAATCCGAACGAAATCTTATCTTATCTTATCTTATCAGGCACACAGGACTGGAGGTGGGCTGGAGTCTCTCAGCCAGTTGCCTGATCCGGTGTCTCCTCCTGTGGATAAGGGAGCGGTCAGGTTCACGCGCGCGGAGCAAAAAAAAATTCGAAAAAATATGAAAATGAGTTATTGTTACCAAAAAATAGCTGAACTTTCTGGCTACACTCTGGTATAATTATTATCCTTGTACGATGTTTCTAAAAGGAATTACAGCCATTTATAACAGGCATGGTGACAGTGCTGACGCGTCATATTGCGTAAGAAGCGCTGACTCGGCTTTGTTTACGTTTCTTCCCCGTGTTATTTTTATCGTTTTCGTATATGTGGGTGGCCCGGTGGCCTGGTGGCTAAAGCTCCCGCTTCACACTCGGAGGGCCCGGGTTCGATTCCCGGCGGGTGGAAACATTCGACACGTTTCCTTACACCTGTTGTCCTGTTCACCTAGCAGCAAATAGGTACCTGGGTGTTAGTCGACTGGTGTGGGTCGCATCCTGGGGGACAAGATTAAGGACCCCAATGGAAATAAGTTAGACAGTCCTCGATGACGCACTGACTTTCTTGGGTTATCCTGGGTGGCTAACCCTCCGGGGTTAAAAATCCGAACGAAATCTTATCTTTATGTCTAATATAATACAAATTCACTGTCTGAGATCATGCCCGAGCGGGCGGAGCTAATATGGTCAAGTAACCAGTCAGGTACCCTGGGTATAGTACCCAAAATGGCCGACACCTCCAGCCAACAAAATATTCCATAAATATTCCATACCCACGCTAATATCAATTATAAGGCTTATTTATCTATCACAATTGATCTATTATGACATAATGCAATATAATAATAGCATATAAAAATAAAAAGCACACCGTAAAAAATAATATATAGCATAATATGATGCCCAAGAGGGAAAAATTTCTATCGGTGTATCCCCTGAAGTTTCGTATCTCTTATAAGTTATGAGAGAAAACGGATTTACAATGGTTAACTGTAATAAACACTCGTAGGTCACGCAAAAAGTGTAAAATAAAGCGAATTTTTCGGGGAAAAAAATTATTTCCCGGGCAGCTGGGGTGCCGCGCACTTCGGCCTATATCTCGAAAGTAACTTATTTACCTATTTAGGGGCAATCCATCTTTATTTATGATTGAATTGACTTGATTTTCACAACAAACATAGGAGAATGATTGCTTTACAAGGTGGAGTGTACCTTTCTGAACTATCCCAAATATTTTTAGATTTATGTGGGCAACAAGACCGACATCTTCCAATATGTCAAAAAAGTTATGAAACTTATTTTTTTTTAGCATGAAGATAAGGTTTATTTTAGAATAGGTACACTTACAGTGATGTAATTAGAGGTGTTCTATCAGCAGCAAGTGTCAAAACCACTTTTCCAAGTACCACTGAGAAGGACTCCCCTGCCAAATGCAATTTTTCGTAAATTTTGCATATTTAATTTCCTTTTTGGCCGATATGATTGAAACTTCAGCACAGGATATTTGATATAAGCTTCTAATAGTACACCAAAAATGAACGTAATCGGTTGAAAAATAAAGAAGTCGATATGTTTCACCTGCCCGCTCCCGGTGTCTCCTCCTGTGGATAAGGAGGAGCAGCAACTACAGGAGCAGGTTCTTGAGATTGAGGAGGAATTGGTCGAGGTTTTGAAGACTTTGTCACCACCTGAGGGGGACATTACATCTGAGCGAGGTGTCATTGGGGATTCATCGCTTCCAGTAAGTCGGGGACGTGATATTTTGGGACTTGATGGTGTGTTGGAGTCGTCCGCAGAATCACTAAACCATTCTCAGGTGGAGGTGGAGGTGAAGGTTCATCGAGAGGCAACACCAGACCAAGACATGTGTAACGTGACTGTCACGAGAAAGAGGGCAGCTACATCAGATTCTGATGACGTCCTGATGCCTGCACAAAGGCCTGGGAAACAGACTTAGGTGGAGTGTGAAGGTAGTGGTGTAGGTGGTGGTAGCCATGATAGGACGCACCGGAAGAAGGGGGGGGGAAAGAGAGCACTCTGAAGGTGTCAAACATACATTCAAGCTCTGGAGTTGTAAAGAGTGATGAGAGGAGGCAGGGTTGGAAACTTTAAAAGGCCTTAGGTGTATGACTGTAAATGTTAATGGTTTATGTAGCAGTATGAAGAGAGATTGGTTTCGTAATTTCCTGAATAAATCTAGAGTGGATGTTGTGTTCCTGCAGGAGCACAATTTTAAAGAGGGTAGGGTGTTGGAGGTGACAGGATTTCGAGTAGTTACCCTGCCATCTCCCCGTCTAAAAGGTGGTGTGGGTATTTTAATAAGGGAGATGAACCCGTTTGTTTTGCAGAGAAGCAAGGGGGGAGGGGGA
The DNA here is from genome assembly GCF_026875155.1 of Cherax quadricarinatus. Lineage (NCBI taxonomy): Eukaryota > Metazoa > Arthropoda > Malacostraca > Decapoda > Parastacidae > Cherax > Cherax quadricarinatus. The sequence goes on from NC_069449.1 coordinate 6,348,060, forward strand.
GGGAGGGTGTTGCGTGTGGATGGGTGGTGGATGGGTAAGCGTGTGTCTTTTGTGAGTGTGTATGCGCCGGAGGAAAATAACATAGAGGTAAAGAATGGTTTTGTGTGTGAGGATCTTGTATTTTTCTTACATGCACTGCCAGAGGTGGCAATAGTTGGTGGGGACTGGAATAGTGTAATCTGGGTGGCTGATGTGGACCCAAAAGGGGCTGGATATATGTCTGTGGCTCTTAGGGAATTGTTAAGGGATGTCAGGTTATGTGATGCCTTTGGGGGGGGGGCAGTGTGGGAGACTGAACATACGTTTGTTAGGAGTGGATATGCTGCGAGGCTAGATAGTGCACCTTTCTCAGGGAGTAGATGTGAAATCTTTCAGTACTGTTGAGGCTACAATGTCAGATCATAGGGCAGTGGTGGTAGAGGTTGGGTGGGGGACGCTCGCGGACATATATAGAAGTTGTTGGAAACTAAATATAAGTGTGTTAGGTGATGAGGAGGGGTTAGAGGGGTTTTTCATTTCTTTGGAGGGAGCTTAGTGTGGAAGATGGAAGAACAGGGGGTGGATGACATCGTGACATGGTGGGATCGTGTTGCAAAGGAAAGGACTAGAAAGTTTTATGTGAGGGAAGGAAAACATATTAATAATTTAAAATATGGACTGGCTAACTATTTAGAGGATAGGTTATGAGGTTGCTATGGGCGGGGGGGGTATGGTTGGGAATAATTTTCCTATGGATGAAATAGCTGAAATAAAGGGGAGGTTGAGGGTGTTACAAAATGAAAGGTTTCAAGCTGTAAGGGTGCAGGCAGGGGTGGAAGGAGTGCTTTGGGGTGACAAGCCGTCTGCGTGTGTTTTGCGGCATCAAAAGCAAAGGCAGGCAGTGACGGCTATCCCATGTTTAGAGGTAACGGAGAGGGTCAGGAATTATAGAGCAGGGCAGGAGATAAGAACCACGAAGGGGATGTGTGCATATGTGGAGGATTGGTATGAGAAGTACTGGACAAGTGGGGGGCTGGGTGATGTGGCATTAGACAAGGTGTGTTCGTATGTAACGTGTAATTTAGGTAATAGCGATAGAAAGGTTTTAGGTGGGATTATTACCGCAGAGGAAATAGAGAATGTGTTAAGGGGAATGACGATGAGGAAAGCTCTAGGTATTGACGGTCTCCCGGTAGAATTTTATTTACAACATTGGATGTTAATACAGGGATTTATAGTTAGGTTATTTAATCATATGAAGGAGAAGGGTATGTTGGGGGAGAAGCAGGCTACAGCAGTTGTAGTGTTGGTCCTGAAGGGCAAGGGGCAGCCCACCCTATGGGAATACCGTGCCATATCGCTGATGTGTGCAGACTACTAGTATTTTGCGAAAATTTAGGTAATAGTTTCAAATGTGTTGTGGGGAGGGTAGTGTCGAAATCTCAGTTTGGGTTGCCTGGAAGGTCGATGTTTGAAGGACATGGGATACTGCGAAGTTTTGTGGAAGCTAAAGGTGGGGGTGGGGGGGCGGCTTTGTTAGCTCTAGATTGGCAGGGAGCTTATTATAGAGTGGAAAGGAGAACTTTGCAGGTTATACTTAGGAGACAGGGTTATGGGGAGGAAATAGTGGAGTGGGTAAATACGTTGTATAAGGGGGCAAAATGAGGATACAGATTAATGGGTGTATGGGGAAGGAGATTGCAATGGGTAGAGGTCTTAGACAGGGATGCCCCATGTCCCAAATTTTGTTTGCTTCTTTTCAGGACCCCTTTTATAGAATGGTTGACCGTAGCTTATGTACTCAAGGTTCGGGAAGTGGGGGAGGTGGGGGGGGGGGGCTGGCCGGGATTAATTGGACATGTAGACGACACCACTGTTCTCATTTGTGAAGGGATGTCAATGGGAGCATTAGACGAGGTTGTGCAATTGTTTGGGAGTGCCACGGGAATGCAGATAAATAGTGCGAAGTCAAGGTGCATGGGGTTGGGTTCTTGGGTGGGGGGGCGGGAGGGAGATGTAATGTTGTTAAAGAATGGGCTGTGTCTTTAAAGATTTGTGGTATTATTTATAGGGACGACATGGTTGCAGCGCTGGTGGAAAACTCGGATAGGTTATTGGAAAGGATTGTGGGTCATCTAGGTGTTTTGAGACCCCAGCACCTAACTCTTATACAGCGAGTGATAGTAGTAAACATTTTATTGTATAGTAAGGTTTGGTATGCCGCAGCTGTGTTCCTAATTACAGGGACAGCAATTGCGGGGATCTTATGACGGGTGTATAAATTTTTGTGGGGTTCACGTTGTGATTGGTTAAGGAGAGAAGTTGTAATGTTACCTGTACGTCAGGGTGGGTTGGGGTTGATGGATTTGAGATGGAGGGCTAAATGTGTGTTTCTTAAATGGGAAGTTTTGTGTGTGGGTGTGAATGCGGGGCAGTTGGAAAGGATACATGACAGGCTGGGTATGTGGTATCGAGGAATGGAGTTGAGGGAATGCGAAATCGTTTTGAGGGCCGTGATGTTGGTTAAGGAACTGAGAAAGGTTCGAATAAGGGTTTTGTGTAGGTTGCTTGTTGATAGGTGCGTTGTCCCAGTTGAGGGCTTGTACCCCATGTATACGTGGAAGAGTATTTGGTTTAGATTTAGTAAGATGAAGTTAAACCCTCGGGCGCGTGAGGTGATGTTTCGTTTTCTGCATGAGATCCTTCCGTCTGGAGCGATACTACGAAACAGAAAGGTTGTAGTGGGTGGGGGTGTGGTTTCTGTGGGGGGGGGACGAGACTGCGTTCCATGTAGTTTATTTTTGTGAAGGGTTAGAGGAGGTCAGGGACTGGTTAAGTAGGTTGGTACAGAGGGTGGGTGGCCGTGGGGTATCTGTTTTGCGTGTTTTAAGTCTAGATATGGAAGGGTTAGACGAGGGTGTCATAAGAGCTTTAGATTATATTATGGTTGATTATATATATATATATCGTGGGTGATGAGGGGGAGAGAGGATAGTGAATAGCGAATGAGGGTTTTTGCAACAACGTTCTATCGTACGATGTGTCGTAACAGAATTATATGGGAGAAGGTGGGATCCGGTTTTCTCAGCAGGGTATAGAAGGCTAACATTAGGAATTCTTGTGAATCTGTGAATGATAATGAGTGCGTGAAGGGGTTTTCATAGGTTGAGAGGGAGTGGCCCGGTAGCCTGGTGGCTAAAGCTCCCGCTTCACACACGGAGGGCCCGGGTTCGATTCCCGGCGGGTGGAAACATTCGACACGTTTCCTTACACCTGTTGTCCTGTTCACCTAGCAGCAAATAGGTACCTGGGTGTTAGTCGACTGGTGTGGGTCGCATCCTGGGGGACAAGATTAAGGACCCCAATGGAAATAAGTTAGACAGTCCTCGATGACGCACTGACTTTCTTGGGTTATCCTGGGTGGCTAACCCTCCGGGGTTAAAAATCCGAACGAAATCTTATCTTATCTTATCAGGGGGTCACAGCGGGCTCGCCTCCTTGGAGGGGTGTCGTGAGAGTGTTGTGAATGTGGGTATGGACTGGTTTCCTGTTTTTCATGGCAACATTATTTGCATCAATCTTGTGGTTATCTTGCCAAGTGTGGATGTAGAGCTTGTGGACTCGTTATGTTCTATATAACATATTTCAGGTATATTGGTGTAATCTCGAAGGATTTTTTTTTTGTATGTATTTTTGGAAGTGTATCAGTCTTGTATAAAACATTTTCTTGAGTAATATGTTCTTTGCCATAAGAAGTGTTTTTTTAGTGTGTTATGAGCTAGGTTTTTGTGTGTTAAGATGTACTTATAGACTGTCAGTACCCTGATGTTGGTTTTTCATGGCTATGTTCTTGACGTAAGTTTTGGCTGTATGGTATACAGACATATCTAGCCAGTTTGTAGACGCATTCCTTTTGTGTCTGAGATATTTGTATACGGGTTTATTGTAACTGTAATGAGTCGGTTTTGAGATCTAAGCTGTTTTCTTTGTATGTTTATTTGTATTTTGGTATATGTAAAGCTGTAATGTTAGGGATAAGTATGTAGACGTTCTAGTAGGATTATGATGTTAGGTTTTGGTTTATTGACTAATGAGAAGGCTGGAAGTAATTGTTACGTTTTCTCGTACATATTCTTTTCAATTGTAATGAGGCTTTGTTATATGTCATGTTATATGTAAAATTAATATATAAGTAAGGTTTTGAATCATTGAACGTTTACATATGTCAGTTCATGACCCTGTTACTGTGTTTATTTGTAGCTATGTTCTTGCGATATCTTGCGAGTATATAGGTGCAATACATTTGTGTTAGTTTATTTTTTGTTGGGTTTCTTTTGTCAATATCCATACCTTCAGGATTGAGATCCATACTCTTTCCTTTTATTTTTATTTGTATGTATACTGCATTGGTTTTAAATAAAATATATAAAAAAAAAACTTTTGGTAAATACTCATTAAGGTTTTGATGAGATCAGGGTATAACCATTAAGATAATTCATTGTCCTCATCGCTCTCGGGCCATGTGGACCTCCTGCACAAACGCTCTTCAGTTGCCTGACTACAGTGGTGTGAGGTGGTGCTTGTCGTGCCTCTGCCGTCAAACCAGGAGAACTACCATTAGTCAACATGGCGTTTGGTCATAGACGCAGGATCAACACTGTCGGCGTTGAGCTTCTCCGTGGGGCAATAACGCCAGTTTCAGCCCAGGTATTACTACCTAAAATCGTCAGAGACACGTACGGCATTCAGGATGGAGAGTTGTACAGGGTAGCCTTGAACGGAGTACATAGAATTTTTGGAAACGGCTCTCAGCAACGGTCTATGAATCTTTGGTCAACCGTTTTCAAGACGTAAGTCATGATGCAACACCAGCTGTTCATGTGAGAATGATCAATGTATCCAGACATTATATATAGATCAAACTGCGTAATGTCCCCTTTGAGGCTGATGAGACAGACATCAGAACAGTTTTTGAGGAATATGGGACTGTTCATTTGGCCTAGCATGGTACGTGGGTGAGATTATGTATTTACAATATTGGGTTGCAGTACAAAGAGGGCCTCTATTATGCCTAGGCATTATGGGCCGATTTAATATCATTGGCTTACTGACTACTTAACACTAAAGAAATTTATCATACTTGTACAGCAGATATTAATTATAAGTGAATCTAATTTATATAAAACAAAAGATATATTCATATATTAAAAAATGCTCTTTGTGAAACAATTATCCAATTATATTCCTGTCGATAATGGACAATAGGTTCAAAAGTAATTACTGAAATTATGATACTTGAATATGTATTGAGTATGGGAATACTGAGTATTGAGCATTTAGTCTAGAGTGATTAAGTGGCTTGTGAGAAGAGTCTTAAATTGATGTTCAGACCGAGTTACTTTAGTATCTTATTGTAATGAATTCCATATTTTGGTGCCTTTTATGTGCATAGAGTTTTTACACAGTGTGATATGGACACGAGGTACATCAAAAAGAGATTTGTGTCTTGTGTTGTGGTCATGTGTCCTGTTAAGGTTGTTGAGGAGAAGTTTGAGTGGAGGGTTTATATTTGTGTGTATTGTTCGATGTATGCAGTAGGCACATGAATAAGTATGGATGTTCTTAATGGTGAGCAGATTTAGACTTTTGAAAATTGGTGGAGTATGTTGTTGGGGGTGGGAATTTGTTATTCTGACTGCTGCCTTTTGCTGGGTTATTAGAGGTCTTAGGTGATTTAATGTTGTTGATCCCCATGCACAAATTCCATATGTGAGATAAGGGTATATGAGTGAATTGTACAGTGCCAGGAGAGCTGATTGTGGAACATAGTACCGTATCTTTGATAGTATGCCTACGGTCTTAGAGATTTTCTTGGTGATTTGCTGTATATGTGTCTGGAGCTTAAGGCTACTGTCAAGGTAGATACCTAGGAATTTTACCTCTGTAAGTCTTGTGACTGGTGATCCGTTTAGCGTTATGTTAAGTGGGATATAATTTTTTTGCTATTCTCATCACCTTTCTCTTTCCTATGTTCAATTTTAATTTCCTTTTAAACACCCCTCCAAACCTTGTCACCAGCCTCTGCAACTTCTCTTCAGAATCTCCCTAAAGCACAGTGTCATCAGCAAAAAAAAGTAACTGTGACATCTTTCACTTAGTGTTAGATTCTTCATCTTTTAATCCAACACTTCTTCCCAACACCCGAGCATACACTTCTTCACACTTAAGTGTAATAAATACTTTTCGGTTTGACTTCCAAACCCTCTTTCTTTCTACAAACCGGCCGTATCCCACCGAGACTTGCAAACCTATTTTGAGAAAATAAAACGTACCAATACCTCAGTGTTTTATGAGTCATATGATCATTGTGCACCCCACAGTCCTCAGTGATTATGAGTCACTAGTGATCACTCTGCACACCTCAGTCCCTCGTGGTTATGGGCCCTATGTTCATGTGCACCCACCAGTCCTCAGTGCTTATGGGTCCCTAGATCTTGTGCACCCCACCAGTCCCTCAGTGCTTATGGGTCCCTAATCTTTTTGTGCACCCCCCAGTACCTCGTGATTATGATACTAGTGATCACTTGCACCCCATCAGTACGTCGTGACTTATGGGCATGTACACTGTGCTACCCCCAGCCCTAGTGAATATGAGTCATTTGTGATACTGAAAAAACCCCGTCCCTCAGTGACTTATGAGCCCTGTGATTATGTGCACCCCCATACCTAAGTCACTTGGTCCTAGTGATCACTTGAACACCATCAGTAGTCAGTGATTATGAGTCATAGAGATCACTGTACCACCACAAGTGCCACAGTGACTTATGATCATAGTGATCATGTGCCCCCCAGTACCTCATGTCTTAAGAGCATAGTGATAAATGCACACCCCCGTACGTCAGGGACTTATGGTTTTAAGGATCACTGTGCAATACAAGTCCCTCAGTGATTTGGGATATTAGTGTCTCTGTGTACACCGCCAGTGCCTCATGATTATGAGTCACTAGTGTCGTGCACCACCACCGTCCCTCGTGATTATGAGTCACTAGTGATCACTGTAAAACCCCACAAGTGCCAAAGTGACTTTGGTCTTTTGTATCACCGCAACACCACAGAAATTAGGGATTAGAGTCAAAATGTCGCTGTGACATAAAAATTTCCCTCAGTGATTAGGAGTCACTAGTGATCACTGTGCACCCTCAGTTCCAGGACTTATGGTCACTAGTGACCCTGCACCCACCAGTACCCGTTTATAGTCACTATTATCACTGTGCACACCCCCAGTACCTCAGGATTATGAGTCATGTGATCACTGTGCACCCAAAAGTACATCAGTGATATGAGACTAATGTCACTGTGCCCGATCGTCCCTCAGTGATTTTTGAGTCACTAATGTCACTGCCACACCCCCAGTACCTCGTGACTTTTGAGTACTAGTGTCACTGGGGCACCCCCCAGTCCCTCAGTGATTTTGAGTCACTAGTGATCAGTGCACCCCGAAGGCCTAAAGGATATGAGTCACTAGTGATCGTGAGACACCCACTCCTCACTGACTTATGGTCACTAGTGATCACTGCGACCCACCGCACCTTGCGACTTATGAGTCACTAGTTTTTCGTTGCACCCCCCCTCCCCACAGTGATTATGGTCACTAGTGACATGCACACACCCCCAGTCCCTCAGTACTTATGGTAACTAGTGATCATTGTGACACCACCAGTATCAGTGTTAGGGTCCACTTGATCACTCTGAACTTCCTTTTACTCGGACTTATGAGTCATAGTGATCATACACACACCACCAGTCCTCGTGACTTATGGTCACTATGATCACGTGCAACACAAGTCAACAGTACGTATGGTCACTAATGCATGTGCAACGATCGTACCCAGTGATTTATGGTCCTAATGATACCACACACCAGTCCTCTTTGACTTTTGAGTATATGATACTGTGCCACCCCCGTACCTCAGGATTATGAGTCATAGTGTCACTGTGAAACCCCGCAAGTGCCTCGTGACTTAGGGGCATAGTGACCTGAGCACACACCATACTCACTGCTTATAGGTCACTAGTGATCATGCCACACCCCCAGCCCCTCTGCGATTATGGTCACTAGTGATCGCTTGACACCCCCTCCCCACAGTGACTTATGAGTCACTAGGCCCACTCACACAACACCAGCCCTCAGTGATTATGAGTCATAGGTCATTGTGCAACCACCGTACTCAGTGATTATGGGTCATGTGATCATCTGTACACTTCCTGTACCTAATGATTATGATCACTAGTGATCACTACACACACCCCCAGTACCTCAGTGCTTATGAGCGCTATGATCACTGTGACCCCCAGTACCTCATGTCTTACGAGTCACTAGTGATCACTCACCACACGAGTACATCAGTGATTATGGTCACTAGTGATCACTGTGCACACCCCAAAGTCCCTTAAGTGACTTGTGAGCCCTTAGTGACATGCCACGCCCCCAGAAACCTCATTGACTTATGAGTCACTAGTGTCACTGTGCACACCACAAGTACCTCGGGGATTATGAGTCATAGTGTCACTGGCCACCCCCGTCCCTCATGACTTGTGGGTCACTAGGTCACTGGAAACCCAAGCCCCTCTGTAAATTATGAGTCATAGGATCATGTGACAACCAGCCCTCATGACTTTTAAATCCTGTGATACTGGAAACCCCACCAGTACCTCATGACTTATGAGTCACTAGTGATCCTCTGCACACCCCAGTCCTAGTGACTTTTTTCTTAGGATCATGCAACCCACCAGTACTCAGTGACTTATGAGCATTAGTGTTCACTGTGCCACCCCAGGCCTCAGGACTTATGAGCATAGTGTACTGCGAAACCACCAGTGCCTCAGTGTTAGGTATTAGTGATCAGCACAAACCCCGTCCCTCAGTAAATTTGAGTCTTAGTGTTCATGAAGCCCCACGAGTTATCGTGCTTATGAGTCATAGGATCTGCAACCCACGTACCTCAGTGATTATGGTCATAGTGACACTGCACACACCCCGTCCCTAGTGATTATGAGTCATAGGCTCTGTGCACACCACAAGTACCTCAGTGACTTATGAGTCACTAGTGATCGCTGAGCACACCACCAGTACCTCACTGACTTATAGGTCACTAGTGATCACTGTGCACACCACCAGCACCTCTGTGGCTTATGAGTCACTAGTGATTGCTGTGCACACCACCACACCTCAGTGACTTATGAGTCACTAGTGATCATTGCACACACCACCAGTACCTCAGTGACTTATGAGTCACTAGTGATCACTGCACACACCACCAGTATCACCAGAGCTATGATCGACACACTAGCCGAGGTGGCCAGAAGAGCACACATGGTGGGAGCAAAGTTACTAGTTATGGGTGATTTCAATTACAAGGAGATTGACTGGGAAAACTTGGTGCCCCATGCAACGTCTGTATAGCCCTTGTGCTAGCGCTCTTTTTGATTTATAATAACTCATGCATCAACATGTTAGAGACACTACCAGAGAGAGAGGTAAGGATGATCCAGCAGGACTGCACCTTGTATTCACCTTGAGAAGATCGGACATCGAGGATATCATGTATGAAGGGCCCCTAGGAGCGAGTGGTCATGTGGTTTTGTGCTTTTACTACATAGTTGAGCTTCAAGTGGAGAGAGCAGCAGGAATAGGGTGAGAAAACCAAACTACAAAAGGGGGAACTACTCAGGCATGAGGAACTTCCTGCAAGACATTCAGTGGGAGAGGGAACTGACAGGAAAATCAGTACAAGAATTGATGGACTATGTGGCAACAAAATGCAAGGAGGGAGAGGAGAGGTTTGTTTCCAAGGGAAACAGAAATAATGGGAAGAACAGAACGAGTCCTTGGTTCACCCAAAGGTGTAGGGAGGCAAAAACTAGGTGTATTAGAGAATGGAAAAGGTTCAATAGACAGAGAACTCAGGAAAATAAAGAGATTAGCCGAAGAGCCAGAAACGAATATACACAGATAAGAAGGGAGGCTCAGCGACAATATGAAAATGACATAGCATCAAAAGTCAAGTCTGACCCGAAGCTGTTGTACAGCCACATCAGGAGGAAAACAACAGTCAAGGACCAGGTAATCAGACTGAGGAATGGTGATGGGGAGTTCACAAGAAATGACCGAGAGGTATGTGAGGTGCTTAACACAAGATTTAAAGAAGTATTTACAGTGGAAACCAGTAGGACTCCAGGAAATCAGAGCAGGGGGGTGCACCAGCAAGTGCTGGATGAGGTACACATAACCAAGCAGGAGGTGAAGAAGCTGCAATGTGAACTTGGCACCTCAGAGGCGGTGGGACCAGACAACATCTCTCCATGGGTCCTTAGAAAGGGAGCAGAGATGCTGTTTGTGCCATTAACAAAGATCTTCAACACATCCATTGAAACTGGGCAACTTCTTGAGGTATGGAAGATGACAAATGTAGTCCCAATTTTTAAAAAGGGAGACAGACATGAAACACTAAACTACAGACCTGTATCACTGACGTGTATAGTATGCAAAGTCATGGAGAAGATCATCAGGAGGAGAGTGGTGGAGCACCTGGAAAGAAAGAAGTGTATAATTGAAAACTAGCATGGTTTCAGGGAAGGAAAATCCTGTGTCACAAACCTACTGGAGTTTTATGACAAGGTGACATAAGTAAGACAAGAGAGAGAGGGGTGGATCGACTGCATTTTTTTGGACTGCAAGAAGGCCTTCGACACAGTACCTCACAAGAGGTTACTGCAAAAGCTAGAGGATCAGGCACACATAACAGGAAAGGCACTGCAATGGATCAGAGAATACCTGACAGGTAGGCAACAACGAGTCATAGTACGTGACGAGGTGTCAGAGTGGGCGCCTATGACAAGCAGGGTTCCACAGGGGTCGGTCCTAGGACCTGTGCTGTTTCTGGTATAGGGATAGACTCAGAAGTGTCCTTGTTTGCAGATGATGTGAAGTTAATGAGTAGAATCAAATCGGACGAGGATCAGGCAGGACTACAAAGAGACCTGGACAGGCTACAAGCCTGGTCCAGCAACTGGCTCCTTCAGTTTAACTCTGCCAAATGCAAAGTCAAGAAGACTGGGGAAGGACAAAGAAGACCACAGACACAATAAAGTCTAGATTGCCAAAGACTGCAAACCTCACTCAAGGAAAAAGATCTGGGGTGAGTATAACACCGAGCATATCTCCTGAGGCTCACATCAATCAGGTAACTGCTGCAGCATACGGGCGGCTGGCAAACCTATGGATAGCATTCCGATACCTCAGTAAGGAATCATTCAAGACTGTATACCATTTACGTCAGGCCCATACTGGAGTATGCAGCACCAGTTTGGAATCCACACCTGGTCAAGCACGTCAAGAAATTAGAGAAAGTGCAAAGGTTTGCAACAAGACTAGTCCCAGAGCTACGGGGATTGTCCTACGACGAAAGGTTGAGGGAAATGGGCCTGACGACACTGGAGGACAGGAGGGTCAGGGGAGACATGATAACGACATATAAAATACTGCACGGAATAGACAAGGTGGACAAAGACCGGATGTTCCAGAGATGGGACACCGAAACAAGAGGTCACAATTGGAAGTTGAAGACTCAGATGAATCAAAGGGATGTTAGGAAGTATTTCTTTAGTCATAGAGTAGCCAGGCCGTGGAATAGCCTAGAAAGTGACGTAGTGGAGGCGGGAACCATACATAGTTTTAAGGCGAGGTATGATAAAGCTCATGGAGCAGTGAGAGAGAGGTCCTAGTAGCAATCAGTGAAGAGGCGGGGCCAGGAGCTATGACTCGACCCCTGCAACCACAAATAGGTGAGTATAAATAGGTGAGTACACACACACACACACACACACACACACACACACACACACACGCACCAAGTGCAAAGTCATGAAGATTGGGGTAGGGCAAAGAAGGCCGCAGACGGAGTACAGTCTAGGGGGTCAGAGACTACAAACCTCACTCAAGGAGAAAGATCTTGGGGTGAGTATAACACCAGGCACATCTCCTGAAGCGCACATCAACCAAATAACTGCTGCAGCATATGGGCGCCTAGCAAACCTCAGAACAGCATTCCGACATCTTAATAAGGAATCATTCAGGACCCTGTACACCGTGTATGTTAGGCCCATATTGGAGTATGCGGCACCAGTTTGGAACCCACACCTAGCCAAGCACGTGAAGAAACTAGAGAAAGTGCAAAGGTTTGCAACAAGACTAGTCCCAGAGCTAAGAGGTATGTCCTACGAGGAGAGGTTAAGGGAAATCAACCTGACGACACTGGAGGACAGGAGAGATAGGGGGGACATGATAACGACATACAAAATACTGAGAGGAATTGACAAGGTGGACAAAGACAGGATGTTCCAGAGATTGGACACAGTAACAAGGGGACACAGTTGGAAGCTGAAGACACAGATGAATCACAGGGATGTTAGGAAGTATTTCTTCAGCCACAGAGTAGTCAGTAAGTGGAATAGTTTGGGAAGCGATGTAGTGGAGGCAGGATCCATACATAGCTTTAAGCAGAGGTATGATAAAGCTCACGGCTCAGGGAGAGTGACCTAGTAGCGATCAGTGAAGAGGCGTGGCCAGGAGCTCGGACTCGACCCCCGCAACCTCAACTAGGTGAGTACAACTAGGTGAGTACACACACACACACACACACACACACACACAGACTCACACAGACACACATCCTGGTTGGCAGAGGCAGCAAGTTTACATATTAATTGATATATTTACCCTTCAAGGAAGGTTTAAGTAGGTTTATACAGTTAGTAAGTATTATTAGGATTAGTGACGTGACCTGATATATTAATTTTGAAGCCTTAGTACCTTAAAATAGGTAAGCTTAGGCCTTTATTATAGGCGAATATTAGGTTATATTAGCTAAGGAGTGATGGCAACCTCATGCCTGAATGATGCAAGACTGACAAAAACATACGACGATAGTTTTGCTTCTCAGACCGTGAAGACAACAACTAGGTCTATGTGTGCCTGAGAAATACCAGCCTGAACTTCACCTAGAGGCTTCCCGAAGTACCAGGGAATAGTCTTTCATCAGGTATCCATCATTTTCCTGTATTTAGATGGCCAGCGATATATGGGGAAACGTGTAAAATTTGAGCTTGGGGTCACGACTCAGGCGAAGGTCCACAAATACAGCAATATTTGCGGGCACCTCCCCTTAAGTATTAGTCAAGAAGCTATTATCACTTACTGTATAAATATAGCTTAGGGAATACCCATTGAATTCAGGGATCTCTGAGGTGCAGGCAGGACACTGATATCATCTGAATATTGCAGAAATTAATTCCTTCACTGCACGTAATGCCCTGAGGAGAGGGACCAGAGGAGTCTGGTTACCTGGGGTGGAGTCGGGGAAGATCTGGGGGTATATTCTCCACCACCAAGTAAGTTAGTTCTTTATTCATTCATGTATTTAGGAATTTCTTACAAGACCAGTTGCATATGGAAATGTGTCTTAAAAACCTCTTGTCAGAGTGAGACTATTAATCACAGGGCGTCTGTGTCAACAGCACTTGCCAGGGTGAGTAGCTCACAAGGAGGCAGTCCAGACAAGTTTACGTAGACGGGCTCATGACCTTGAGTTTCTGCAGGGAGGTTCCTTGATGCTGGAGAGGGGCTCATGACCTGGAGTTCCTTCACGGAGGTTCCTTGATACTGGTGAGGGGCTCTTGATCTATATGGACCCTCCAGGGAGGATCCTTGGTGCTGGTTATAGACTCTTGATCTACGACCCCTGCAGGGAGGTTCCTTGATGCTGGTGAGGGGCTCTTGATCTAGGAAACTGGATCTGTGCTCCAGTTCTCTGGATTAAGCCCCTATACCTTCCATCCCAGACAGGCACTGCATAATCCCTAAGGGTTTAGCTCTCCCCGGGGTTGGGATAATCGAAACATATATTACTATCAAATAAACGGCGCGATTTATCCCCCAAAAATTCTTAAGTCTAAAAAGATACATAGTGCATGAGAAAATGAAAGTCAGAGAAAACCGGCATTTCTTTGGCTTAGAACCCAGACACTCACATCAATCACAAATTTAGCCCTTTTGACCCTTATTTTGGGATCTTATGGGTGGTTTACACATTTATTACCATGTAAAACATTCATAAATAGCCCAGAAACAGGGAAATTGTGCCTAAATTCCCATTTTATGGACGAAATATT
>NC_069449.1:6362767-6403294 GCF_026875155.1 Cherax quadricarinatus
AGTCATTTCTCTGTATGTTCTCTAATGAGTCTATTCCATCCTGTAGTAAGTGGACCAAAATTTGAGCAGCATAATCAAAATGAGGCCTCACTAGTGATGTATAGAGCTGTACAAAACTTTTGGACTTCTGTTACTTATACTTCTTGAGATAAATCCAAGTAATCTGTTGGCCTTGTTGCGCACACTAAGGCACTGCTGTTTTGGCTTTAGATTTCTGCTTACCATGACTCCCAAGTCTTTTTCTCATTTGTATGACCAAGCTCTACTTCACCTAGATTATAGCTTCGAGGGTTATTTTCGTTACCAAGGGCAAGTACCTTACACTTATCCACATTAAACTTCATCTGCCATTTTTCAGACCAAGACAATAATTTGTTCAAATCGTCCTGGAGTTCATTGATATCCTCCTCAGAGTGAATTATACGGCTTATCTTTGTATCATCAGCAAACTTACTCATGTCACTAGTAATCCCTTCATCAAGGTCATTAATGTAAATTATGAACAAGAGAGGGCCTAAAACTGATCCTTGTGGAACGCCACTAGTGACTAATCCCCATTCAGATTTCACTCCATTAATGGTAACTCTCTGCTTTCTATTGGTAAGCCATGCCTCAATCCATGCTAGAACTTTGGAAATAAATTGTATAAAATACCGACACAATGGAAATATAAACACAAATGCAGTATAATGTGATCCTTTATTGACAACGTTTCACCCACACAGTGGGCTTTTTCAAGTCACACACGGATCTACCTGGGGTTGCAAAGCAAACAAGCAAACAAGTTCAGGTAAGATCCCAATGGGATGAGCGGGGAAGATGGGACAGATGAAGAATATGAAAGTTAAGACACATGTGCAACATCTGGATATCTTTATAGTAGTAGACGTTTCGCCATCCAGTGGCTTTATCAATACAGATTCTAGGACATAATAGGAAGACAGTAGAACTATATACAAAAGATGAGGTAATCAGTCCCTCGGCCTTGGAGTTAGTGTTCACAGCTTCATGGTGGAGGAGAATCTAGAGCAAAGACAAGCAAGCAAACAAGTTTAGGTAAGATCCCAATGGGATGAGCGGGAAAGACGGGACAGATGAAGAATAGCTCTGGAGAGGAGTGTTCTTAGTAAGAGAAATAGAGCCAGGGCTTAACCCAGCAGCTAAGGCGATCGTGGGGCAGACTTGAGAACAGGAATAGCAGGGACTGTTGCATTGAACTTGTTGTAGTTGAAGTCTTGAATCTTGAGTAGCTGGCAGCAGGCTAGGTCACATCAGAGGGTAGAACACATATGGAGTTATAGGCGTAACTGAGGAGGCAGGTTAGCAAGGGAGCCATTTCAAACTTTTTGAAGCTGCTTCTAGATAGGTGGTATAATTTAGCCTTGTTGCTGAAGGTGAAACGTAGAGGCTTGATGAACTCAAGAACTTGGGTGAGTGTGAAGTGAAGCGGTGATTCACATGCATACTTGACTTTTCCCAGCACCGAGGCTTTTGTAGAGTTCAGTACAGGTCATGGTGTCGTATTTAAAGGGAGAAGTGTAAAAGGTAAGGTTTTCCCATGAGGTTTCTGGAGTCGTCGTTATCTTCCTCTTCTGGAGTGGATTCACTGGGAAAATCTACAATGGTGGTAGCAGGTGACTGAGGGTCGACAGGAGCAGCTGTGAGGTGTAATGGTTGTGTAACAGCAGGTGGGAGAGGTGGGAGGCGGTGGTTGAGGCAACTTGATCAACGTGTCAGCGGTGGAAGTGGTTATAAAAGTTACAGGAGCAGTTGCTTGTGCAGGAGACAGGTCTGTAGGTGCAGTAAAGTTCAGGACTTTGGGAAGGATCTTGAGGATGTCTGCTGAAGGTGTGGAGTCCGGAAAATTGAAGGCAGGCATGTTGTTCAGACGGAATAGTTCGTATAATAGTGGTGTTGAAAGTGCCGGGGTTTGCTGCGTTTGCAAGGTGGGGCATACACCATGTAATACAGCACCTTTGAGGGAGCACCGTCGGGGAGTGGAGAGAGGGAGTTGCTGGGCGATGGTGCCTGTAGATTGGGCTTTGTAGAGTCTTGGTGGTGTCGGTTTTGTGGTTTGTTATTTGCACGTATGTGGGTGAATTGGAGGTGTTCTCAGAACTTTAGTTTTCTTCAATATGATTTCTTTCCTGAGTGGGCACTTAGCTGCAAGGGTATGATGATTACCCTTGCAGTTAAGACATGTTGGTGCTGTAGTAAGGTGCAGGATCTGAAATCGTGTCCATCATTCCCACTTTTTGAACAAAACTTCATATCCTTGATGGGGCAGTCCTTGGTGGTGTGTTTTATAGGAGTAGCAGGTCCAGCAGTGGGAGATGTATGTGAAACGTTCTTGTTCTATATGACTTGGGGTGAATGGGGTTTAATATGAGATGGCCAGACCGTCAGAGAGAGCTTGGGCACCCATGGAGTTGTCTGAGAATGTAATCTTTAGCATAGATGAGGCGTTGGGATCTTGGAGATGCTGTCTACCGAGGCCAGGTGTTTTGTTCCTCAATAAAATGTCTTCAGCGCTTCAGTAGAGGAGAGGTGACGATATTGTCCAGTCTTTTCAAAAAGACAGAACGTTTCGACTTCAAGAATGGAGACGGGGATAGAGTGAATTGTTGCGTTTGTGGGGTCCTAAATTGAAGAGTCGCCCCATTAAATTTTAGAGCTTCCGTGTCGTCTGTGCAGACGACAATGAAGGAGTCTTTCAGAGAGTGGATTGCCGTAAATTTGACCTGCAGGCAGGTCCTTACGACGGTAGCTAAAGCTAACTTCGAGGAGTCATTTATTGCACCATTCACAGGCTTGATTTTCACACTATTCGACAGCATTGTGAAAAGGATGTGACGTATGTAGAATATAAATTCTACACCCCGGCGGGGTCGAAGAGAGGCTTCTTGTGGTGGAGAGCAACTGTGTGAACAGACGACTTACCTGGCACAGGAGATACCGTGATCACCTGGGGCTGGAAGGTACGAGAGTATTTATAGGCATGTTCAGAATATTGAGGTCAGGTGGAGAATGCTGCATCTGATGATCTACCGGGTGGGGTTATAGAGTCTTGGGTAGCTTGGCAGGGGTATTGGACAAGTTGTGAGTAGACCTTCTGCAGTGTTCTATGTTCTTATGTGGGATAGCGATGAAGAAGTTTCTTGGCGAGTGGTTCAGCTATGTTATAGAAGCCATTGTTCTGGTTGAAATTGTTGGTTGTAGAGATGAGCGATGATTCCAGGATTCTTCTGTATTAGTGTTGTCTTCTGTGGCTATAAGTCTTGAGTTTCTGTATTTTAATTAAATGGTTGTGTGAATTGCGATGTTGTACACAGGCATTCCTTGTATCGTCAGTCCTGCTTGCATATTGGTGTTCTGAAATACGTGTTTGGAGGTCTCTTGATGTTTCGCCCACATATAATTTGTTGCAGTCATTACAAGGGATTATTAAACCCGTGCAGAGGATGGAGGCTTGTCCTGTCTACTACTGGTGATGTCCTTGATGGTCGTGGTTGTAGAGGTAGATTTTGGAATGATGTTTTCGCAAAGATGTTGGAAACATTTTTTGGCAATGGAGTTGGTTGGGAGGACTATGTATCTCTTCTCGGCAGTGTCTTCTCGGGGTGTGTTGAAGATGTTTAATGCCCGCCGTCTGCAGTCTCTGATAAAGTGACGAGGATAGTGGAGTTTAGAAAATACTTGTTCAATTATAGTGCATTCTTCCTCAAGAACTTATTGCTGCAGATTCTGAGTGCACGTAGGAAAAAGCCTATAATTACACCACGTTGTTTTGGTGTCGTGGTGAGAGTAGAAGTGGAGAAGATCGTTTTGGTTGGTGGGTTTTCGATAGACTTTAAAACGAAGTTCGTGGCCCAGCCTTGCAGAGCAGAACATCAAGGAAAGGAAGAGTGTTGTCGACTTCTTCTTCAAGTGTGAACTGGATTGAAGGCTCGACCTGGTTGAGCTTGTCTTGGAGAGCTTGAACGTTGAAGCGTTTAGGAGTTATGAGGAGAATGTCGTCAACATAACAGAGCCAGGTGACAGACGAAGGAATAATGGTGGAGAAACGTTCGGCTTCTAGATGTTCCATGTATAGGTTCGCCAGGACTGCACTGAGTGGCGAACCATGGGTAGCCCAAAAGTTGCTGAAAGAGGTGATTTTCGAAAGAGAAACACTAAAGCCAACACTAGTTCAACAAGGTCGATGAAATCGCCGGGCCCTGGAATGGGAAAGATCAAGTGTATCGTCAATTTTCCTGCGCAAGAGATCGATGGCTTGTGTAGTAGGTTTTTTTTGGTGAATAGGGAAGTCACGTCAAGGCTGGAAAGTTTCTTGTTCTGATGTTGATGTTGCGAATGCGGTTGAGAAGATCACCCGAGTGTTTGAGATTGTGGACTGATAGTGCCCAAGAGTTTTAGAGAGGTGTTTTGCGAGAATTCCTGAGAAACTGGTGGGGAGCACTGCCCATTCCCCAGGATATGGGCCTCATTTGGGGTACCAGGCTTGTGAGTCTTTGGCAGGCCGTACATTCTGGGAGGTCTGGGGTTCCTGGGGATGGTGTGCAAAAGTTTCTTCCCTTGTTCTGAGCCCCTCAAAATGCGGCGAGTCCTTTGAAGAAAAGTTTTAGTAAGGTTTTCCAAATTGATTAGTTGTGAGAGGTTTGTAGGTATCTGGGTCATTAAGTAGATTGAGCATTTTGTTTTCCCGTAATCGTCAGTGTTCATGATAAAAAACACCACCTCCTTTATCAGCGGTGGTGACCCTGATGGTCGTGTCTTCTGCTAAACCTTTGAGTGCATTGATGTAACGTCGAGGTATGACTGGGGAGCTGCGTGTTGAGATGGCTGCTGAGATGATGCCTTGAAGATAGCCTTTTTGGAAGTCGGAGTCATTGTGTCTGTAGTTTTTGGCGATGAATTGAGGTTTTGTTTTGGTTTCGTATTCCCGTTGTGAAATTTTAGGCCTAAGCTGAGGGCTTCAGTTTCTGTGGTTGACAGTGGACGAGATGAAAGATTTTGAAAAATTTCAGGTCGATTCACTTGATCTTCCCATTCCAGCCAGCGATTTCATCGACCTTGTTGAACTATGTGTTGGCTTTACGTGTTTCTCTTTCGAAAATCACCCCTTTCAGCAGACTTTTGGACTACCCCTGGGTTCGCCACTCAGTGCAGTCCTGGCGAACCTATACATGGAACATCTAGAAGCCGAACGTTTCTCCACCATTATTCCTTCGTCTGTCACCTGGCTCCGTTATGTTGACGACATTCTCTTCATAACTCCTAAACGCTTCAACGTTCAAGCTCTCCAAGACAAGCTCAACCAGGTCGAGCCTTCAATCCAGTTCACACTTGAAGAAGAAGTCGACAACACTCTTCCTTTCCTTGATGTTCTGCTCTGGAAAGCTGACCACGAACTTCGTTTTAAAGTCTATTGAAAACCCACCAACCAAAACGATCTTCTCCACTTCTACTCTCACCACGACACCAAAACTAAACGTGGTGTAATTATAGGCTTTTTCCTATGTGCACTCAGAATCTCCAGCAATGAGTTCCTTGAGGAAGAATGCACTATAATTGAACAAGTATTTTCTAAACTCCACTATCCTCGTCACTTCATCAGAGACTGCAGACGGCGGGCATTAAACATCTTCAAAAACACCCAGAGAAGACACTGCCGAGAAGAGATACATAGTCCTCCCAACCAACTCCATTGCCAACATGTTTCCAACATCTTTGCCAAAACATCATTCCAAGTATCTACCTCACAACCACGACCTCAAGGAAAATCACCAGTAGTAGACAGGACAAGCCTCCATCCTCTGCAGGGGTATACATAATCCCTTGTAATGACTGCAACAAATTATATGTGGGCGAAACATCAAGAGACCTCCAAACACGTATTTCAGAACACCAATATGCAAGCAGGACTGACCCATACAAGGAATGCCTGGTACAACATCGCAATTTACACAACCATTTAATTAACTACAGAAACTCCCAAGACTTATAGTCACAGAAGACAACACTCAATACAGAAGAATCCTGGAATCATCGCTCATCTCTACAACCAACAATTTCAACCAGAACAATGGCTTCTATAACATAGCTGAACCACTCGCCAAGAAACTTCTTCATCGCTATCCCACATAAGAACATAGAACACTGCAGAAGGTCTACTCACAACTTGTCCAATATCCCTGCCAAGCTACCCAAGACTCTATAACCCCACCCGGTAGATCATCAGATGCAGCATTCTCCACCTGACCTCAATATTCTGAACATGCCTATAAATGTGGAGATTCTGAAGCAGAAGAAAGAATCCTGGCGCTTATATAGTAACGTCAGGTGTAGCAGACGAGGGCATATTCACTGGTAGGCGGGATTCCCCAGTGGAAGTAGGTCCTTCCCAAAGAGATGGGTTAGTTGTAGAAGTAGTTGTCGTAGTCGTGAAGGTTATGTACATGTCCTCAGAATTAAGATTCCATGATGTTGCAGTGTCTGACAAGTTGTGTACGAAATGGTATATAATACCGACAAGATGAGAGTAAGACCATGTGCAACATCTGGGTATCTTTATTGTAGACGTTTCGCCATCCAGTGGCTTTATCAATACAAATTCTAGGACATAACTTTAAGACAGTAGAACTATGTACAGAAGATGAGTAATCAGTCCCTCAAACTATTATGTCCTAGAATTTGTATTGATAAAGCCCCTGGATGGCGAAACGTCTACAATAAAGATACCCAGATGTTGCACATGTGTCTTACTCTCATCTTGTCGGGATTATAAACCCTTTTTGTACACAAATTTTCAGACACTGCAACATCATGGAATCTTAATTCTGAGGACATGTACATAACCTTCACGACTACGACAACTACTTCTACAACTAACCCATCTCTTTGGGAAGGACCTACTTTCCCCTGGGGGAAACCCGCCTACCAGTGAAAATGCCCCCGTCCCGCTACACCTGACGTTACTATATAAGCGCCAGGATTCTTTCTTCTGCTTCGAATCTCCACGACTATGGTGCTGTTCGCACCTACTCCTAGTTTGAGGGACTGATTACCTCATCTTCTGTAAAATAGTTCTACTGTCTTCAAGTTATGTCCTAGAATTTGTATTGATAAAGCCACTGATGGCGAAACGTCTACAATAAAGATACCCAGATGTTGCACATGGTGTCTTACTCTCATCTTGTCGGTATTATATACCATTTCGTACACAAAATTGTCAGACACTGCAACATCATGGGAAACTTAATTCTGAGGACATGTACATAACCTTCACGACTACGACAACTACTTCTACAACTAACCCATCTCTTTGGGAAGGACCTACTTCCACTGGGGAATCCCGCCTACCAGGAATATGCCCTCGTCTGCTACACCTGACGTTACTATATAAGCGCCAGGATTCTTTCTTCTGCTTCAGAATCTCCACGACTATGGGGCTGTTTTGCACCTACTCCTAGTTTGAGGGGCTGATTACCTCATCTTCTGTACATAGTTTCTACTGTCTTCAAGTTATGTCCGAATTTGTATTGATAAAGCCACTGGAGGCGAAACGTCTACAATAAAGATACCCAGATGTTGCACATGTGCTTACCCCTCATCTTGTCGGTATTATATACCATTTCGTACACAACTTGTCAGACACTGCAACATCATGGAATCTTAATTCTGAGGACATGTACATAACCTTCACGACTACGACAACTACTTCTACAACTAACCCATCTCTTTGGGAAGGACCTACTTCCACTGGGGAATCCCGCCTACCAGTGAATATGCCCTCGTCTGCTACACCTGACGTTACTATATAAGCGCCAGGATTCTTTCTTCTGCTTCAGAATCTCCACGACTATGGTGCTGTTCGCACCTACTCCTATGCCTATAAATACTCTCGTACCTTCCAACCCCAGGTAGATCCGTGTGTGACTTGAAAAAGCCCACTGTGTGGGTGAAACGTTGTCAATAAAGGATCACATTATACTGCATTTGTGTTTATATTTCCATGCTAGAACTTTACCTCCTATTCCATGAGCTGCTACTTTTCTTAAGAGTCTCTCGTGAGGTACTCTGTCGAAGGCTTTACTAAAATCCAAATTAACAATATCATATTCCTTATCTCTGTCAACTGCCTCAAATGTTCTATTGAAGAACGTCAGTAAGTTTGTCAGGCAGGAACGACCTCTCGTGAATCCATGCTGAGATTCATTTATCAAGTTATGCTCTTCAAGGTGACTTCTGATAATGTCAGCTATAGTCGATTCTAATAACTTGCCCACTATAGATGTCAGGCTTATTGGACGGTAATTTGAAGGAGTGGACTTATCCCCTGATTTGAATATAGGAACCACATTAGCCATCTTCCACAACTCTGGCACAACACTGGTAAGGATGGACGCATTGAATACCCTCGTTAATGGCTGACTAAGCTCCATCTTGCATTCCTTAAGTACCCTTGAAAACAACTCATCGGGTCCCGGGGACTTATTTTGTTTCACTTTGTCTATCTGTTTCCTAAGTATAACCTGCATAGCTCTCCTTTCTACCCTATCATAAGCTCCCTGTCAATCTAGAGCCAACAACCCCCCCACCACCACCTTTAGCTTCCACAAAACTTCGCAGTGTCCCATGTCCTTCAATCATCGACCTTCCCGGCAACCCAAACTGAGATTTCGACACCACCCTCCCCACAACACATTTGAACCTATTGCCTAAAATTTTTGCAAAAACCTTATAGTCTGCACACATCAACGATATGGCTCGGTACTCCCGTAGGGTGGGCTGCCCCTTGCCCTTCGGGACCAACACTACAACTGCCCTTCTCCTTCATATGATTAAATAACCTAACTATAACTCGACTCACGAAATCGTAATGACACGATTGTAAACAAACCATACCACGGACGGGGATAGAACCCGCGATCAGAGAGTCTCAAAACTCCAGACCGTCGCATTAGCCGCGGCGGTCTGGAGTTTTGAGACTCTCTGATTGCGGGTTCTATCCCCGTCCATGGTATGGTTTGTTTACCTAACTATAAATCCCCGTATTAACATCCAATGTTGTATATAAAATTCTACCGGGAGACCGTCAATACCCGGAGCATTCCCCTTCCTCATTCCCCTTAACACATTCTCTATTTCCTCTGCCGTAATAATCCCACCTAAAGCCTTTTTGTCGCTATTTCCTAAATTACAAGTCACATACGTACACACCTTCTCTAACGCCCCGGCACCCCCCCCACCTACTTGTCCAGTACTTCTCATACCAAGCCTCTGTATATGCACACATCCCCTTCGTGGTTCTTATCTCCTGCCCTGCTCTATAAGTCCCGACCGTCTCCGTTACCTCTAAACTTGGGATGGCCGTCACCGCCTGCCTTTGCTTTTGATGCCACAAAACACACACAGACGGCTTGTCGCCCCAAAGCACTTCTTCCACCCCTGCTTGCACCCTTACAGCTTGAAACCTTTCATTTTGTAACACCCTCAATCTCCCTTTTATTTCAACTATTTCATCCATAGGAAAATTATTCCCAACCACTCCCTGCCCATAGCAACCTCTTAACCCATCCTCTAAATAGTTAGGCAGTCCATATTTTAAATTATTAATACGTTTTCCTTCCCTCACATAAAACTTTCTAATCCTTTCCTTCGCAACACAATCCCACAATGTCATCCACTCCCTGTTCTTCCACACTAAGCTGAAAACCCCTCCAACCCCTCCTCTTCACCTAACACACTTATATTTAGTTTCCAATAACTTCTACATATGTCCGCGAGCGTCCCCCACCCAACCTCCACCACCACTGCCCTATGATCTGACACTGTAGCCTCCACAGTACTGAAAGAATTCACATCCACTCCCTGAGTAAGGTACACTCTATCTAGCCTCGCAGCATATCCACTCCTAACGAACGTATGTTCAGTCTCCCACACCGTCCCCCAAACGCATCACATAACCTGACACCCCTTAACAATTCCCTAAGATTGTAATAAAGTTGGTAGAATTACCGACCTGTGTCCTTTTGCACTTGTGTCCTTTTACTTTACAATTCCCTAAGAGCCACAGACATATCCAGCCCCTTTTAGGTCCACGTCAGCCACCCTGATTACACTATTCCAGTCCCAACCAACTATTGCCACCTCTGGCAGTGCACATAAGAAAAACACAAGATCCTCACACACAAAATCATTCTTTACCTGTATGTTATTTTCCGCCGGCGCATACACACTCACAAAAGACACACGCTTACCCATCCACCACCCATCCACCACCCATCCACACGCAACACCCTCCCTCCCCCTCCTCCCTCGCTTCTCTGCAAAACAAACGGGCTCGTCTCCCTTATTAAAATACCCACACCACCTTTTAGACGGGGAGATGGCAGGGTAATTACTCGAATCTCTGCCACCTCCAACACCCTACCCTCGTTAAAATTATGTTCCTGCAGGAACACAACATCAACTCTAGATTTATTCAGGAAAGTACGAAACCAATCTCTCTTCATACTGCTACATAAGCCATTAACATTTACAGTCATACACCTAAGGCCTTTTAAAGTTTCCACCCCTGCCTCCTCTCCTCACTCTTTACAACTCCAGAGCCTGAATTCATATTTGACACCTTCAGAGTGCTCTCTTTCCCCTTCCTTCTTCCGGTGCCTTCTATCATGGCTACCACCACCTACACCACTACCTTCACACTCCACCTCAGTCTGTTTCCCAGGCCTTTGCGCTGGCGTCAGGACGTCATCAGAATCTGACGTAGCCGCCCTCTTTCTCGTGACAGGCACGTTACACATATCTTGAACAGATGTTGCCTCACGATGAACCTCCACCTCCACCTGACAATGGTTTAGTGATTCTAGGGACGACTCCAACACACCATCACTTCCCAAAATATCACGTCCCCGACTTACTGGAAGCGACGACTCTCCAATGACACCTAGCTCAGATGTAATGTCCCCCTCAGCATGACAAAGTCTTAAAACTCCACCGTTCCTCCTCAATCTCAATAACCTGCTCCTTTAGTTGCTGTCCTCATTATCCACAGAGGAGACACGGTCAGGCAACTATGTGAGGACTCACCCACCTCTAGTTCTTGTGCCTGATCCACTATCTCACTCCACAAAACACCACGCCTCCATCCGATGGTTTCCACACCTGCCACCTTTGAAGCAGGGGCTGCGACGTCCACCACATGTCCAGGCACCTCTCCGCTAGTCACAAGTCGCCGCTATGTGATAAATACTCACCACACATAGCGGCACGTAGTCGTTCCCTGATACATAACCATGACCCTCCTAATTCTGAGATAAACATAGGACGGTATTGGTGTCTCAAAGTCATTTTGAGGTTAAATACCCTCTGCAGACCACATAGGCGCCTGCCACCACGTACATGCTGAGCATAAGAACCGTCCATATTTCTCAAAACTTTCCATATCCGCCCGTCGCTCAAGGAACGTTCTAACTGTCCAGTATGCCGTGAAACATCAATCATTTTCACGCAGACAGCTGGTGTGACGGTAAGACTCACGTCCTGAAGCAGGGTGACCAACGATTCATAGACCGTCGCCGTTAGCAGTTTTACGAAAATTCTTTGGGCTCCATTTAATGCAACCCCATATAAGTCCCCATCTTGTATGCCGTACATCTCCCGGATGATCTTGGGTAATAAGATTTGCGCAGAACTAGGCATAATCGTTCCTCGAAGTAGTTCTATGCTGACAATATTAATCCGGCATCTTAGACTAACCGCCATTTTGACAACAGCAGTACTCCTATATTGTCAGCAGAGGCGCGACAGCACGACCTCATACCACTGCAGCCAGGTATCAAAGGAGCGTCTGTGCAGTAGGTCCACACGGCCCGAGAGCGATGAGGACAATTGTGAACGAGATTCTAGGTGGCTCTGGGGGGCCTGGTGGATAAAGCTTTCGCTTCACAAGGCGAGAGTCCGGGTTCGATTCCCACCGTGTTCCTTTACGCCTGTTGTCTATGTTCACTCATCAGTAAAGTGCGTACCAGTGTGTTAGTGGTCTGATGTGGGTCGCATCCTGGGACAAAACTGACCTAATTTGCAGAGGCGTCGCTAGAGTTGGTGTCACCTGGGGCGGAATCTCTGGTGTCACACCCATGAAATTCAAGGGTGAGGGGATGCGGGGGTTAACTCCAGTTATGTCACTACTGCATGACCAGTTACGTCACTACTGCACGACCAGTTACGTTACTACTGCATGACCAGTTATGTCACTACTGCATGACCAGTTACGTTACTACTGCATAACCAGTTACGTTACTACTGCATGACCAGTTATGTCACTTCTGCACTACCAGTTACGTTACACTGCATACCATTTATGTCACTACTGCATGACCAGTTATTACTACTGCATGACCATACGTCAACTACTGCATGACCAGTTTGTCACTACTGCACGCCCAGTACTTACTACTGCATGACCAGTATATGTCACTCCCTGCATGACCAGTTACG
This sequence comes from Cherax quadricarinatus, assembly GCF_026875155.1. NCBI lineage: Eukaryota > Metazoa > Arthropoda > Malacostraca > Decapoda > Parastacidae > Cherax > Cherax quadricarinatus. Next base: position 6,375,275 of record NC_069449.1, read on the forward strand.
TTACTACTGCATTAACAGTTACGTACTACTGCAGACCAGTTATGTCACTTCTGCACGACCAGTTACGTTACTACTGCATGACCGGGTTATGTAACTGCAACCATTATGTCCCCTACTCATGACCAGTTATGTCACTACTGCAACCAGTTATGTCACTACTGCACGACCAGATACGTTACTACTGCATGACCAGTTATGTCACTACTTGCTGACAGTTATGTCACTACTGCATGACCATTATGTCACTACTGCATGACCAGTTATGTCACTACTGCATGACCAGTTATTCACATACTGCATGACCAGTTATGTCACTATACTGCACGACCAGTTCGTATACGCAGACAGTTATGTCACACTGCATGACCAGTTGCGTTACTACTGCATGACCAGTTATGTCACTACTGCATGACCAGTTATGCACGATACTGCATGACCAGTTATGTCCTACTGGCATAAACCAGTTATGTCACTACTGCACGACCGGGTTACGTTACTACTGCTTTGACCCAGTTATTTTCACTACGCATGACCATTGCGTTACTACTCATAACCATTACGTTACTACTGCTGACCATTTATGTCACTACTGATGACCTGACGTCCTACTGCATGACCATTACTTACTACTGCATAACCATTTACGTTACTACTGCATAACCGTTACGTTACTACGCATGACCGTTATGTCACTACTGCATGAACCAGTTGCGTTACTACTGCATAACCAGTTACGTTACTACTGCATGACCAGTTATGTCACTACTGCATGACCAGTTATGTCACTACTGCATGACCAGTTACGTTACTACTGCATAACCAGTTACGTTACTACTGCATGACCAGTTATGTCACTACTGCATGACCAGTTACGTCACTACTGCATAACCAGCTACGTTACTACTGCATGACCAGTTATGTCACTACTGCATGACCAGTTACGTCACTACTGCATAACCAGTTACGTTACTACTGCATGACCAGTTATGTCACTACTGCACGACCAGTTACGTCACTACTGCATGACCAGTTACGTTACTACTGCATGACCAGTTACGTCACTACTGCATGACCAGTGACAAATGTTTAACAATGAGAACGTTTAAGGGCCATAAATTGAACAGGAGAATACTTCTCAACTTTATTAATGATAAAATAAACATTCATAGTAATATTAGGGAAACATAAACATCAAATACCACTTTGAGTACAGCAACACATCCTACATTTATTCATCTTCAACAATGAAAAAAATGAAAAATACAAAAAAAAATTGACAAATAAAGAAAAATATTGCAATATCAGAGAAACACTTGTTCCGATTTGACCTTGAGTACAGTAACATTAGTGAATCTGATCTTACATTGACCTTGAGTACAGAACATCTAAGTGAATCTGATTTACATTTGACCTGATAAAAGGTAACATCTTAAGTGACATCTGATCTAATTTGACCTTGAGTACAGGTAACATCTAGTGAATCTGATCTTACATTTGCCCTTGAGTACAGGTAACATCTAAGTGAATCTGATCTTACATTTGACCTTGAGTACAGGTAACATCTAAGTGAATCTGATCTTACATTTGACCTTGAGTACAGGTAACATCTCAGTGAATCTGATCTTACATTTCCTTGCCTTCATTTATGCAAAATCATCTATCACATCATTAAAATCAATGATTTTCCCTATATAGGTTTATTTGTACTTTGTTAATATATAATAGGCTATATAGAAACGAAGGATTCTTCTCATTGTTGGTGTAGCAGTGTTTTGTGCATTAGTGTCACCTTCTTTAGAAGCTCTATGATGTCACCCGAGGCGGTCCCGCCCCCCCTTACGAAGCCTCTGCTAATTTGCCTGAAAAGCTCAACATAAGAAGCGGCTTTCTATGTAATAGTATGTCACTGATGTCAGCTATGGTCTGTATACCTTGTACATGTACTGGTAGTAAATAAAGATATTATTATTATTATTATTATAAAATAAGACGGCGCCTCTCTCGGGAGGCGCCATCTTGTGACGGGGCGCTGTATTATGTTTCGTCATCTACAGTCTTTCTTTCACATTCTTATTGGTTCCTCTTTGGTTTTTCTCAATTTTTATTCACCTATAATCGGCCTGTAATACAAGTAAGCATTATAGTGAACTTTGTTGTGGGAGCTTTCTGTTGTGTTGAAAGTTCCAAGGCGTTTCTTAACGCCTTGGCCATAAAGTTGCCACTCTTGCTCTTCTCCACCTCAACGGGAAAATAATTATATTTTGTACTGACAACGAACGTGACTTAGTGTGATATTAAGAGATTAAGACACCCCAGGAGTCTGAACAACCTTGATATAACTCCACCTCCTTGATGACCAGTAATTTCATTAGTCAACCATCACTTAACTTATGGACGATCTGCCTGTGAGTCAACGAAGTACTCTTAATGAAGGTAGTCTTCTTAACCAGACTACCTTTAAGGTAAAGAGATCCGTCACCATCTGGAGTAAATCACATTATTAATTCCCCCTTCCCCCGACATCATGACTTGCGTGACTGTTATTTTATGTTTATCTTTGTTGTTTATGTTCATCTGTGTTCTTCATTCATGTTACTTTACTTAAATAATGACCTTGCTACAATAGTATATCCATTTTCACTTTTAATTAACTTTTATTTCTCACTTACGAGATTTGTTCATTCAGGAATATTTTGTATACTGGCAACCCACTAACACTCTTGTCCTTGACACCTTCCCAGGTGAGCACAGGAATGTATTGAAGGAAAGGCAGCATAATTACAACGTGACCAGAGGAATGTATTGAAGGAAAGGCAGCATAATTACAATGTGACCAGAGGAATGTATTGAAGGAAAGGCAGCATAATTACAATGTGACCATAGGAATGTACTGAAGGAAAGGCAGCATAATTACAATGTGACCATAGGAATGTACTGAAGGAAAGGCAGCATAATTACAATGTGACCATAGGAATGTACTGAAGGAAAGGCAGCATAATTTCAATGTGACCATAGGAATGTACTGAAGGAAGGCAGCATAATTACAATGTGACCACAGGGAAAGTACTGAAGGAAAGGCAGCATAATTACAATGTGACCAGAGGAACGTATTGAAGGAGAGGCAGCATAATTACAATGTGACCAGAGGAATGTACTGAAGGAAAGGCAGCATAATTACAATGTGACCATAGGAATGTACTGAAGGAAAGGCAGCATAATTACAATGTGACCAGAGGAACGTATTGAAGGAGAGGCAGCATAATTACAATGTGACCAGAGGAATGTACTGAAGGAAAGGCAGCATAATTACAATGTGACCAGAGGAATGTATTGAAGGAAAGGCAGCATAATTACAATGTGACCAGAGGAATGTATTGAAGGAAAGGCAGCATAATTACAATGTGACCAGAGAAATGTACTGAAGGAAAGGCAGCATAATTACAATGTGACCAGAGGAATGTATTGAAGGAAAGGCAGCATAATTACAATGTGACCGGAGGAATGTAATGAAGGAAAGGCAGCATAATTACAATGTGACCATAGGAATGTATTGAAGGAAAGGCAGCATAATTACAATGTGACCATAGGAATGTACTGAAGGAAGGCAGCATAATTTCAATGTGACCATAGGAATGGTTACTGAAGGAAAGGCAGCATAATTACAAGGACCACAGGAATGTACTGAAGGAAAGGAGCATAATTACAATGTGACCAGAGGAATGTATTGAAGAGAGGCAGATAATTACAATGTGACCAGAGGAATGTACTGAAGGAAAGGCCGCATAATTACAATGTGACCATAGGAATGTACTGAAGGGAAAGGCCAGCATAATTACAATGTGACCAGAGGAACTATTGAAGAGAGGCAGCATAATTACAATGTGACCAGAGGAAGTACTGAAGGAAGGCAGCTAATTAGAAATGTGACCAGAGGAATGTGTATTGAAGGAAAGGCAGCATAATTACAATGTGACCAGAGGAATGTATTGAAGGAAAGGCAGCATAATTACAATGTGACCAGAGGAATGTATTGAAGGAAAGGCAGCATAATTACAATGTGACCAAGGGAATGTATTGAGGAAAGGCAGCATAATTACAATGTGACCGGAGAATGGTAATGAAGGAAGGCAGCATAATTTCATGTGACCAGAGGAATGTATTGAAGGAAAGGCAGCATAATTACAATGTGACCAGAGGAATGTATTGAAGGAAAGGCAGCATAATTACAATGTGACCAGAGGAATGTATTGAAGGAAAGGCAGCATAATTACAATGTGACCAGAGGAATGTATTGAAGGAGAGGCAGCATAATTACAATGTGACCAGACGAATGTATTGATGCCTAAGCTCTTGGGAGTTAGCGTGGGGCTGTTACCAAGCACCATGGCTTGTTGTAGTGTTTTAGAATCTCAGGGTCAAGTGTTGAAGAAGGAGATTCTACTTCTTCAGGAGGAAAATAGGAGGCTGAAGCTTCGCATAGATGAGTTTAGGAGCGAGTGTGAGAAGGATTTAGCTGGTAAGGTGGAAATGGGCACTAGCAGTGATAGTGGCAGCCACTCTAAGTGGCAAGTGGTTCACAGTTCAGGAAGAAGGAAGATGAGGAGAGCTAACAGAGAAGATGTGTAGGTAGAAAATCGATTCTCTGTTCTCCAAGACGAGTGTACTTCAGTGGTTAGTGAGGTTGAAGGTACCACTGATTCCCCTGCTTATCAAGGTAAGAATATTTTAATAGTAGGCAATTCTCAGGTAAGATATGTGGACCGTGCTTTTTGTAACAGAGACAGAAAGGTCAGACAGAGGGTGTGCCTTCCTGGAGTTGGTGTTGGTGACATAGTCAGCAGGTTGGATAATATTATGGCAGATAATAGAAAAAACCCATTATCTGTCTTAGTGCTGGGGGTAATGACACTGGGAAGGGCAGAAGAAAGGAGCTGCTGGATAAGTGGCGGTCAGACATAGAAGTAGTTAGGCCTAAGGGAGGGATCCCAGTCATATCTAGCATCTTGCCTAGAAAGGGAGTGGGCAATGAATGGATGTCTAGGGCAATTAGTATAAATTGCTGGCTAGACAGGTACTGCAAGGAACTTGCAATCCCAATCATTGATAACTGGGACTTATTCTTTGGCAAACGTGATATGTATGCAAGGGATGGGATTCATCTCTCTGGGGATGGAGTGGTTGCATTAGCCAATTCGATTGAGAGGGTAATTGATGACTTGTCTAGGAATTTAAACTGATAGATTATAGAGATATGAGTGTTTGTGGGAAACAATCAGGTTGCAGCATTAGGGTTAAAAACAACAGTTATTACCGGGATACCTCAGGGATATGTTTAAAAGACAATATTCAAAATAAAGTTGCTAGTAATGGCAAATCAATTGATCAACAAACAAAGATAGTAGAGGGCAACGAGTGACTAGCTCCCTTAAGGTTTACTATACAAATAGTAGGAGTCTAAGAAATTAAACAGATGAGCTGAGATTACTTGTAAGTGTAGGTAATATAGATATTATTAGTATAACAGAGACCTGGTTCAACCTGAAAGATAGAGAAATGCCTTCTGAATGCAACATACAGGGTTATAAACTATTCCACACTGATAGGGTCAACAGGAAGGGTGGTGGAGTGGCGTTGTAAGTCAGAGAAAATTTAAATTGTTGTCTTAGACATGATATAAGATTAGAAACATCGGACACAGAATCTGTTTAGCTACAGTTTCTCGAGGGACGTGACAAATTAATTTTGGGTGTGATTTATAGGCCCCCAAACCTTGATAGGGAGTGCAGTAAGTTGTTATGGGATGAAATTCATAAGGCATCTAGATATGAAAATTTTGTGATAATGGGAGATTTTAACTTTAAACAAATTAATTGGAACAATATGACAGGAAATCTTGACTCTAGTGACTTTCTTGAACAGGTTGTGACAGAACTAACTATAGGAAACAATCTGCTTGACTTGGTTCTTTCCAACAAAGATTAACTAATTAATAATCTTGAAGTTAATGATGAGTTTGGGGAAAGTGATCACAAATCACTTAGTTTCAGTATATCACGGAATTATCCAGATAACTACAGTCAAATCTCTGTCCCAGATTTTCGCTTGGCCAACTTCAAGGGACTGAAAAATTACCTGGATGGGCTAAATTGGGATGTCCTGACTATGGGTCAGGTAGGTGATCTTGGTTGCCAATATGACGTTTTTCAGAGAATAGTTCTAGTTGCCCAGACAACTTTTGTTTGGAGTAGGGAAATTAGATCTAACAAAAATTATCCCAAATGGATGAAAAATAGATTAAAACATCTCACTGATCAAAAGAGAGGCATATTTAGGCGTATCAAAAGAGGGGATGGGCAGTTAAGAAATCAATATATTCAATTAAAGAAAGAAATAAGAAAAGCAAAAAGGGATTATGAGGCTAAGGTCGCAAGGGATTCAAAGACTAACCCAAAAGGGTTCTTTCAGGTATACAGAAGTAAGATTAGGGACAAGATTGGCCCACTTAAGAGTAACTTTGGTCAGATCACTGACAGTGATAAGGATATGTGTGAAATTCTCAATCCCTACTTCCTCTCAGTTTTCACTCAGGAAAATACTAGCGGTATTCCTTAAATAATAGATTATGTAGAACAGGATGATAATAAATTATGCACGATTGTGGTAACTAGTGACATGGTCCTCAGACAAATAGAGAAACTAAAACCTAACATATCCCCAGGTCCTGATGAACTGTTTGCAAGAGTGTTAAAGGAATGTAAAGAGGAGCTTAGCATACCTTTGGCTGTTTTTAACATATCACTATAAACTGGCAGAGTGCCTGGTAAGTGGAAAATGGCAAATGTAATACCTATTTACAAGGCAGGTGACAGGTCCTTGGCTTCGAACTATAGACCAATAAACCTTACCTCTATAGTGGGAAAATTTATGGAATCAATAATTGCCGAAGCAATTCGTAGCCATCTTGATAGGCACAGATTGATTAGTGAATTTCAACACGGTTTTACAAAGGGGCGTTCCTGTCTTACGAATTTACTAACTTTTTTCAGTAAGGTGTTTGAGGAGGTAGATCATGGTAGTGAATATAATATTGTGTATATGGACTTCAGTAAAGCTTTCGATAGAGTTCCACCCAGAGGCTATTGAGGAAACTTAAGGCATACGAAATAGGAGGAGAAATTTTTTCCTGGGTTGAGGCATGGCTGACAAATAGGCAGCAATGAGTTTGCATAAATGGGGAGAAATCAGAATGGGGGCACCTCACAAGCGGTGTTCCACAAGGGTCAGTGTTGGGCCCGTTGTTGTTAACAATTTACATAAACGACATAGATGAGGGAATAAATAGCGACGTAAGCAAATTTGCTGATGACACCAAAATAGGCCGTCCAATTCATTTTAATGAGGACACTAGAGCACTCCAGGATGATTTGAATAGACTGTTGCAATGGTCGGATAAATGGCAGATGCAGTTTAATATTGACAAATGCAAAATTCTAAATGTTGGACAGGTAAATAACCATGCCACATATAAACTAAATAATGTAGATCTTAATACTACTGGTTGCGAAAAGGATTGAGGAGTTCTTGTTAACAGTAATCTAAAACCAAGATAACAGTGCATTAGTGTTCACAATAAAGCTAACAGAATTCTTGGTTTCGCATCTAGAAGTATAAATAATAGAAGTCCTCAGGTTGTTCTTCAACTCCATATATCTTTGGTTAGGCCTCATTTAGACTATGCTGCTCAGTTCTGGTCACCGTATTACAGAATGGATATAAATACTCTGGAAAACGTACACAGGAGGATGACAAAGATGATCCCATGTATCAGAAATCGTGATAAATTAGACACATGTGCAACTCTTGGGTATCTTTATTGAGGAAACGTTTCGCCACACAGTGGCTTCATCAGTCCATACAGAGGAGAATCTTGAAGAACAGGAGGAGAATGAGGTAATCAGTCCCTCAACCTTGAGTCGATGTGGTCAGTCCATCAATCTTGAATAGAATACGGCATAAATGTGGAGAAGGAGCTTATAAACCGTAGGCAGGAGAGGTGCAGCAGTCGTAGGTGGTGCCACATTTGTTCAATGTGGAAGTAGGTCGTGCCCAAGGGTTAGGCAAGCGAAGAATTCCCAAGTATTGAGATCCCAAAAAGTTGCAGTGTCTGACAGGATTGTAGGTGAATCGTTCAGAGAACCGACACGTTGATAAATTAGACACATGTGCAACTCTTCGGTATCTAAAGATATCTAAAGATACCCAAGAGTTGCACATGTGTCTAATTTATCAACGTGTCGGTTCTCTGAACCATTCATCTACATCAGAAATCTTCCCTATGAGGGCCCTGAATCTGCACTCTCTCGAAAGGCGTAGAATTAGGGGGGATATGATCGAGGTGTATAAATGGAAAAAAAGAATAAATAAAGGAGATGTAAATAGCGTGCTGAAAATTTCCAGCCAAGACAGGACTCGCAGCAATGGTTTCAAGTTGGAAAAATTCAGATTCAGGAAGGTTATAGGAAAGCACTGGTTTGGTAATAGAGTTGTGGATGAGTGGAACAAACTCCCGAGTACAGTTATTCAGACTAAAACGTTGTGTGGTTTTAAAAATAGTTTAGATAAATACGCGAGTGGGTTGTGGGTGGGTGTGAGTTGGACCTGACTAGCTTGTGCTGCTGGGTCTGGTGCCTTGCTCCTTCATTGAGTGGAGGTGACCAGACTGGGTGGGTCATTGGGCTATTCCGACGGGGGGGAGGCATTGGGCTAATCCGGGGGAGGGGACATGGACCTGCTCCGCATGGGTCAGTAGGCCTGTTGCAGTGTTCCTTCTTTCTTATGTTCTTATTTATTGAAGGAAAGGCAGCATAATTACAATGTGACCAGAAGAATGTATTAAAGGACAGGCAGCATAATTACAATGTGACCAGAGGAATGTATTAAAGGACAGGCAGCATAATTACAATGTGACCAGAGGAATGTATTAAAGGACAGGCAGCATATTTACCATGGAGGAGGTCATTCTAAAGGAAATTTTGTATATACAGTTCTTTAGTAACTGGAAAACTGCTAGATTATTCAGACTGAATGAAGTGAATGTTTCCTCGTCTTGATGATCAGTACAGACAGTTAAATGTTATTTCTTATGGTGAGAATTAAATTTTATATGACTAAAGAACAAGTTAATATGTATTAAATGTTATATGACTGAAGAACGAGTTAATATGTATTAAAAGACCATTTATGGAAGGGAGGGTGCAGTAAATACTACTGTTAAATATGCCACACAAAGAGTTGCATGTTTTTACGACACTCACAAATTATACAAATTAACTTACTGCACTTTTTTAAAAAAAATTATTAATATTTTAAGAGTTGTGCCGAAAGATCAAATGAACAGCAGGATTGATCAATAATACTGCTCGACACAGCTCCTGGAGAGCGAAATGTTGCCACTGCTCGACACAGCTCCTGGAGAGAGAAATGTTGCCACTGCTCGACACAGCTCCTGGAGAGCGAAATGTAGCCACTGCTCGACACAGCTCCTGGAGAGCGAAATGTTGCCACTGCTCGACACAGCTCCTGGTGAGCGAAATGTTGCCACTATAAAATGTTTCCAGGAACATCTAAAACATTCCCATGTGGAAACGTTCCCAGGAAAAGTTTGTAGAGGAATAACATTACGTGTTGGTTCCTTCTGATCAATTAACAAAGTTCAGAACGGACCAAAACATCGTCATAATTCTTCTCTCTTAACTGGGAGATTCTTGTGAATTATTTCAGCAGCAATAATTGTCTCATTTTCTTCTTCTTTTCAGTACTGAGGCAATAATAATTTTTCTGGGGATTAAATTTAATTGAAGTTAATTGGGTCATTAATGAAAAATATTGACTTGATAATGAGGACAGTCATGACAATCTGTAGAATGCTGCTTCTGGTGTCACCACAGAGCAGCACTAAGTGCCTGTCTCTTGATCAACAACTCCTACACAAAAACTGTAATAGGTATATGGCACAGAGGAGCCCAGTGTGTATCATATATTATCCTTATCTTACTAAGACCAGGAATCATCACCAGAACATTAAAAAAATATGCAAATAAATACAGGTTGAATAATTTTAAAATACGTATAGTGCTAATTGTGAATAAAATATTTAACATTAATGAATAAACAGAGAGATGAATGGGAGGCTTAAGTAGCAGGTCCAGAACTCTACCGCTAGAGCTACCAGACATCTTACAGCTTCAACCAGACATCTTACAGCTTCAACCAGGCTTCGAGCAGTTTCAACCAGGCTTCTAATAGCTCCAACCAGACTTCTAACAGTTTCAACCAGGCTTCTTACAGCTTCAACCAGACTTCTAATAGCTTCAGTGAGACTTCTAACAGCTTCAACCAGGCTTCTAACAGCTTCAACCAGACTTCTAACAGCTTCAGTGAGACTTCTAAAAGCTTCAACCAGGCTTCTAACAGCTTCAATCAGACTTCAAACAGCTTCAACCAGATTTCTAACAGCTTCAATCAGACTTCTAACAGCTTCAACCAGACTTCTAACAGCTTCAACCAGACTTCTAAGAGCTTCAACCAGACTTCTAACAGCTTCAACCAGACTTCTAACAGCTTCAGTGAGACTTCTTACAGCTTCAACCAGACTTCTAACAGCTTCAACTAGAGTTCTAACAGCTTCAACAAGACTTCTAACAGCTTCAACCAGACTTCTAACAGCTTCAGTGAGACTTCTTACAGCTTCAACCAGACTTCTAACAGCTTCAACTAGAGTTCTAACAGCTTCAACCAGACTTCTAACAGCTTCAACTAGAGTTCTAACAGCTTCAACCAGACTTCTAACAGCTTCAACCAGGCTTCTAACAGCTTCAACTAGAGCTCTAACAGTTTCAACAAGACTTCTAACAGCTTCAACCAGACTTCTAAGAGCTTCAACCAGACTTCTAACAGCTTCAACCAGACTTCTAACAGCTTCACCCAGACTTCTAGCAGCTTCAGCAAGACTTCTAACAGCTCTAACCAGACTTCTAACAGCTTGAACCAGACTTCTAACAGCTTCATTGAGACTTCTAACAGCTTCAACCAGACTTCTTACAGCTTCAACCAGATTTCTAACAGCTTCAATCAGACTTCTAACAGCTTCAACCAAGCTTCTAATAGCTTCACCCAGGCTTCTAACAGCTTCAAGCAAGCTTCTAACAGCTTCAAGCATGCTTCTAACAGCTCTAAACAGACTTCTAGCAGCTTCAACCAGACTTCTAACAGCTTCAAACAGGGTTCTAACAGCTTCAACCAGACTTCTAACAGCTTCAATCAGACTTCTAACAGCTTCAATCAGACTTCTAACAGCTTCAATCAGACTTCTAACAGCTTCAACCAGATTTCTAACAGCTTCAGTCAGACTTCTAACAACTTCCCCAGGCTTCTAACAGCTTCAAGCAAGTTTCTAACAGCTTCAACCAGACTTCTAACAGCTTAGTTTAATTTTAAAGTTTTACACCCCAACCCAACCTTCGGGTAACAAAAGATTCAGGGGCCCAATTTTCCCAACGGCTCAAAGTTTTAACAGCGTTAAAAAGGGTTGAACAACTTCATAACCCATTACCAAGTTTACAAATTTTAATAGCCCCCAGGTTTAAGCTTCACACTCTAAAAATTTCAAAGGTTAAAAAAAAACCCAAATTTAATCAAGAATTTACAAAGGTTTAAAGCTCCAGGTAAGCTTCCAATCAGAAAGTTTCAAATAATTTTTATAAACCTTATCCACAGATTAAATAAGACAAATTAAGAGTTTACAGTAAACAACTAGCGGGGTTCACCAAACCCCAACCCCAAAATTTCTATGCCTTCCCGGGGGACCCATTCAAACGCCAAGTTCCCCTGGGTTTCGCTTCCAGCCCACACCCCCCCAAAAGATTCCCAAACCAGTGACTCTACACCCAAAGGCTCCCCTGGGGGAATTCAGCTTCCCGGTTTACGCCCAAGGGATTAAATCCCCCCTAAATTTTCACGGAATTTTAACTTAAACAGTCACAACCTTCAACCGACTTCCCCTGCGGTTCAACCCAGATTTCCTTAAAGCTTACCCCAACCCCTCGGGCCTTTTCCTAAACTTTGGGGGAAAGTTACCCTTTACTAAAGGGGTGCGCTGGGGTTTTAGGCAACCCCGGGTTAGGGTTTAAAGGGGTCACGTTTCTAACCCCCCTCCCCCCCCCCAGCGGGGGGGGGGGGGGACCCGCTGGACTTCCGCTCCAACAAACCAAAATTCAAACTCAAAAATTTTTAACATTACCTAAAAGCCTAAATGTCCCCGTTTTGCTCGGATCTTCTCCAAGCTTCCCATTAGCTTTAAGTAACCGGTTCGCTTCCCCGGGGGTTTACCTTTAAAATCCCCAGCTACCCTTACCCCTCCTTCGCCATTTTACCCCATTTTATGATGAAAACACTGGCCAAATTCAAAAACATAATTTAATACCTTCTAATAATTTAACCAATTCAAACAGCTTAAACCAATTTCTAAAAGCTTCAAACGGGGGTTCTCGCCCCCCAATTTTTTCACAGCTTCAACAACTTCAACAGCTTAAAAAGTTCAAAAGTTTCAACACTTCTAACACTTAACAAGCTTTAAAGCTTCAACAGCTTCTAACACTTAACCCAAGCTTCAAACACTTCAACAACTCAAACAGCTTAAAAACGGGGTTCTAACAGTTCAACCAATTCTAACACTTCACCAATTCTAACCTTCAACCAGATTTCTAACGCTTAAATCAATTTCAACAGCTTAAACCCAAGCTTCTAATATTTCAACCAGGTTTCTAAAGCTTCAAGCAGCTTCTAACAGTTTCAAAATTTTTTAACAGCTTTAACAAGCTTCTAACGCTTAAACCCAATTTCTACAGCTCCCCAGATTTCTAACGTTTCAACCAGATTTCTAACAGCTTCAATCAGACTTCAAACAGTTAACCAAGTTTTAATACTCCAACCACTTTTCTTAACACTTCAAGCATGTTTTTCAAAAGCTTCAAGCAAGCTTCTAACACTTCAACAAGCTTCTAACAGCTTCAAAAAGCTTCTAACGTTTCAAGCAAGCTTCTAACAGCTTCAAGAAGTTCTAACAGCTTCAACCAAGCTTCTAAAGCTTAAACCAACTTCTAATAGCTTCAAGCAAGCTTCTAACAGCTTCAAGCAAGCTTCTAACAGCTTCAACCAAGCTTCTAACAGCTTCAAGCAAGCTTCTAACAGCTTCAAGCATGCTTCTAACAGCTTCAAGCAAGCTTCTAACAGCTTCAACCAAGCTTCTAACAGCTCAGGCATGAGAGTGTTGGACCCGTCACTATAATAAATAACATCATGTTAAACTCGACGTGAACGTCGATATTTAACATCATCCAAGGTCTGGATACCTGGATACCTGGAGGTTATTCCAGGGATCAACGCCCCAGCGGCATGGTCCATGACCAGGCCTCCCGGTGGATCAGGGCCTGATCAACCAGGCTGTTACTGCTGGCCGCACGCAGTCCAACGTACGAGCCACAGCCCGGCTGATCCGGCACTGACTTTAGGCATCTGTCCAGTTCTCTCTTGAAGGCAGCCAGGGGTTTATTGGTAATTCCCCTAATGCTTGATGGGAGGCTGTTAAACAGTCTTGGGCCCCGGACACTTATGGTGTTTTCTCTTAGTGTACCAATGGCGCCCCTACTTTTAATTGGGGGTATTTTGCATGGCTTGCACAGTCTTTTACTTTCGAAGAGAGTGATTTCTGTGTGCAGATTTGGGACCATTCCTTCCTGGATTTTCCAAGTGTAGATTATATATCTCTCTTTCCTGCGTTCCAACGAGTACAACTCAAGTGCTTCCAAGCGTTCCCAGTAGTTAAGGTGCTTGACAGAACTTATACGTGCAGTAAAAGATCTCTGTACACTCTCTAGATCAGCAATTTCACCTGCTTTGAATAGAGATGTTAATGTACAGCAGTATTCCAGCCTAGAGAGAACAAGTGATTTGAAAAGGATCATCAATGGCTTGGCATCTCTCGTTTTGAACGTTCTCATTATCCATCCTATCATTTTCTTTGCACTTGTGATCGTGGCACTGTTGTGATCCTTGAAAGTGAGATCCTCAGACATTACTACTCCCAGGTCCCTTACATTATTTTTCCGCTTTATTGCATGTCCAGAGTTTGTAGTATACTCTGTTCTAGTTATTATCTCCTCCAGTTTTCCATAACGGAGTAGTTGGAATTTGTCCTCATTGAACATCATATTGTTTTCCGTTGCCCACTGGAAAACTTTGTTTATATCTTCTTGGAGGTTAACCGCGTCCTCAGCAGATGACAGCCTCATGCAGATCCTATTATCATCCGCAAAGGATGATACGGTGCTATGGTGTATATCTCTATGTCTGATATGAGGATGAGGAATAAGATGGGGGCGAGTACTCTGCCTTGTGGAACAGAGCTCTTCACTATGGCAGCCTCCGATTTAACTCTGTTGACCACTACTCTTTGTGTTCGATTTATTAGGAAGTTGAAAATCCATCTCCCCACTTTCCCAGTTATTTCTTTAGCACGTATTTTATGGGCTATTATGCCATGATCGCATTTGTCAAATGCTTTTGCAAAGTCTGTGTATATTACATCTGCATTCTGATTTTCTTCCAGTGCATCCAAGGCCATATCATAGTGATCCAGTAGTTGTGAGAGGCAGGAGCAACCTGCCCTGAACCCATGTTGCCCTGGATTGTGTAGATTTTGGGAATCCAGGTGATTTACAATCCTGCTTCTTAGCACTCTTTCAAAGATTTTTATGATGTGGGACGTCAGAGCTATCGGTCTATAGTTCTTAGCTAATGCTTTGCTGCCACCTTTATGGAGTGGGGCTATATCCGTTGCTTTAAGTGACTGTGGAATTTCACCCATGTCCAAGCTCCTCCTCCACAGTGTACTTAGGGCACGCGAGAGGGGTTTCTTGCAGGTCTGCCCTAAACATCCACATACCGTATAACATCATGTTAGGTCTGCCGTGAACATCCACATACCGTATAACATCATGTTAGTTCTGCCGTGAACATCCACATAACGTATAACTCACCCACCTACTACTACATACAGGTATCGTAATGTTACAGGTACAACAGATGGTGTGTTACAATCACAGACTGTAAGCTGAATGATTTAACTTCAGTAGTAAGGGAGTAGCCACGGTGGTTCATTGAAGTATGTGTGAACACTTGCGATTATCCTACAATAGTCCCAAAAAGAAGAGGTAGAATCACCTGTTGAGGTTGTAACCCATCTAGGTACAGTGGTGTAAGGTACACATAGTTGACTGTAACATGGTGAATTACTACTAGTTTAGTGGTTTACTGAATTAGATTGTTAGTAATATAATGATGATAATAATAATGATAATGATAATAGTGGTGACAAAAAGGAAAAGTCAGGAATTGTCTAGTTATTATTATTAATTGTCACTGAGAGTATTTCGTGAATACTCTAGAAATTATGGGACATCGGGTATTGTCAGTTGACAAAATAAGAGAATTTATTCCTGGTATTTTATTATTTAGAATGTTGTACACAATAGCTAAATCCTGTATGTGGATGATCCACTATAGTAATGCAACTTCTTACATCACATGACCGGTTTTCAGCTGTTAGACGCTTATGGCTGGCTATAAACTAGTAACTCTACCTTATGTTATCTGTAAACTGTGAGGCTTAGCCCACCCGACCCCATATGGGGTGAGGTGTGTACGGACAGGTGGGTGGTTGGCACTCGGCCGAGTCTCCCTCATTCATTCAGAGGGAGATATTGGCAGTTGCCATTCAGGCTACCATACTCTGAAAATTTTTCCCTTATTTCTTTTGTCGCTGCCTTTGCAACATTGCACAGAACCTGAAGACGCACTGAGAAGTGTGAAAGTAATTGAGCTAAATGTTTCCACCCCCCTTCCCCGTGGCTTGTCTTGCATTGTGAAGGTCACCTGTCTGCGATAGTTTTGCATGTATATGTATGTATGTATGTATTATTATATTATATATATATATATATTATATATATATATATATATATATATATATATATATATATATATATATATATATATATATATATATATATATATATATATATATATGCAAGGAATTCGCAAGAGCAGGCGAAATATACACAAACACTGATCTCTGGCTGAAGGAGACTCGAACCTACGAACCTTCGAACAAGGTACGCAGTGCTATACCAAACTCACCACACTGGACAATACCTTGGAGTCCAGCTTGCGCTAGACTTTGATCCAAGGCAGCCAGCTTTCAGGGAGAAGGCTTACAGCTTTTCATCTCATCCCCTGCATGCATCAGCCTTACTAGAGATTTTGACAATGCTAGGGATTCGCTGATGCATGCAGGGGATGAGATGAAAAGCTGTAAGCCTTCTCCCTGAAAGCTGGCTGCCTTGGATCAAAGTCTAGCGCAAGCTGGACTCCAAGGTATTGTCCAGTGTCGTTAGTTTGGTATAGCACTGCGTACCTTGTTCCAAAAAGAAAGAAAAAAACTTTCATCATCATTCAACACTTTCAACATCACTCATACATTATCACTGTCTTCGCAGAGGCGCACAAATACGAAAGTTTACATGTCCCTCCAAACTGCCAATATCCCAAACCCCTCCTTTAAAGTGTAGGCATTGTTCTTTCCATTTCCAGGACTCAAGTCCGGCTAACTGGTTTCCCTGAGTCCACTCACAAAATAATACTGTGCTCACACTCCAACAGCTCGTCAGGTCCCAAAAGCCATTCGTCTCCATTCACTCCATTCGCTTCATTAAGGGAGTAATGACTGCCACTTTTGTATGACTAAAGTGGCTGGATTCAACAAGACGACTAAAGATTGCATAATATACCCAAATATTCCTTCAGCAATAAGGCCTCGCCACACTCTGAAGATATTCCTGTACCTGTGTATTACACAGTAAGGATTAGCTCCTGGGGTTCAAGGCCTTGTCTAAGGGCAAAAGTAAAAGTTACACAAATCACATGTAAACCTAGGCCACCCGGGGCAAACCCAGTCAAAACAGAAAGCGCTAAACCAACATTTATTACATCAATGGGTTGGTTATTAGAGGGATCAGGCAAAATTCCTCATTAGAAAAATATACATTTATTTAAGATAACACAATATACACTCACTAAATTTACACCACCATCTCTTCACTCTTTCAATAACCCCCTAAAACAGATATGTAAGGAACCGGCCGGTTGGAGAGTCGCAGTAAAACACAGTGGACACCTGGCCCTTCACACTCCTGCCTACACCATGTTATCCAAATTCACCAGCTCTCACTTAGCTAACAGAGCACTGACCACATCCGAGCCCTGGTGAGCCTATTGGCAAGCACTACAGCAGCTTACGGCGTGAGGTGGCTAAAGGAGTACTAAACTTAGCTTAGATACATGGCGGCTCGCCAGCCTCATCACTCCTTGTTGCTTCCCACGTGACTGATCCCCACGCTATCCTATCCTTGGAAAATAAATCCCGGCAAGATTTCCTACATTCCACAGTTTAAACTACTTTGCAGTACCCACAAAATGCTTAACATATTTATAAAATTATGGTTGACATTTATCCATAGTTCATACATTATGATTTACAATTATGTTTATAAAATTATGGCACACTTCTCCGTTCATTTACATAGCAATGGAGCAACTTGCATAGCACTGTGCCACCTGAGACATGGCAAATTTCATCAGAGTCTGATACCAGTGATTCTAAGGAGATGAAAGTAGACTATGAACCACCAACAAATGACGATGCCAAACCCTTCAACCAAGTTGACCTCAATGTCTTGGTGAGAGACCTTAACCTTCCAAAAGAAAGTGCACAGTTACTTGGCTCTAGACTGAAGGAACACAGGCTTCTAGCTCCTGGAAAATCATTTGCTTGGTACCGTCATCGTGAAGCGGAATTCACTCAGTTCTTTGACAAAGAGGAAACTTTAGTTTTCTGTTCAGATATTTCTGGCCTTATTGAACACCTGGGGATGTTATACAAAGCAGATGAATGGAGACTCTTCAATGATTCTTCTAAAAGTTTAAAGGCTGTACTTCTCTTCAATAGCAACAGAGCATCTGTGCCAATTGGCCATACCTGGAGAGAGTTCCGGGGGTCAACGCCCCCGCGGCGTGGTCCGTGACCAGGCCTCAGGGTGGATAAGGGCTTGATCAACCAGGTAGTTACTGCTGGCCGCCTAGCGTCCAAATGACAGAAACTTACGCAAATATGAAGACACTAATATCTGCAATCAACTACCAGAATCACAATTTTCTCATTTGTGGTGATTTAAAAGTTATTGCTCTCCTACTAGGTCATCAAAGCGGATACACCAAGTATCCCTGTTTTCTGTGTCTTTAGGATAGTAGGACAGACAGCCAGCAGTATGAACAAAAAGACTGGCCACCAAGAACTTGCTTATTACCCGGCAATCACAACGTCAAAACTGTGCCAATAGTTGACCCCAAGAAAACTCTGCTGCCACCACTCCACATCAAATTAGGGCTTATGAAAACTTTTGTGAAGGCCTTGAACAAGTACCTGGAGTCAAAGTTTCCTCGTTTAAGTGAAGGCAAGCTAAAGGCAGGAATCTTTGGTGGTCCTCAGATTCGAGAATTGATGAAGGACAAGCATTTAGCAGGTATTGAGGTTAATGTCTGGTTTTCATTCAAGCAGATTGTCCACAACTTCTTGGGAAACATGCGCTCCCCCGAATAGGAAAAAATGATCCAAGACCTGATTTTAAGTTTCCAACAACTTTGGTTTAGAATGAGTGTGATGTACTTTTTGCACTCACATCTTAACTATTTTCCCAACTATTGTGGGGACTACAGTGAGGAACAAAAAGAGCAGTTCCATTAGGATATCTGAACCATGGAAACTCGATAACAGGGAAAATGGAATGCCAGCAAGGCTTATGACACAGTTTCACACGTGAGATTAGTGCTTAAGCTGGAAGACCAGGCAGGTATAACAGGGAAGGCACTACAATGGATCACGGAATACCTGTCGAGAACACATCAGCGAGTCATCGTACGTGACGAGGTGTCAGAGTGAACGAGTGGGGTTCCACAGGGGCAGTCCTAGGACCGGTGCTGTTTCTGGTGTATGTGAACGACATGACGGAAGGAATAGACTCAGAAGTATCCCTGTTTGCAGATGATGTGAAGTTGATGAGAAGAATTCAATCCGAGGAGGACCAGGCAGAACTACAAAGGCATCTGGACAGGCTGCAGACCTGGTCCGGAAACTGGCTACTGGAGTTCAACCCCACCAAGTGCAATGTCATGAAGACTGGGGATGGGCAAAGAAGACCGCGGACGGAGTACAGTCTAGGGGGCCAGAGACTACAAACCTCACTCATGTAAAAGGATGTCTGGGTGAGTATAACACCAGGCACATCTCCTGAGGTGCACATCAACCAAATAACTGCTGCAGCATATGGGCTCCTTGCAAACCGATATCTCAATAAGGAATCGTTCAGGACCCTGTTTACCGTGTATGTCGAGCCTATATTGGAGTATGCAGCACCAGTTTGGAACCCACACTTAGCCAAGCATGTAAGGAAATTGAAAAAGTGCAAAGATTGGCAATAAGACTAGTCCCGGAGGTAAGAGGCATGTCCTACGAGGACAGGTTAAGGGAAATTGACCTGACGACACTGGAAGGCAGGAGAAATAGGGGGGATATGATAAAGACATAAAATACTGAGAGGAATTGACAAGGTGGACAGAGACAGGATGTTCTAGAAATAACAACAACAAAAAATACCGTGATTGGAACGATACACAAATAACCCGCACATAGAAGAGAGGAGCTTACGACGACGTTTCGGTCCGACTTGGACTATTTACAAAGTCACATTGTGACTTTGTAAATGGTTAAAGTCGGACCGAAACGTCGTCGTAAGCTCCTCTCTTCTATATGCGGGTTATTTGTAATGTTCCAGAGCTGGGACACAGCAACAAGGGGTCACAATTGGAAGTTGAAGACTCAGATGAATCACAGGGATTTTAAAAAGTATTTTTTCAGTCACAGAGTTGTTAGGAAGTGGAATAGTCTGGGAATGATGTAGTGGAGGCAGGATCCATACATAGCTTTAAGAAGAGGTATGATAATGCTCATGAAGAAGGAAGAATGACTTGGTAGCGACTAGTTCAAAGGCGGGGCCAGCAGCTGTGAATCGACCCCTGCAACCACAACTAGGTGAGTAAAACTAGTTGAGTACACACACACACACACACACACACACATGTACACTCAAACACACACACACACACACACACATTCTCAAACACACACACACATATACACACAAACACAAGCACACACACATTCAAACACACACACACACACACACACACACAAACGCACACACGCACACGCACACACACACACACGCACACACAAACACACACACACACACACACACACACACATACACACACGCACACACACACACACGCACACACAAACACACACACACACACACACACACACACACACACACACACACACACACACACACACACACACACACACACACACATACACACACACACAGCAGCTGAGGGAGAGGACAAAAAAGCGAGAGGAGCTATGAAAGGAGACAGGGATGGAACCAGCAGAGATCAATCAGAGCAGAACAGGGCAGCAAGGGCAAGCACACACACAACTATCCTCAGAACCCCACAACCTATCACACCATCCCAACACAGACTACAATCTACACTCACAGCTTCCACCCAACACCCAGCTAGAATCCCACAGTATGCTACTAGGTCTCCCACCCTCACAGGCCCCCAGACCACAGTGTTGGAAAGGAAACTGAAGGTATGGTACACTAATGCTAATGGAATAACAAATAAGTGAGAGGAGTGGCACGAAAGAGTCAAAAAGGTATCACCGGACAAATAGCTCTCACTGAAAATAAGCTAACAGGCATGATAACAGATGCCATCTTTCCAACGGGATACCAGATCCTGAGGAAAGACAGAGGTAACAGGGGAAGGGGTGGAGGAGTGGCACTGTTGAACAAAAACCGATGGTCAGTCCATCAAGATTGATGGACTGACCACATCGACTCAAGTGTTCGCATCGCTATTGGGCCGTGCGGACGAGCTGCGCAGTAGCCCTGATTGAGTTGGCTTTTGAGCAGTGTTGACGTGTACTTAGCTCTGTGAAGACCTGTTTGCGCGCTCTCTACGAATTGAAGCAAGATGCCCTCCATCGAGCAACTGAGAATGGCGAAGTTGGAGATTCGGCGACAGACCGAGGAAAACAAGAAGATTCGTAGCAGTCCTCCTGTTTTGAGTCCTCAGGTCAAGAAGGAAAACTGGTCAGTGGCTGGACAGCAGGGAACGAAGTTGACGATCAAGAAGACGAATGGAAAGGTAGAAACGATGAAGAAGAAAGAGACTGCCGTGGAAACTGTTGTGGAAACATCTAATACATTCTCAGTGCTACCCGACGAATGTGAGTCGACTACTGGGAACATCACGACGAACGACACCAAGGAAGGTAAGAATATTGTTGTTGTTGGGGATAGCCAAGTTAGGTATATGGATAGGGCGTTCTGCTTGAAGGACAGGAGTAGGAGACAGAGAGTTTGCTTTCCTGGGGCTGGGATGGAGGATATTGTTAGCCGTCTGGATGACATCATGAGAGGTAATAGGAACAATCCTATTATCTGTCTCAGTGCTGGAGGCAACGATGTTGGCAGACGTAAGAGTGAAGACCTGATTAGCAAGTATAGGTCAGCAATAGAAATAATTAGGAGTAAGGGTGGGAACCCTGTCATATGTGGTATTTTGCCAAGGAGAGGAGTTGGAAATGAATGGTTGTCCAGGGCAATTGGTGTCAATTGCTGGCTGGACAAATACTGTAAGGAAAATGCGGTAACATTCATTGACAACTGGGACCTCTTCTATGGCAGAAATGACATGTATGCCAGGGATGGGGTTCACTTATCTAGGTCTGGGGTGGTAGCCCTGGCAACTGCAGTGGAGGGAGCAGTTAGGACTTTAAACTAGAGATAGTTAGTGGTATGGGTTTTGGTAGGAAAACAGTGAAGTCCCAGTGTAGTAATATTACGAGATCTAGGGGAACTAGTAATAAGCAGAACGAGGTAGATATTGAAAAGCCAGGGAATTTGGGTGATAAGGACAGTAATAGGATTAGTAGAAAAACAGAAATGAGCAGGAACGGTAAAGAGAAAGGAGAGTCTTTCAATGTTTATTATGCTAATTGCCGTAGTGCTAGGAATAAGATGGACGAGTTGAGATTAGTTGTTAGTGCAGGTAACATTGATGTATTTGCCTTAACTGAGACGTGGTTTAATTCAAAAAGTCGGGACATGCCTGTGGAATGTCATATTCAGGGTTTTAAATTGTTCCACGTAGATAGAAGTACCGGGAAGGGGGTGGGGTGGCATTGTATGTCCGAGATTGCTTGAACTGTTGCATAAAAACGGGTATTAAGTCTGAAGTAACACATACAGAGTCTGTTTGGACAGAATTTTCAGAGGGGCATGAAAAACTGATTTTAGGAGTGATATACCGTCCCCCAAACTTAGATAAGGACCAAGGGAGACTACTATGGGAGGAAATTGTTAAGGTCACAAGGCACGATAATGTAGTAATTCTAGGAGGCTTTAACTTTAGTCATATTGATTGGAATTTCTTGACTGGGAATTTAGAATCATACGACTTCTTAGAAGTAGTTCAGGATTGTTTTTTGAAGCAGTTTGTGACAGAACCTACAAGGGGAAATAACCTGCTTGACTTAGTTATGGCAAACAATGAATCCCTTGTTAATAATTTAGAAATTTCAGAGGAACTGGGTGCTAGCGACCACAAATCAATTACATTTAGCATTGAATGGAAGTACGATAGTAGCGATAACTCAGTAACAGTCCCAGATTTTCGCTTAGCAGATTACGATGGGCTTAGAGAACACTTATCATCTGTTGATTGGGGTAACGAAGTGAGCTATCAATATGACAGTTTTCTGAACACTATACATGCTGCTCAAAGAACGTTTATCCCATATAAAGAAATTAGATCAAATAGAAATGACCCAAAATGGATGAATAATAGGCTCAAATATCTACTAGGGCATAAGAAAGGAATTTATAGGCGTATCAAAAGAGGTGAGGGTCATCTTATGAATCAGTATATTGACATTAAGAGGGACATTAAAAAGGGGATAAGAAAAGCTAAAAGGGACTATGAAATTAAAGTTGCTAGGGATTCTAAAACTAACCCAAAAAGTTTTTTTCCAGGTCTATAGAACAAAAGTTAGAGATAAGATAGGTCCCCTTAAAAATAACTATGGGCACCTTACTGACAAAGAGAATGAAAAGTGGTCGATTTTTAATAATTATTTTCTCTCAGTTTTTACACAGGAAGACACTAACAATATTCCAGTAATTATTTTTTATAGTGGGCTAGAAGAAGATAAAATTATGTAATATCACAGTCACTAGTGAAATGGTTGTGAAGCAGATAGACAAACTGAAACAAAATAAGTCGCCGGGATCTGATGAGGTTTTTTCAAGGGTTCCTAAGGAATGCAAAATGGAACTCTGTGAACCATTAACTAATATTTTTAATTTACCTCTTCAAACAGGTGTATTGTCTGATATGTGGAAGATGGCTAATGTAATTCCTATTTTTAAAACAGGGGACAAGTCGTTACCGTCAAATTACCGCCCAATAAGCCTGACCTCAATTGTAGGCAAATTACTAGAGTCAATTATAGCTGAGATTATAAGAAGCGATCTCGATAAGCATAGCTTGATTAATGATACTCAGCATGGATTCACAAGAGGCCGGTCTTGTTTAACTAATTTATTAACTTTATTCAGTAAAGCTTTTGAGGCTGTTGACCACGATAAAGAATTTGATATTATTTACTTATATTTTAGTAAGGCTTTTGATAGAGTTCCGCACCATAGACTGTTAAAGAAAGTGGCAGCTCATGGCATTGGGGGAAAATGCTCTCGTGGATCGAGTCATGGCTCACTGACAGGAAGCAGAGAGTGTCCATAAATGGGGTTAAATCCGAGTGGGGATCTGTAACAAGTGGCGTTCCACAGGGATCAGTCTTGGGCCCGTTGTTGTTTATAAATATATTCAATGATCTTGATGAGGGAATTACTAGTGATATGAGCAAATTCGCCGATGACACAAAGATAGGTAGGATAATTGATTCAAACGTAGATGTTATGGAACTTCAGGAGGATTTAAACAAACTATATTCTTGGTCAGAAAAGTGGCAGATGCAGTTCAATGTAGATAAATGCAAGGTTCTGAAGCTTGGGAGTGCCCATAACCCTAGTACTTATAAGTTAAATGATCTAGAACTTAGCCATACAGATTGCGAAAAAGACTTGGGGGTTATGATGAGCAGCAACCTTAAACCAAGACAGCAATGCCTAAGAGTACGTAATAAGGCAAATAGATTACTGGCATTTATATCAAGAAGTGTAAGCAACAGAAGTCCAGAGGTTATACTGCAGCTTTATACATCATTAGTAAGGCCTCACCTAGATTATGCAGCTCAGTTCTGGTCTCCATATTACAGAATGGACATAAATTCGTTAGAAAACATTCAGCGTCGGATGACTAAATTAATACATAGCACTAGAAATCTTCCTTATGAAGAAAGATTGAAGAGTCTTAAGTTACATTCACTTGTTAGACGAAGAATGAGGGGAGACCTGATCGAAGTGTGTAAGTGGAAGATAGGTATTAATAAAGGGGATATTAATAAGGTCTTGAGGATGTCCTCTCCAAGAGAGAACCCGCAGTAATGGATTTAAAATTAGATAAGTTTAGATTTAGAAAGGACATAGGAAAGTATTTGTTTGGAAATAGGGTAGTTGATGAGTGGAACAGTCTACCTAGCTGGGTTATTGAGGCTGGGACTTTGGGTAGTTTCAAATTTAGGTTGGATAAGTACATGAGTGGGAGGGGTTGGATTTGAGTGATACTTTCACATCAGAGCTTATTTCTTGGGTGGCATTGAAAATTGGGTTGGGGAAATGTTTTGTTAGTGGGATGAATTGTAAAGGATCTGGCTAGTATGGGCCAACAGGCCTTCTGCAGTGTTCCTCCTTTCTTATGTTCTTATGTTCTTATTTTGATGAGCTGGAGAGAGGAGACAGCTGGACAAGTGCTGGGCACAGTACACACAACCAAGGAAGAAGTGAAGAGGCTACTGAGTGAGCTAGATACCTCAAAGGCAATGGGGCCGGATAACATCTCTCCATGGGTCCTGAGAGAGGGAGCAGATGCGCTATGTGTACCCCTAACAACAATATTCAATACATCTATCGAAACAGGGAGATTGCCTGAGGCATGAAAGACAGCAAATGTAGTCCCAATCTTTATAAAAGGAGACAGACATGAAGCACTAAACTACAGACCAGTGTCACTGACATGTATAGTATGCAAAGTCATGGAGAAGATTATCAGGAGAGAGTGTGGAACATCTAGAAAGGAATGATCTCATCAACAGCAGCCAACATGGTTTCAGGGACGGGAAATCCTGTGTCACAAACCTACTGGAGTTCTATGACATGGTGACAACAGTAAGACAAGAGAGGGAGGGGTGGGTGGATTGCATTTTCTTGGACTGCAAGAAGGCGCTTGACACAGTTCCACACAAGAGATTAGCGCAAAAAACTGGAGGACCAAGAAGGGATAACAGGAAGGCACTACAATGGATCAGGGAATACTTGTCAGGAAGACAGTAGCGAGTCATGGTACGTGGCGAGGTGTCAGAGTGGGCACCTATGACCATCGGGGTTCCACAGGGGTCAGTCCTAGGACCAGTGCTGTTTCTGGTGTTTGTGAACGACATAACGGAAGGAATAGACACCGAAGTGTCTCTGTTTGCAGATGACTTGAAGTTGATGAGAAGAATTCATTCGATCGAAGACCAGGCAGAACTACAACGGGATCTAGACGGGCTGCAGACCTGGTTCAGCAACTGGCTCCTGGAGTTCAACCCCACCAAGTGCAAAGTCATGAAGATTGGGGAAGGGCAAAGAAAACAGCAGACGGAGTACAGTCTAGGGGGCCAGAGACTACAAATCTAACTCAAGAAAAAAGATCTTGAGGTGAATATAACACCAGGAACATCTCCTGAAGCGCACATCAACCAAATAACTGCTGCAGCATATGGGCGCCTAGCAAACCTCAGAACAGCATTCCGACATCTTAATAAGGAATCGTTCAGGACCCTGTACACCGTGTACGTTGGGCCCTCATTTTGGGAAAGTATGCGGCACCAGTTTGGAACCCACACCTAGCCAAGCACATAAAGAAACTAGAGAAAGT
This sequence comes from Cherax quadricarinatus, assembly GCF_026875155.1. NCBI lineage: Eukaryota > Metazoa > Arthropoda > Malacostraca > Decapoda > Parastacidae > Cherax > Cherax quadricarinatus. The sequence goes on from NC_069449.1 coordinate 6,401,675, forward strand.
GCAAAGGTTTGCAACAAGACTAGTTCCAGAGCTAAGAGGTATGTCCTACGAGGAGAGGTTAAGGGAAATCAACCTGACGATACTGGAGGACAGGAGAGATGGGGGGGACATGATAACGAATACAAAATACTGAGAGGAATTGACAAAGTGAACAAAAACAGGATGTTCCAGAGTTTGGGACACAGTAACAAGGGGAAACACAGTTGGAAGTTGAAGACACAAATGAATCACAGGGATGTTAGGAAGTATTTCTTCAGCCACAGAGTAGTCAGGAAGTGGAACAGTTTGGGAAGCGATGTAGTGGAGGCAGGATCCATACATAGCTTTAAGTAGAGGTATGATAAAGCTCACGGTTCAGGGAGAGTGGCCTAGTAGCGACCAGTGAAGAGGCGGGGCCAGGAACTTGGACTCGACCCCTGCAACCTCAACTTGGTGAGCACTAGGTGAGTACACCACACATACACACACCAACACACACACACACACACACACACACACACACACACACACACACACCCACACCACAACATACACACACATCACACACACACACACACACACACACACCACACACACACACACACACACACACACACACACACACACACACACAGGAGGTTCAGTGGGAAAGAGAGTTGGTAGGAAAATCAGTAAACGAAATGATGGACTACGTAACATCAAAATGCAAGGAGGCAGAGGAAAGGTTTGTTCCCAAGGGTAACAGAAATAATGGGAAGACCAGAACGAGCCCCTGGTTTACCCGAAGGTCTAGGGAGGCAAAACCTAAGTGCTCTGAGAATGTAAAAACTACAGAAGACAAAGGACCCAGGAAAACAAAGAGATTTATTCGACGAGCCAGAAACGAGTGTGCACAGATAAGGAGGGAGGCCCAGCGGCAGTACGAAATCGACATAGTATCGAAAGCCAAGTCTGACCCGAAACTGCTTTACAGCCACATCAGGAGGAAGACAATAGTCAAGGACCAGGAAATCAGGCTGGGGATAGACGGTGGGGAGCTCACAAGCAATGACCAAGAAATATGTGAGGAGCTCAACATGAGATTTTGGGAAGTATTTACAGTGGAGGCTGAAGGGACACTGGGAAGACAAAACAGTGGGGTACACCAACAAGGTTGAATGGTTCAGAGAACCGACAAGTTGATAAATTAGACACATGTGCAACACTTGGGTATAATTTCTGAGGAAACGTTTCCCCACACAGTGGCTTCATCAGTCCATACAAAATAGAACATTGAAGAACAGGAGGAGTTTGAGGTAATCAGTCCCTCAGCCTTGAGTCGATGTGGTCAGTCCATCAATCTTGAAAAGAATACAGCATATGTGCATAGAAGTAGCTTATATACCATAGGCAGGAGAGGTCCAGCAGTCGTAGGTGGTATCACATTTGTCCAGTGTAGAAGTACGACATGACCCTGTATTAAGATCCCAGACATGGTTGTAGATGAATGGTTCACAGAACAACAAGTTGATAAATCAGACACACGTGCAACACTTGGGTATCTTTACTGGGGAAACGTTTTGCCAGACAGTGACTTCATCAGTCTAATATGTCTAATTTATCAAGGGATATACTAACAAGGTTGGAGAAATACACACAACC
>NC_069449.1:6403794-6440496 GCF_026875155.1 Cherax quadricarinatus
GATCAGTGAAGAGGCGGGGCCAGGAGCTGAGTCTCGACCCCTGCAACCACAATTAGGTGAGTACAATTAGGTGGGTACACGCGCACACACACACACACACACACACAAACACACACACACACACACACACACACAGGGAAAATCGGCCTGACGACACTGGAGGCCAGGAGGGTCAGGGGAGACATGATAACGACATATAAAATACTGCGCGGAATAGACGAGGTGGACAAAGACGGGATGTTCCAGAGATGGGACACAGACACAAGAGGTCACAATTGGAAGTTGAAGACTCAGATGAATCAAAGGGATGTTAGGAAGTATTTCTTCAGTCATAGAGTAGTCAGGCCATGGAATAGCCTAGAAAGTGATGTGGTGGAGGCAGGAACCATACATAGTTTTAAGGCGAGGTATGATAGAGCTCATGGGGCAGGGAGAGAGAGGACCTAGTAGCAATCAGCGAAGAGGCGGGGCCAGGAGCTGTGACTCGACCCCTGCAACCACAAATAGGTGAGTACAAATAGGTGAGTACACACACACACACACACACATATCGAAAGGGGTTCTTGAATGGAGATATCGTAGGTTGAAAGTAGACACACTTGTAGGATGGTAGGTGTATTGTCAGACTGAGATGAGAGATGGAGCCCGGTGCCTAGCCTGTTCACGCCTTGTAGGTCTGCCGCCGAGTGAGGACGGGACAGAGGGATCACTGCCCATGTGTATCCCTATGACGTCACACAAAGCCAAAGGCCTACGAGGGATCTCGTGTCTAAAGCACAGGGATGATACTAATATGCTATGCTATATAATACTGGGAATACAGGGATCAGCAACTATGCTGACAGCTCGGTCATGTTACGTATGTCGTCCCGACATACACTACTATACTATAGGCTGAACAGGCAGGCGGATCTGGGCTGATTCTATACAATAACAAATTCATATATAACTTAGAACTAATGGATGATACAACATGATTTTGACGTAATGGGTGTTAACGTAATCATTACAAACTATAAGAACAAATCATTATACAATATGGATGGAATTGATCGATCGATCTGTATTCATGCACTCTACGGATTCTGAGGAAGAATAATTATATACAAAGAAGTGTTTAACAGAAAGGCAGATTCGGTGCACACAAATCTAGACTGTTAATTCTCAGAATACGGAGGGAACGTGAACACGAAAATTTCTGACAAACTGATCAGCTAATAATAAAACACACAGTTGACAAATTCATTCATCTCGGACATCTAATTATGCAGGCTGTTTACACTTAACCCAATTCTGCGAGGGCGAGGTTTACGTATGCAGAATGGTTATCATCTCTGGGAGGATTGAATTCCTCTGCAATGGCTAACACATGCCTTGACTGAGAGATCTGAACGAGTATCTACAAAAGATACAACTACAATCACTAGTGACTGTGGAATTACTAACTCGTCTGCTAGGAGTACTCAACTCGACTATTCGATACAGTAATTCTTGGCTCATTACAAAGTCACTAATGGGTACTGGTGGCTTCACAGTAAGAATAAGCTCTTCTTGGAGCAGGAATCGAATCACACCAGAACACAAGGGATCTATTCTTTGGGCATTTTTGACATCCTCGACAGTAAATGGAGGATCTGCAGTAACTACACTAACGTGTCGCGATAAAGCATCAGCGACTACATTCAACTTGCCAGGTAAATTTTCAAAAGTGGGATTGAACTCTTGGATAGTCAAGGTCCATCTGGCTAACCTTCCAGTAGGCTGTTTGTTCTGGAATAAAGGTAACAGTTCTTCCTTACTGGAGGAAAGATACTAATATGCTATGCTATATAATACTGGGAATACAGGGATCAGCAACTATGCTGACACACACACACACACACACACACACACACACACAGCAGCTGAGGGAGAGGACAAAAAAGCGAGAGGAGCTACGAAAGGAGACAGGGATGGAACCAGCAGAGATCAATCAGAGCAGAACAGGGCAGCAAGGGCAAGCACACACACAACTATCCTCAGAACCCCACAACCTATCACACCATCGCAACACAGACTACAATCTACACTCACAGCTTCCACCCAACACCCAGCTAGAATCCCAGAGTATGCTACTAGGTCTCCCACCCTCACAGGCCCCCAGACCACAGTGTTGGAAAGGAAACTGAAGGTATGGTACACAAATGCTGATGGAATAACAAATAAGTGAGAGGAGTGGCACGAAAGAGTCAAAAAGGCATCACGGGACAAATAGCTCTCACTGAAAATAAGCTAACAGGCATGATAACAGATGCCATCTTTCCAACGGGATACCAGATCCTGAGGAAAGACAGAGGTAACAGGGGGGGGGTGGAGGAGTGGCACTGTTGATCAAAAACCGATGGTCAGTCCATCAAGATTGATGGACTGACCACATCGACTCAAGTGTTCGCATCGCTATTGGGCCGTGCGGACGTGCTGCGCAGTAGCCCTGATTGAGTTGGCTTTTGAGCAGTGTTGACGTGTACTTAGCTCTGTGAAGACCTGTTTGCGTGCTCTCTACGAATTGAAGCAAGATGCCCTCCATCGAGCAACTGAGGATGGCGAAGTTGGAGATTCGGCGACTGACCGAGGAAAACAAGAAGATTCGTAGCAGTCCTCCTGTTTTGAGTCCTCAGGTCAAGAAGGGAAACTGGCCAGTGGCTGGACAGCAGGGAACGAAGTTGACGATCAAGAAGACGAATGGAAAGGTAGAAACGATGAAGAAGAAAGAGACTGCCGTGGAAACTGTTGTGGAAACATCTAATACATTCTCAGTGCTACCCGACGATTGCGAGTCGACTACTGGGAACATCACGACGAACGACACCAAGGAAGGTAAGAATATTGTTGTTGTTGGGGATAGCCAAGTTAAGTATATGGATAGGGCGTTCTGTTTGAAGGACAGGAGTAGGAGACAGAGAGTTTGCTTTCCTGGGGCTGGGATGGAGGATATTGTTAGCCGTCTGGATGACATCATGAGAGGTAATAGGAGCAATCCTATTATCTGTCTCAGTGCTGGAGGCAACGATGTTGGCAGACGTAGGAGTGAAGACCTGATTAGCAAGTATAGGTCAGCAATAGAAATAATTAGGAGTAAGGGTGGGAACCCTGTCATATGTGGTATTTTGCCAAGGAGACGAGTTGGAAATGAATGGTTGTCCAGGGCAATTGGTGTCAATTGCTGGCTGGACAAATACTGTAAGGAAAATGCGGTAACATTCATTGACAACTGGGACCTCTTCTATGGCAGAAATGACATGTATGCCAGGGATGGGGTTCACTTATCTAGGTCTGGGGTGGTAGCACTGGCAACTGCAGTGGAGGGAGCAGTTAGGACTTTAAACTAGGGATAGTTAGTGGTATGGGTTTTGGTAGGAAAACAGTGAAGTCCCAGTGTAGTAATATTACGAGTTCTAGGGGAACTAGTAATAAGCAGAACGAGGTAGATATTGAAAAGCCAGGGACTTTGGGTGATAAGGACAGTAATAGGTTTAGTAGAAAAACAGAAATGAGCAGGATGGGTAAAGAGAAAGGAGAGTCTTTCAATGTTTATTATGGTAATTGCCGTAGTGCTAGGAATAAGATGGACGAGTTGAGATTAGTTGCTAGTGCAGGTAACATTGATGTATTTGCCTTAACTGAGACGTGGTTTAATTCGAAAAGTCGGGACATGCCTGCGGAATGTCATATTCAGGGTTTTAAATTGTTCCACGTAGATAGAAGTACCGGGAAGGTGGTTAGGTGGCATTGTATGTCCGAGAATTGCTTGAACTGTTGCATAAAAACGGGTATTAAGTCTGAAGTAACACATACAGAGTCTGTTTGGACAGAATTTTCAGAGGGGCATGAAAAACTGATTTTAGGAGTGATATACCGTCCCCCAAACTTAGATAGGGACCAAGGGAGACTACTATGGGAGGAAATTGTTAAGGTCACAAGGCACGATAATGTAGTAATTCTAGGAGGCTTTAACTTTAGTCATATTGATTGGAATTTCTTGACTGGGAATTTAGAATCATACGACTTCTTAGAAGTAGTTCAGGATTGTTTTTTGAAGCAGCTTGTGACAGAACCTACAAGGGGAAATAACCTGCTTGACTTATTTATGGCAAACAATGAATCCCTTGTTAATAATTTAGAAATTTCAGAGGAACTGGGTGCTAGCGACCACAAATCAATTACATTTAGCATTGAATGGAAGTACGATAGTAGCGATAACTCAGTAACAGTCCCAGATTTTCGCTTAGCAGATTACGATGGGCTTAGAGAACACTTATCATCTGTTGATTGGGGTAACGAAGTGAGCTATCAATATGACAGTTTTCTGAACACTATACATGCTGCTCAAACAACGTTTATCCCATATAAAGAAATTAGATCAAAAAGAAATGACCCAAAATGGATGAATAATAGGCTCAAATATCTACTAGGGCATAAGAAAGGAATTTATAGGCGTATCAAAAGAGGTGAGGGTCATCTTATGAATCAGTATATTGACATTAAGAGAGGCATTAAAAAGGGGATAAGAAAAGCTAAAAGGGACTATGAAATTAAAGTTGCTAGGGATTCTAAAACTAACCCAAAAAGTTTTTTTCCAGGTCTATAGAACAAAAGTTAGAGAAAAGATAGGTCCCCTTAAAAATAACTATGGGCACCTTACTCACAAAGAGAATGAAAAGTGGTCGATTTTTAATAATTATTTTCTCTCAGTTTTTACACAGGAAGACACTAACAATATTCCAGTAATTAATTTTTATAGTGGGCTAGAAGAAGATAAATTATGTAACATCACAGTCACTAGTGAAATGGTTGTGAAGCAGATAGACAAACTGAAACAAAATAAGTCGCCGGGATCTGATGAGGCTTTTTCAAGGGTTCCTAAGGAATGCAAAATGGAACTCTGTGAACCATTAACTAATATTTTTAATTTATCTCTTCAAACAGGTGTAGTGTCTGATATGTGGAAGATGGCTAATGTAATTCCTATTTTTAAAACAGGGGACAAGTCGTTACCGTCAAATTACCGCCCAATAAGCCTGACCTCAATTGTAGGCAAATTACTAGAGTCAATTATAGCTGAGATTATAAGAAGCGATCTCGATAAGCATAGCTTGATTAATGATACTCAGCATGGATTCACAAGAGGCCGGTCTTGTCTAACTAATTTATTAACTTTATTCAGTAAAGCTTTTGAGGCTGTTGACCACGATAAAGAATTTGATATTATTTACTTATATTTTAGTAAGGCATTTGATAGAGTTCCGCACCATGGACTGTTAAAGAAAGTGGCAGCTCATGGCATTGGGGGAAAATGCTCTCGTGGATCGAGTCATGGCTCACTGACAGGAAGCAGAGAGTGTCCATAAATGGGGTTAAATCCGAGTGGGGATCTGTAACAAGTGGCGTTCCACAGGGATCAGTCTTGGGCCCGTTGTTGTTTATAATATATATCAATGATCTTGATGAGGGAATTACTAGTGATATGAGCAAATTCGCCGATGACACAAAGATAGGTAGGATAATTGATTCAAACGTAGATGTTATGGAACTTCAGGAGGATTTAAACAAACTATTTTCTTGGTCAGAAAAGTGGCAGATGCAGTTCAATGTAGATAAATGCAAGGTTCTGAAGCTTGGGAGTGCCCATAACCATAGTACTTATAAGTTAAGTGATGTAGAACTTAGCCATACAGATTGCGAAAAGGACTTGGGGGTTATGATGAGCAGCAACCTTAAACCAAGACAGCAATGCTTAAGCGTACGTAATAAGGGAAATAGATTACTGGGATTTATATCAAGAAGTGTAAGCAACAGAAGTCCAGAGGTTATACTGCAGCTTTATACATCATTAGTAAGGCCTCACCTAGATTATGCAGCTCAGTTCTGGTCTCCATATTACATAATGGACATAAATTCGTTAGAAAACATTCAGCGTAGGATGACTAAATTAATACATAGCACTAGAAATCTTCCTTATGAAGAAAGATTGAAGACTCTTAAGTTACATTCACTTGTTAGACGAAGAATGAGGGGAGACCTGATCGAAGTTTGTAAGTGGAAGATAGGTATTAATAAAGGGGATATTAATAATGTCTTGTGGATGTCTCTCCAAGAGAGAACCCGCAGTAATGGATTTAAATTAGATAAGTTTAGATTTAGAAAGGACATAGGAAAGTACTGGTTTGGAAATAGGGTAGTTGATGAGTGGAACAGTCTACCTAGTTGGGGTATTGAGGCTGGGACTTTGGGTAGTTTCAAATTTAGGTTGGATAAGTACATGAGTGGGAGGGGTTGGATTTGAGTGGGACTTTCACATCGGAGCTTATTTCTTGGGTGGCATTGAAAATTGGGTTGGGCAAATGTTTTGTTAGTGGGATGAATTGTAAAGGACCTGGCTAGTATGGGCCAACAGGCCTTCTGCAGTGTTCCTCCTTTCTTATGTTCTTATGTTCTTATTTTAATGAGCTGGAGAGAGGAGACAGCTGGACAAGTGCTGGGCACAGTACACACAACCAAGGAAGAAGTGAAGAGGCTTCTGAGTGAGCTAGATACCTCAAAGGCAATGGGGCCGGATAACATCTCTCCATGGGTCCTGAGAGAGGGAGCAGATGCGCTATGTGTACCCCTAACAACAATATTCAATACATCTATCGAAACAGGGAGATTGCCTGAGGCATGAAAGACAGCAAATGTAGTCCCAATCTTTAAAAAAGGAGACAGACATGAAGCACTAAACTACAGACCAGTGTCACTGACATGTATAGTATGCAAAGTCATGGAGAAGATTATCAGGAGAATAGTGGTGGAACACCTAGAAAGGAATGATCTCATCAACAGCAGCCAACATGGTTTCAGGGACGGGAAATCCTGTGTCACAAACCTACTGGAGTTCTATGACATGGTGACAACAGTAAGACAAGAGAGAGAGGGGTGGGTGGATTGCATTTTCTTGGACTGCAAGAAGGCGCTTGACACAGTTCCACACAAGAGATTAGCGCAAAAACTGGAGAACCAAGAAGGGATAACAGGGAAGGCACTACAATGGATCAGGGAATACTTGTCAGGAAGACAGCAGCGAGTCATGGTACGTGGCGAGGTGTCAGAGTGGGCACCTATGACCATCGGGGTTTCACAGGGGTCAGTCCTAGGACCAGTGCTGTTTCTGGTGTTTGTGAACGACATAACGGAAGGAATAGACACCGAAGTGTCTCTGTTTGCAGATGACTTGAAGTTGATGAGAAGAATTCATTCGATCGAAGACCAGGCAGAACTACAAAGGGATCTAGACGGGCTGCAGACCTGGTTCAGCAACTGGCTCCTGGAGTTCAACCCCACCAAGTGCAAAGTCATGAAGATTGGGGAAGGGCAAAGAAAACAGCAGACGGAGTACAGTCTAGGGGGCCAGAGACTACAAATCTCACTCAAGAAAAAAGATCTTAAGGTGAGTATAACACCAGGAACATCTCCTGAAGCGCACATCAACCAAATAACTGCTGCAGCATATGGGCGCCTAGCAAACCTCAGAACAGCATTCCGACATCTTAATAAGGAATCGTTCAGGACCCTGTACACCGTGTACGTTAGGCCCATATTGGAGTATGCGGCACCAGTTTGGAACCCACACCTAGCCAAGCACGTGAAGAAACTAGATAAAGTGCAAAGGTTTGCAACAAGACTAGTTCCAGAGCTAAGAGGTATGTCCTACGAGGAGAGGTTAAGGGAAATCAACCTGACGATACTGGAGGACAGGAGAGATAGGGGGGACATGATAACGACATACAAAATACTGAGAGGAATTGACAAAGTGAACAAAAACAGGATGTTCCAGAGATTGGACACAGTAACAAGGGGACACAGTTGGAAGTTGAAGACACAGATGAATCACAGGGATGTTAGGAAGTATTTCTTCAGCCACAGAGTAGTCAGGAAGTGGAACAGTTTGGGAAGCGATGTAGTGGAGGCAGGATCCATACATAGCTTTAAGTAGAGGTATGATAAAGCTCACGGTTCAGGGAGAGTGGCCTAGTAGCGACCAGTGAAGAGGCAGGGCCAGGAACTTGGACTCGACCCCTGCAACCTCAACTTGGTGAGCACTAGGTGAGTACACACACACACATACACACACACACACACACACACACACACACACACACATGGTACGCGACGAGGTGTCAGAGTGGGCGCCTGTGACAAGCGGGGTTCCACAGGGGTCAGTCCTAGGACCTGTGCTGTTCTTGGTATACGTGAACGACATAACAGAAGGGATAGACTCAGAAGTGTCCTTGTTTGCAGACGATGTGAAGTTAATGAGAAGAATCGAATCGGACGAGGATCAGGCAGGACTACAAAGAGATCTGGACAGGCTACAAGCCTGGTCCAGCAACTGGCTCCTTGAATTTAACCCTGCCAAATGCAAAGTCATGAAGATTGGGGAAGGGCAAAGAAGACCGCAGACACAATATAGTTTAGATGGCCAAAGACTGCAAACCTCACTCAAGGAAAAAGATCTGGGGTGAGTATAACACCGAGCATATCTCCTGAGGCGCACATCAATCAGATAACTGCTGCAGCATACGGGCGCCTGGCAAACCTACGGATAGCGTTCCGTTACCTCAGTAAGGACTCGTTTAAGACTCTGTACACCATCTACGTCAGGCCCATACTGGAGTATGCAGCACCAGTTTGGAATCCACACCTAGTCAAGCACGTCAAGAAATTAGAGAAAGTGCAAAGGTTTGCAACAAGACTAGTCCCAGAGCTACGGGATTGTCCTATGAAGAAAGGTTGAGGGAAATCGGCCTGACGACACTGGAGGCCAGGAGGTCAGGGGAGACATGATAACGACATTTAAATACTGCGCAGAATAGACGAGGTGGACAAAGACGGGATGTTCCAGAGATGGGACACAGACACAAGAGGTCACAATTGGAAGTTGAAGACTCAGATGAATCAAAGGGATGTTAGGAAGTATTTCTTCAGTCATAGAGTAGTCAGGCCATGGAATAGCCTAGAAAGTGATGTGGTGGAGGCAGGAACCATACATAGTTTTAAGGCGAGGTATGATAGAGCTCATGGGGCAGGGAGAGAGAGGACCTAGTAGCAATCAGCGAAGAGGCGGGGCCAGGAGCTGTGACTCGACCCCTGCAACCACAAATAGGTGAGTACAAATAGGTGAGTACACACACACACACACACACACACATACACACACACACACACACACACACACACACACACACACACACACACACACACACAGGAGGTTCAGTGGGAAAGAGAGTTGGTAGGAAAATCAGTAAACGAAATGATGGAGAGTTGAAGGAGGAGGTCTTGCTTCTCCATGAGGAGATTAGGAGGCTGAAGGTCCACCTCAATGGGTCTGGGAGAGAGTGTGAGGTGGCTGGAGTTGTGGGGAATGAGACTTCTAGCAGTGAGGTGCAGTCTGTCTCTCGCTGTGAGGATGCTGTAGTTGGGGACGTAGCAACGGCTACCAGCAGTGAGGTGCAGTCCAGCACCTGCTACAAGTGGCGAGTTGTTCACAGTAATGGGAGGTGCATCAGAGTAAGGAAAGTTAAGAGTGAAGATCTGAAGGTAGGAAATCGCTTCTCTGTTCTCCAGGATGAATGTACTTCAGTGGCCAGTGAAGGTAAGGGTACTACTGCCCCTGTTAACAGAGGTAAGCGCATTCTTGTGGTTGGTGACTCTCAGGTAAGATATATTGACCGTGCTTTTTGTAATAGGAATAAGAAGATGAGAGATAGAGTGTGCTTCCCTGGAGCTGGTGTTGGGGACATTGTCAACAGGCTGGATAATATCATGTCAGGTAATGGGAACAAGCCCATTATCTGTCTCAGTGCTGGTGGAAATGATATTGGGAAGGGTAGGAGAGAAGAGCTGCTAGATAAGTACAGGTCAGCTATAGATTTCATTAAGTCTAAGGGAGGGATCCCAATCATATGTAGCATCTTGCCTAGAAGGGGAGTAGGAAATGAATGGTTTGTATAGGGCAATTGGTGTAAATTGCTGGCTAGACAGATACTGCAAGGAACTTGCAATCCCATCATTGACAACTGGAACAACTTTTATGGCAAACATGATATGTATGCAAGGGATGGGTACATCTCTCTGGGGCAGGGGTGGTAGCACTTGCAGACTCGTTTGAGAAGGCCATTGGTGAAATGCCTATGATTTTTAAACTGATGGAAGATAGAGGTATGGGTGTGTGTGGGAAACAAGCAGGTTGCAACACTAGGGTTGGAAACAGTAAATGTATAAAAGGCATTCAGCATGAAGTTATAAATAAAGACAATAGAACAGGTCAGCAAACAAAGGGGGGACAGCAGAGGGCAGCAAGGGACTAGCTCCCTTAAGGTTTACTATACTAATAGCAGGAGTGTAAGAAATAAGATAGATGAGCTAAGATTAATTGCAAGTGCAGGAAACATAGATATTATTGCTATAACAGAGACCTGGTTCAATCTGAAAGATAGAGAGATGCCCTCTGAATGTCACATACAAGGCTATAAATTATTCCACACTGACAGGGTCAACAGAAAAGGTGGTGGAGTAGCGATGTATGTCAGAGACAATTTAAATTGTTGTGTTAGACAAGATATTAAATTAGAAGCGTCAGCCACTGAATCTGTTTGGTTACAGCTTCTCGAGGGCCGAGAAAAACTAATTTTGGGTGTGATTTACGGGGCCCCAAATCTTGATAGGGAGTGCAGTAAACTTCTATGGGACGAAATTCGTAAGGCATCTACATACGAAAATGTTGTGCTAATGGGAGATTTCAACTATAGACAGACTGACTGGAGCAATTTGACAGGAAATTTAGAGTCAGGTGACTTTCTTGATACGATCCAGGATTGTTTTTTTAAAACAGTTTGTGACAGAGCCAACAAGGGAAATAACCTCCTTGACTTTTGGTTCTTGCCAGTAGGGAAACACTAATTAATAATCTTGAGGTTAATGATGAGCTTGGGGAAAGTGATCACAAATCACTCAGTTTTAATATATCATGGAATTCCCCTAATAATGGCAATCAAGTCTCCGTCCCTGACTTTCGCTTGGCTGATTTCATAGGACTGAAAAATTACTTAGGTGGGCTGAACTGGAATGACCTGACTAAGGGTCAGGTAGGTGGTGATGGTTGCCGATATGATGCTTTCCAGGGCCTAGTTCAAGCTGCTCAGTCAAATTATGTTCCAAATAGGGAAATCAGATCAAACAAAAATGATCCTAAATGGATGAACAATAGATTAAAATATCTGATTGGTCAAAAGAGAGGCATATATAGGCAAATCAAAAGAGGAGAGGGGCAATTAAGAAATCGATATATTCAGTTAAAGAGAGAAATAAAAAAGGGAATTAGAAAAGCAAAAAGAGATTATGAGGTTAAAGTTGCAAGACAATCGAAGACTAACCCAAAAGGATTCTTTCAGGTATACAGAAGTAAGATCAGGGACAAGATAGGCCCACTCAAAAGTTCCTCGGGTCAGCTCACTGACAGTGATAAGGAAATGTGTAGAATTTTTAACACATACTTCCTCTCAGTTTTTACACAGGAGGATACCAGCGATATTCCAGTAATGATAAATTATGTAGAACAGGACGATAATAAACTGTGCACGATTAGGGTCACAAGTGACATGGTCCTTAGGCAAATAGATAAATTAAAACCTAACAAATCCCCAGGCCCTGATGAACTGTATGCAAGGGTTCTAAAGGAATGTAAAGAGGAGCTTAGCACACATTTGGCTAATCTTTTCAAGATATCACTACAAACTGGCATGGTGCCAGATAAGTGGAAAATGGCAAATGTGATACCTATTTTCAAAACAGGTGACAGGTCCTTAGCTTCGAACTATAGACCAATAAGCCTAACCTCCATAGTGGGAAAATTTATGGAATCATAATTGCCGAGGCAGTTCGTAGCCACCTTGAAAAGCATAAATTAATCAACGAATCTCAGCATGGTTTTACAAAGGGGCGTTCCTGCCTTACGAATTTATTAACTTTTTTCACTAAGGTATTTGAGGAGGTATATCATGGTAATGAATATGATATTGTGTATATGGACTTCAGTAAGGCTTTTGACGGGGTCCCACATCAGAGACTATTGAGGAAAATTAAAGCACATGGAATAGGAGGAGAAATTTTTTCCTGGATAGAGGCATGGTTGACAAATAGGCAGCAGAGAGTTTGCATAAATGGGGAGAAATCAGAGTGGGGAAGCGTCACGAGCGGTGTTCCACAGGGGTCAGTGTTGGGCCCCCTGCTGTTCACAATCTACATAAACGACATAGATGAGGGCATAAAGAGCGACATCGGCAAGTTTGCCGATGACACCAAAATAGGCCGTCGAATTCATTCTGACGAGGACATTCGAGCACTCCAGGAAGATTTGAATAGACTGATGCAGTGGTCAGAGAAGTGGCAGATGCAGTTTAATATAGACAAATGCAAAGTTCTAAATGTTGGACAGGACAATAACCATGCCACATATAAACTAAATAATGTAGATCTTAATAGTACGGATTGCGAAAAAGATTTAGGAGTTCTGGTTAGCAGTAATCTGAAACCAAGACAACAGTGCATAAGTGTTCGCAATAAAGCTAATAGAATCCTTGGCTTCATATCAAGAAGCATAAATAATAGGAGTCATCAGGTTGTTCTTCAACTCTATACATCCTTGGTTGGGCCTCATTTAGATTATGCTGCACAGTTTTGGTCACCGTATTACAGAATGGATATAAATTCTCTGGAAAATGTACAAAGGAGGATGACAAAGTTGATCCCATGTATCAGAAACCTTCCCTATGAGGATACACTAAGGGCCCTGAATCTGCACTCTCTAGAAAGACGTAGAATTAGGGGGGATATGATTGAGGTGTATAAATGGAAGACAGGAATAAATAAAGAGGATGTAAATAGTGTGCTGAAAATATCTAGCCTAGACAGGACTCGCAGCAATGGTTTTAAGTTGGAAAAATTCAGATTCAGGAAGGATATAGGAAAGTACTGGTTTGGTAATGGAGTTGTGGATGAGTGGAACAAACTCCCGAGTACAGTTATAGAGGCCAGAACGTTGTGTAGCTTTAAAAATAGGTTGGATAAATACGTGAGTGGATGTGGGTGGGTGTGAGTTGGACCTGATAGCTTGTGCTACCAGGTCGGTTGCCGTGTTCCTCCCTTAAGTCAATGTGACCTGACCTGACTAGGTTGGGTGCATTGGCTTAAGCCGGTAGGAGACTTGGACCTGCCTCGCATGGGCCAGTAGGCCTTCTGCAGTGTTCCTTCGTTCTTATGTTCTTATGTTCTTATGTAACATCAAAATGCAAGGAGGCAGAGGAAAGGTTTGTTCCCAAGGGTAACAGAAATAATGGGAAGACCAGTACGAGCCCCTGGTTTACCCGAAGGTGTAGGGAGGCAAAACCTAAGTGCTCTGAGAATGTAAAAACTACAGAAGACAAAGGACCCAGGAAAACAAAGAGATTTATTCGACGAGCCAGAAACGAGTGTGCACAGATAAGGAGGGAGGCCCAGCGGCAGTACGAAATCGAAAGCCAAGTCTGACCCGAAACTGCTTTACAGCCACATCAGGAGGAAGACAACAGTCAAGGACCAGGCAATCAGGCTGGGGATAGACGGTGGGGAGCTCACAAGCAATGACCAAGAAATATGGGGGAGCTCAAAAAGGGGAATTTCGGAAGTTTTTACAGTGGGGGTGAAGGGCATGGAAGAAAAACAAAGGTACCCCCAAAAAGTTGAATGTTAAAGAAACCGACAAGTTATAAATTAGACTGGCAACACGGGGTACTTTTCGAAAACGTTTCCCACCAGGGCTTCATCAGTCCATCAAAATAGAACAGGGAAAACAGGAGGAGTTTGAATAACACCCCTCGGGCCTTTGAGTCGATGTGGTCAGTCCATCAATTTTGAAAAGAATACAGCATTGTGCATAGAAGTAGCTTATATACCATAGGCAGGAGGGGTCCAGCAGTCGTGGTGGTATAAATTTTGCCCAGTGTAGAATACGACATGACCCTGTATTAAGATCCCAACTGGTTGTAGATGAAGGTTCACAGAACAACAATTTGAAAAAACAACACAGGCAAAAATTGGGAAATTTTACGGGGGAAACGTTTTGCCAGACAGTGACTTCATCACTAATATGTCTAATTTATAAAGGGGATTACTAAAAAGGGTTTGGGATGAAATACACAAACCCAGGGGAGGGAATAGCTTCTAAGTGCCTATACCTCAAAGATATGGGACCGGATAATACCTCTGGGGGTCCTTAGAGGGGGAAACAAGACACTGTGTGGGGCCACTTTTCACAATTTTAAAACACTTTCCCTTAAAAACTTGGAAACTCATGGGAATGAAAATAGCAAATGTATCCCCATCTTTAAAAAGGGAGACAGAAATAAAGCACTAAAAAAAAAACCCAGGTCCTGACTGTTAGTAAGGAAATCGGGAAAGATTATCAGAGAGAATGGTGGGCACGGGAGTGGAAAAAGGTCATAAACACCCCAGCACGGATTAAAGGGAAAGGAAAATTTTGTTCAAAAAACCTACGGGTTTTTTTAAAAAAAGGGTAACTGAAAAAGACAGAGGGTGGGGGTGGCTGTTTGCATTTTCTTGGATGCAAGAAACCTTGACACAGTTCCTCAAAAGGATTGTACAGAAGCTAGAGGACAAGCATTTTAAAAAAAGGGGCCCACTGCAAGGGATAGAAAATACCAAACAGGGGGAAAAAAAAACGAGTCATGACTTATGGGGATCACAGGGGTACCTGGACAAAGGGGGTCCCACGGGGGTCAGTCCGGGGACCTGCATTCTTGGTATTCGAATGACGAGGAAAGGATAATCAAAGTGTCCCTTTTTTCAGATATGTTAATTAATGAGGAAAAAAAATCAATGGGGACCAGACAGTCACAAAGAGACAGGGACGGGTGGAGCGGGGTCCAGAAACGGGCTCCTAAAAAAATTTAACCCCGCCAAATGCAAAGTCATGAAGATGGGAGAAGGCAAGAAGATGCGACAGAGATAGGCAGGGGCCAAAAACTCAAACCTCTCTAAAGAAGAAAGATCTAGGGTTAGTAAAATACGAACATCGTCAGAAGCACACATTAACCAGATAACTGCTGGGGCATAGGGGGTGCCTGGAAAAACCTGAGAATAGGTTCTGGAACCTCAGAAAGGGAATGCTCGGACTCTATCACGGTACGCAGGCCCATCGGGAAAGCAGCACTAGTTTGGAAATCGGTCGACGACACTGGAGGACAGGGTCGGGGGAGACATGATAACGACTATAAAAACTGCGTAAATAGACAAGGTGGCAGGGCAGGATGTTCCAGAGATGGGACCAGAATAAGGGGTCACAATTGTAAGCTGAAACCAATGATAAAAGGAAAAGTTAGGAAATATTTCTTCAGTCACGACTTTTGGAAGGGAATAGTCGGCAAGTGATGTAGTGGGGGGCAAGAACCATACATAGTTTTAAGACTAGGTATGATAAAGCTCATGAGCGGGAGAGGAGGCCCAGTAGCGGTCAGTGAAAGGCGGGGCCGGGACGAGTACGACCCTTGCAACCACAATTGGGTAGTAAAATTTGGGTGATAACACAAAATTACACATGGGCCTTGGAAAAAAATATGGAAGAAACAAGGGGGAAGATGGAACGAGGTGGGATAGGAAGCTGGGGGAAGCGGGCTCAAAAGGGGAATGTTAAAGCAGAGTCTGCTTTTTAAAGTCCCATGCCAGGACACAAAACCTTGAAAATAAAACTAAAAATACTGAAACAAATAAAAAGCCAAAATGGAAGATGCTGCCATCGGGGGCGGGTCGCAAATATCCAAAAGAAGATAAAGGGGAAGGGAAGGGGTTAAGCGTATTTGACCCCCTACAGGGCATCGGGAAAGTCGGGGAATGATAGGGGCAGACGGGCAAAGGACAGCATAAGTGAGGGGGGGGTAGGGTAGGTAGAAAGGCGATAGGCCCCCTGCAGAAGTCCCCCAAGCCACAGAGGATCCGGGAAAATTTAAAATGGAAAGCAGCAAGGGGTCTGATTAATTGGGACCCGAGATAAAAGGGGGGAAAAGTAAGGGGAGGAGGGAAGAGGGGCAGGGGGTCATTTTTTCATAGCTTCAGGACTCGAAGGGAGGACATACGAGAAAGACGACGGGAAGAGAAAAAAAATTGAAAAAAACCATCAAACAGGAGGGGAAGGCATAAAATTGAGCTGAAAAAAATTTTGAGAATATGGGGAAACTCGGGGGAAAGGAATCGCCAGTCAAATTTTTTTAAAGACAGAAAAAATTCAAAATGGGATCCTGCGAAAAACCCAGGGCAAAAGAAACAACAGTTTACAAACGGTAAATTTGCAACAAAAGTAAAAAGAATGACAACAAAAACAACAAGTGGGAGGAAACAGTGCAACCCCCACAAAGTCCACAAACCCTGCAACCAAAACATATCCCAAGACAAACCACACTCCCATGCACAGACCCCATCCCCCCTTTACAATAAAACTCCAATAACCCCTATCCGGGTCCCCCACCCCCCCAACCCCTATAAGCCCCCAAGAATACAATATTGGAAAAGAACTGATGGGTGGTATCCAAAAGCAGAGGGAACAAAAAATAATGAAAGGGAGGGGCCCGGAAAGAACACAGAGGCATCACCAAAACGTAGCCCAAAAAAAGGGAAACCAAAGCTCACAGAAATCATAAAGATCCCCATCTTGAACGGGGAAACAGATCCTGAGGAAAGGAGTAAGGAAAAACAGGGGGAGTAATTACAATGTTTATAAAAACCGGGTTGGGGTTTAGAATTTGGGGGAGGGACAGGGGGAAAGAAAGGGGGACTACTTGGGGGGCATTGGGGGTTGCAGTGAGGCTAACCCACAACAAACAGCAGCAGCAAAGACAAAATATGAAAAGAGAAAGGAGCAAAAATTTGATACCTTATTTGAGGTGACCAAAGGGTTCACATGGGCGGGGCAAAGTTACTTGGGGGTGAACTGAAACAACAGGGGGGGCCAAAACGGGGGGAAAGATAAAGACGGTGGTATTTAAAAACCTATGCCCCCGCATTTTAGGGATACTAACCAAAAGACAGGAGAGGAGAACCAACAAGATTAGACTTCATATTCACCCTGAGTATTCAACATTGACGACATCATATGTAAAAGGCTTTTTGGAGCAGTGACCCGATCCGGGGGTTCGATACTTAGTAAATTTACGAGTGGAAAGAAAAGCAGGAAGGTAGGACGAGAGAACCCAAAAACCACAAAAGGGGGGGCTACCCAGCATGGGGAATTTCCTCATGGGGGGGGGGAAAAAGAAACAGTGGGAAAATCAAAACGAAATGATGGTTTATGTGACCGCAAAATGCAGGAACAAGGAAGCAATAGTAGCAAACAATAGAAGATCAAATGACCCTTACTCACCCAAGGGTCAGAAAGGCGAACAAATACACAGAGAACAAAAAAAAAGAAAAAAAAAGGGACCCTGCAAAAAAGGAGATTATTGAAGAACCAGAAAGAATATGCACAATAAGGGAGGTTCCCATCACAATACAAAAAAAGATAGCATCGAAAGAAAAGTCTGCCCTAAGCTTTTGTATAACCACATCGGAGGAAACAACAGTCAAGGGACAATAATCAGCTGAGGAAAGAAGGGGGGGAGTTCGGGGGGAACAACGAGAAGTAAGTGGGGAGCCAACAGGGTTTTAACGAAAAATTTTCAGTGGAGATAAAAAAAGCCCAAAAAGTGGACACAATAACACAACCGGGAAAGGGTGAAGGCTGCGGGTGAACTACATACCTGAAAGGCGGGGGGACGGGGACGACATCTCACTGTGGGTTATAGAGAGGGAGCAGAGGTGCTGGTGTGTGCATTAAAAAACAGTCTTCAACAGTCAAACGAAACAGGGCGACTCCCAAAAGGGTGGAAGAGAGCAAAGAATCCCAAATTTTTTAAGAAAGGAACAGACACGGAGCTTTAAAATTTACGCCCATGAACTACCGCACAGTAGCAGATCAGGGAAAGATTTTCAGAAGACGATTTGTGGGGTACAAAAAAAGGAATGAGCTTTCACACACAATCAGCATGGTTTCGGGGAAGGGAAATTTCCTGTGTCAAAAACCTTTCTGGAGTTTTGCGAAAAGGGGTGATAGAAGTAAGACAAGAAAAAGAGAGGGGGGGGCCCTGACTGCTTTTTCATGTACTCAAAAAGGGCTTTCGACACATTCCTCACAAGAGACTAGTCCAAAAGTTAAGGATCAGGCGGGGTAAACAAAAAAGGCACGCAGTGGATAGAAATACCTGACAGAAGAAAAAACGAGTCATGGTAAATGCGAGGGGTCAGAGGGGCGCCTGTATATTTGGGTTTTTTTCTGCCGGAGCCATTAGGACCGTACTGTTTCGGGTATATGAAAGAAATGGGGAAAGGGTTAGACTCAGAGTGTCTCTTTTTGCAGACGATGTGAAGCAAATGGGGAAAAATTCAAGGGGATGAAGTCCAGGCGGGAATACAAAAGGATCTGGAGGGGCTTTTTGGAATTTAACCCCACCAAGTGCAGTCATGGGGATTGGGGAGGGGAAAAGAAGACCACAGACGAATACAGGCGGGGGGGCCAAAGACTCAAACCTCACTTAAGGAAAAAATCTTGGGGGTAGTATAATCCCTAGATGTATAAACCCAAAATACCGGGCTTTCATAGGCGCCCAAAAAACTTAAAAAAAATCGTTCAAGCTGTGTACACGGTACGTAGGCCCAACTGGAGTTCAGCACCTTTTGGAACCCACACCTGTCTAGCATTCCAAGAAATTAAGAAATGCAACGGTTTGCAACAAGACTAGCCCTGAACTGGGGGGTAAGTCTTATGGGGAATTAATTTAAGAACCAACCTGAAAAAAGTAAAAATAAAAGGGTGGGGGGCAGATAACGACATAAAATACGAAGGGAATTGACGGGGGGGAAAGGGGGCTAAATTTTTTATGAATGGAAAAAAGAAAAAGGACCCAACTGAAAGTTGAAAACCTAGGGCACGGGGATATTGGGGAAGTTTTTTTTTGCCTTAATTTGTCAGAAAGGGGAATAACCGGGAAATGAACTAATGGTGGCAAGTTCCATACAAAACAAAACTTAAAAGAGGTTTTAAAAGGTTTGAGGAGCCTTTGACCTAGTAGGGGGCCAGCGAAGAGACGGGGCCGGGCTTGACCCGCCCATGCAACCACAAATAAGTGGGGACATATAGGTGATACACACAACATACCAAGTACTGTATTTTTCATTAAAGCCGCATTAAGGGTTCCTCACTATCATTTATGTAAACTGTGAAAAATAGCATTAAAACACTACTTTATGGATCCTCACTACTTTCTAAGTTTATGAAAACTTTTTTTTTCTGTTACCCCGCCTCTGTGTGGATAATTTTGTCCAGAACATTCCCCTGCATTCTTACCCCTAGGGGAGGTTCCTTGGCGGGTGGGGCTCTTGTTTTACGGAATTGGATCTGGGCCCCGTTCCCTAACTATTGAAACCTACATCCCCCCACAGGCTGAAAACCCCCACGGGTTTAGCGCTCCCACATAATTAAAAAAATCGTAATTCTTCAGTCCGTATCCACCCCTCAAAAACATTAGTGAAAAAGGTTAAAAAATTTTTTAAAAAGAAAAGACAGCTTTTAAAAAACTGTTTTTAGTGGGGAACCTGATTAGCAGGTATAGTCAAATAAAAAATAATTAAAAAGTAAGGGGGGAACCCTCTCATAGGGGTATTTTGCCAAGGGGGGGATTGGAAATGAAGGGTTGTCCGGGGCAATTGGTGTAAATTTCCCTGGCTGGACAAATACTGTAAGGAAAATGCGTAACATTCATGACAACTGGACCTCTTCTAGGCAAAATGACATTTTTTAGGGATGGGGGTTTACTTATTTGGGGGGGGGGGAGCACTGGCAACTGCGTGGGGGGAGCAGTTTTGGACTTTAAACAGGGAAAAGTTAGTGGAGGTTTGGCGGGAAAACAGAAGTCCCCCCTTTTTAAATTACGTTTTTAGGGGAACAGTAATAATAAAACGAGTAGATATTGAAAAGCCAGGGGGCCCTTGGGGGATAGGGCAGTAATAGGTTTTGTGAAAAAAAAAAGCAGGAAGGGGAAAAAAAGGAAGTCTTTCAATGTTTATTAGCTAATTCCCTATGCTAGGAATAAATGGACGAGTTTAATTTGTTGCTAGTGATAACATTGATGTATTTTCCTTAACTAAAGGGGTTTTAATTCCCAAAAAATCGGGACATGCCTGCGGAATTCATATTCAGGTTTAAATTGTTCCAAGAAGATAGAAAATATTGGGAGGGGGGGGGGGGTGGGATTGTATGTCCGAATCCTTTAACGTTGCATAAAAACGGGTATTTTTTTGAAATAACACATACAATTGTTTTGGGTAGAAATTTTTAGAGGCATGAAAAAAATGATTTTAGGGGAAAATACCTCCCCCCAAACTTAGAAGGACCAAAGGGGGAAATACTATGGGGGGAAATTGTTAAGGGACAAGGCACGATAATGTAGTAATTCTAGGAGACTTTAAAATTTAATATGTTGATTGGAAATTTTTCATGGAATTTTTTCCCAAAGACTTCTTAAAGTATTTCAGGATTGTTTTTTGAAGCATTTTTGACAGAAACCCACAAGGGGAAATAAACCGCTTACTTATTAGGGAAACAATGAAACCCTGTTAATAATTTTGAAATTTAGAGGAACTGGGTGCTAGCGACCACAAACAATTACATTAGCATTTAAAGGAAGTACTTAGTACGATAACTCAGTAACATCCCAATTTTCGCTTTAGCAATTACGAAGGGGGTTAGAGAACACTTTTAACTGTTGACTGGGTAACGAAGAGAGCTACAATATGACATTTTTTGAACACTATACATGCTGCCAAAAAGCGTTTTTTCCCAAAAAAAGAAATTTTGATCAAATAGAAAAGACCCAAAAAAGGGGGATAATAGGCCAAAAATCTACAGGGCAAAGAAAGGAATTTATAGGGATCAAAAAGGGGAGGGTCATCTTAGAAAAAATAATTGACATTAAGAGGGACATTTAAAAAGGGGGAAAAAAAAAGCTAAAGGGATAGAAATTAAAGTTGCAGGATTTTAAAAAAACCCAAAATTTTTCCAGGTCTATAAACAAAAGTTAGAGATAAGAAGGGCCCTTTAAAAAAAACTATGGGCACCTTACTGACAAAAGAATGAAAAGTGCTTTTATTTTAAAAAATTTTTTTTTCTCCAGTTTTTACACAGGGAAGACACTAACAAAATTTTCCCGTAATTTTAAATTTTTAAAGTGGGCTAGAAGAAAATAAAAAATGTAACATCACAGTCACAGGGGGATGGTTGGAGGCAGATAACAAGAAGCAAAATAAATCGCCCGTCCGATGAGGTTTTTTTAAGGGTTCTTAAGGAATGCAAAATGGAAATTGTGAACCAAAACTAATAAATTTTTAAATTTTTCTCTTCAAACAGGTGTATGTCTGATATGGGAAGATGGTAATGTAACCTATTTTTAAAAAGGGACAAGTCTTACCCTCAAATTTCGCCAATAACCGACCTCAATTGTAGGCAAATTCTAGATCAATTATAGGGGTGGATTATAAGAAGCATCTCGATAAGCAAGCTTTATTAATGATACCAGCATGGATTCCAAAAGAGGCCGGGCTTGTCTAACTAATTTATTAACTTTCTTCATAAAGCTTTGAGGCTGTTACCCAATAAAGAATTTGAATTTTTTTACTTAGATTTTATAAGGCTTTTTATAAGTTTCCCCACCATAGCTGTTTAAAAAAAGTGGCAGTCATGGCATTGGGGAAAAGTGCCTCTGGACGAGTCTGGCTCAGCAGGAAGCAAGAGGTCCCTAAAGGGTTAAATCCGAGTGGGATCGTAACAAGTGCTTCCACGGGGTCATTGGGGCCCCTTGTGTTTATAAAATATTATAATGATTTGATGAGGGGAATTTTAGTGATATGAGCAAATTCGCCCATGAACAAAAGAAGGGAGGATAATTGATTTAAAAGTAATGTTAGGGGGCTTCAGGAGGATTTTTAAAAAAACTCTATTCTTTTGGGCAGAAAAGTGGGAATGCTTCAAAGTAGTAAATGCAAGGTTTTTAGGGTTGGGAGTCCCATAACACTAGTACTTAAATTAAAAGTAAACTTAGCCATACAGATTTCGAAAAAGGGGGGGGGGGTTTTTGAGCAGCAACCTTAAACCAAGACAGCAAAGCCTAAAAACGTACGTAATAAGGGAAATTTACGGGATTTTATCAAGAAATGTAAAACAACAAAGTCCAAGTCAACTGCAGCTTTAAACACTTTGTAAGGCCTCAACCAATTATCACTCAGTTCGTCTCCGTATTACAAATGGGCATAAATTTTTAAAAAATTCAGGTAGGATGACAAATTAATAATAGCATGAAAACTTTCCCTTTTGAAGAAAGATTGAAACTCTTTAAGTTACATTCACTTTTAGACGAAGAAGAGGGGGGGACCCGATCGAAGTGATAAGTGGGAAGTAGGATAAAAAAAGGGGGTATTTAAAAGGGCTTGAGGATTTCTCCAAAAGACCGGTAAAGGATTTAAATTTGGTAAGTTTAGATTTGAAAGGACATAGGAAAATATTGGTTTGGGAAAAGGGGGGTTGATGAGTGGGAAAAGTCACCTTTGGGTTATTGAGGGGGGACTTTGGGGAGTTTCAAAACTAGGGTTTATAATACATGATGGGGGGGTTGGGTTTGATGGGACTTTTTCCAATCAGAGTTATTTTTTGGGTGCATTGAAAAAGGGGTTTTTGGGAAATGTTTTGTTAGGGATGAAATGTAAAGGGCCCCTATATGGGGGCCGCAGGCCCCGCAGTTTCCTCCTTTTCTTTTTTCTTAGTTCTTAAAAAAGTGTCTTCGATGTGACTTTGAATTAGATCTTCCATTTTTACTTCCCTTTGTTTTCCCACATTTGGAGGATGGAAATGAGAACATTGGGAGGGTTGAAAAGAAACATTTGGGAGGGTGGATAAGAGAACATTGGGAGGATGGATAATGAGAACATCGGTAGATGGTAAGAGAACATTGGGGGTTTTGGGTAATAGCTTTTTAGGGTGGATAAGAGAACATTGTAGGATGGTAATAGAAAATTGGTAAGGAAATGAAACTTGGTAGGGGTGGTAATGAGAACATTGGAGGGTGGATAATGAAACATTGGTGGATGGATAAAAGGGGAAAATTGGGAGGAAAATTTTTGAAACATTGGGAGGGGTGGATAATAGAACATTGGGAATGATAAAGAAACTTGGTAGGATGGATAATGAGAACACGGGGGGATGGGTAAAGAAAATTGTAGGATGGATAATGAGAACATTGGTAGGATGAATAATAGAACATTGGGAGGATGGATAAAGAGAACATTGGTAGGATGGATAATGAAACGTAGGATGGGGTTTAAACTTGGTAGGATGGATAATGAAACATTGTGGATGGAAATGAAACATTTGGAGATGGGGAAAAGAAAATTGGTAGGATGGATAATGAGAAATTGTAGGGTGGGTAATGAAACATTGGTAATGGATAAGAAACATTGTAATGGTAAAAGAAACATTATGGGGTGAAAAATAGAAAAATTGGTAGGAGGGTAATAAAAAATTGTAGATGGGTAATAGAACATTGTAGGATGGATAATGAAACTTGGTGGATGGATAATGAGAACATTGGTTTGGATGGTAATGAAACATTGGGGAGGATGGGTAATGAAACATTGGTAGGAGGATATTGAGAACATTCAAACAAAAAATGCCAATGATGATGTTTTTATATCAGTTTTCTCTCTAGGCTGGAGAAACAACTGTACATTAACATCCCCAGTCAAGGCCGTGAAATCCCCGATGTCACCTGCACAATCAGTTCCCTCAAAACCTTAAAAACTGCAACACTTGGATCACTTTACTTGTATTCACTGGGGCGCAGGGGAGAAGATTTCATCATAATTTTACACCTGGGAAAAACAGAGGGACGGGCCCAATCTACACAAAGATCATCCCTACAAAGCAAAAGACTTGGGAGCGATTTTAAACCCCCAAATTGTTTTTTAAAACCATTTTTTCACATCGGGGGTTTTTTTACAAAGAATTTTTCAAACCTGTCCAAACCTTTGGGCAAGACCTACTTCACTAGGGGTGGGTTTCCCCTGGACCCCCCCCTCCTGTTTCCACTTTCCTGACTACGTATTAAGCCACTTATTCCCTATGCTGTACTTTCTACAAGTGTAGGACTGAAACATTTACCCACTGAGGACTGATTCCCAAACCCTCCCCCCTTCAAACTTTCTTTTTGTATTGGGGCTGATGAAGCCCCTTTGGGTGAGAAATGCCTTCAAAAAAATTCCCCTATTTCATAAGTGTCCAATCTTCAAATTGTCGGTTTTTTAAAACCATTTATCATATAAATTTATTATAAAAGGTAAAATTTAAATATTTTAACATAAAGTCTCATGGATTGTATGTAATATGCAAAAAACACATATACTATACACTACAACACAAAAACTACTACTACTACTACTATAATAATAATAATAATAATAAATAAAATATCTTTATTCTACAAGTACACGTACAAGGATAAGGGTTAGGTCATCAGTAACATTTGATATAGAAAGCCCATTTTTTAGAGTTTTTGGGGAAAATTTGGTAAATTTTATCCCAACATGCGACCACACCATCATCTAACACCGGTACCATTTTACTGATGGGTTCATGGATAGCAGGGTCTTGTGAAACCCCTTTGTTTTCCCGCGTATCGGGGGGTCGATCTCCGAACCTCAGTATGTGACTGAGTGCGCTACCCATCGATTACGGGGCACCATGTAAAATAAAATACCAGAAATGGGGTCGCTCTTTTGAGCCGTGCAGACAGGCACTGAGCTTAAAAGTTATATTTTTGTCTTTTTCGCTCTTTGTGACTCAGGGGGCAACTCTTTTTGTTCTATAATGTTCCAACTCTTGACAATACCAACATAACTCACTTCATCACCTCCCCTTGATTTTAGTAAAAATTTGAATATCCTGGATACTCTTTTTCTCACATTCTGTTTCATTGAAAATTTTGGGGAAATGTGATAGTGGAATTTCATTTGTTTTCAATCAAATCTTTGAGACAGTACACGACACTTCCACGGGATAACTTTGGTTACTGTGCTGTCAGTTTTGCGTCGTTCCCCGTGGCTTTTTCATTTCTTTTTGAATGTAACAGGAAAAAAAAGACATTTTTAAGGTGTGTATTGTGGTCTTGGGAACTGATATTTAAAAGTGGGGTTTGTTAATTCTTTTGAAATGATTTTTACCGTCTTGGTAACAGGTTGTAAAAGCTAATTATCAACGTATTTTTCTTATATTTCTTGTGACATCAACAAGGAAAAAAGAAGCCCTCTACTCTTGAAATTTCCCAAAATTTTTCATAAACTTTATTTACATCTGATCATTTGCTCAGATATTTAATTTCAAATTTCCTCTAAAGAATTACTCATTCTTTTTATTATGCATTTGAGGGGCCCCGTCTGACGCTGTCACCCTGGCATTAATACACTGTGGGAGTCTCCCATTTCTCCTGGTTACTGTTCTGTTTTCGTTCAGTTTGTTACGAAATTCATTTTTATTACCCACTTTTCCAGAAAAATTTTGTCGAAGACATCTGAAAAGATGGTTCCACATATTGATTTTTCTTGACTTTCCGGCACCCAAGCTCATACACACGGTTTTTTAAGTGGTAAGCAAGAATCATCTCTCATAGAATGAGTTCTTATGAAAGATACCCGGGGTTGTTTGTGGGGTTTTAAGCTGCAAAATAAATTAAAAATGAATTTAATTTTTACCACCAAAAATATGCAACTTTTTTGAGTATTTTTGAATCAAAAAAATTAACAAAACCACAGCCCCCTTTTCTTTCTCTTTTTTTTGGGGGTTCAAAAAAGGTGTTCCCCGGGAACGCATATTTTACAATCAAATATTTTTTTTTTGCGAACTTCTAAAAGCCCCAAACATTGCATTTGCCCCTGGGGGGGAGACGGATTTTTTCTCAAGATATTCGGGGTTTACGAACTTAAATGTTTACAAATACTTGTGATGTTAAATTTTTTTTGGTGTGCAATAATGAGATCCTCCTGCTGTTTCCCGTCCTGTGGTTCAAGACCAATATATTTTTACCTTTCTGGCCCTTTTTTTTCCGCGTCTAGAACTAAAGAAGAAAAATTTCATATATTTTATAATCATTGTCAATGAATGTTCATGTTTTTTTAATACCCTTCCCTTTTATGTTTAAAAATTGAACATTTTCTTTGTTTTCATCTCCATGTAGAGATTAACACATTTTAGGGGGAAAAATTGTTGTCTGGAAAGATATAAATGATTTTTCATTATAGTTCAAAAATTTTTTGGGCAGTTTTTCGCAAATTTTGTGTATTTTCCCAAATGGTTTTTTATTCTAATTAAAACCCGGGGGTAGTGTACCAGGAGGAAACTTTGTTTTGGGGTAAGAAATATAAATAATTATAAGATTTATGTATATCCACTACATATTAAAAACCAGAATATAAAACTAAATACTTCACAGTGGGCCTACCCAGTGAACAAAAACTTTTTTAAGTATTTATACCAAATAAAAAAACAAGTAATTTACAGTGGCTTATTAGCCGCCTACCCAAAACTGACAATGACCAGGAAGACAATTTTGTTGGGATTGAAAACTACATATAAATCCATATATATCAAACTCAGTATTATATATAATATATATTATATATAATATATATATATATATAATATATATAAATATATATATAAAAATATATATATATATATATATATATATATTATATTATATATATAAATATTATATATATATATAATATATTTTAATATATATATAATATATATATATATATTATAATATATATTTATATATTTAAGAAAGGTACAGACACGGACATTAAATTTACAGACCATTTGTAATACTCGACAGTATGCAAGTCACGGAGAAGATTTTCAGAAGACGAGTTGGGGGTCATAATAGGAAGAGTTTTCACACAACAATCAGCATGGTTTCAGGGAAGGGAATTCCTGTGTCATAAACCTTCTGGAGTTTTGCGACAAGGTGATAGAAGTAAGACAAGAGAGGAGAGAGGTGGGCTGACTGCATTTTCATGTACTGCAAGAAGGCTTTCGACACAGTTCCTCACAAGAGACTAGTCCAAAAGTTAGAGGATCAGGCAGGTATAACAAGAAAGGCACTGCAGTGGATCAGAGAATACCTGACAGGAAGACAACAACGAGTCATGGTAAATGTCGAGGTGTCAGAGTGGGCGCCTGTGATGAGTTGGGTTCTGCCGGAGCCAGTCTAGGACCGGTACTGTTTCTGGTATATGAGAATGAAATGACGGAAGGGTTAGACTCAGAAGTGTCCCTGTTTGCAGACGATGTGAAGCAAATGAGGAGAATTCAACTGGATGAAGATCAGGCAGGAATACAAAAGGATCTGGATGGGCTTTTGGAACTTAACCCCACCAAGTGCAGTCATGAGGATTGGGGAGGGGCAAAGAAGACCACAGACTGAATACAGGCTAGGGGGGGCCAAAGACTGCAAACCTCACTTAAGGAAAAGGATCTTGGGGTGAGTATAATACCTGAGATGCATATCAACCAAATAACTGCTGTAGCACATGGCGCCTAGAAAAACTTAAGAAAAGAATCGTTCAAGACTGTGTACACTGTGTACGTGAGGCCCATACTGGAGTATTCAGCACTCGATTGGGACCCACACCTGGTCTAGCATGTCAAGAAATTAGAGAAAGTGCAACGGTTTGCAACAAGACTAGCCCTGGAACTGAGGGGTATGTCTTATGGGGAGAGGTTAATTAAGGGAACTCAACCTGATAAAAGTAGAGAATAGAAGGGATAGTGGGGACATGATAACGACATAAAATACTGAGAGGAATTGACGGGGTGGAAGGGGCTAGAATGTTTATGAGATGGGACAAAAGAACAAGGAGCCACAACTGAAAGTTGAAAACCTAGATGAGTCATAGGGATGTTAGGAAGTATTTCTTTAGCCTTAGAGTTGTCAGAAAGTGGAATAACCTGGAAAGTGAACTAATGGTGGCAAGTTCCATACATAACATAACTTTAAGAAGAGGTATGATAAGGCTCGAGGAGCCTTTGACCTAGTAGCGGCCAGCGAAGAGGCGGGGCCAGGAGCTGTGACCCGACCAGTGCAACCACAAATAAGTAGGTACATATAGGTGAGTACACACACACATACACAAGTACTGTATTTTTCAGTTAAGCCGCAGTTAAGGGGTTCCCTCACTAGTCATTTATGTAAACTGTGGAAAGATAGACACTCTCTAACACTACATGTAATGGATCCTCACTTACATTTCTACAGGTTTATGCAAACTTTGTTTATCTGTTACCCTCGCCTCTGTGTGGGATAACTTTGTGCCAGTAGCATGTGCAGCTGCCTAGTTCTTACCCTCTCAAGGGAGGTTCCTTGGCGCTGGTGAGGGGCTCTTGATCTACGGAATTGGATCTGGGCTCCAGTTCCCTGAACTGAGTCTGAATACCTTACATCCCCCCAGCAGGTGCTGTATAATCCCCACGGGTTTAGCGCTCCCACATAATTATAATAATCGTAATTCTTCAGTCCGTAGTCCAGCACCTCAAAAACATTAGTGATAAAGGTTAAGAAATTTATCAAGCAAAAACAGCCTTTATAAAACTGTTATTTAGTGATCAAAACTGTGTCTTCGATGGTGACTTTGAATTAGATCTTCCATTGTTACTTCCATTAGTTTTCCCACGTTGGTAGGATGGATAATGAGAACATTGGTAGGATGGATAATGAGAACATTGGAATGATGGATAATGAGAACATTGGTAGGATGGATAATGAGAACATTGGTAGGAGGGATAATGAGAACATTGGTAGGATGGATAATGAGAACATTGATAGGATGGATAATGAGAACATTGGTAGAATGGATATGAGAACATTGGTAGGAAAGGATAATGAGAACATTGGTAGGATGGATAATGAGAACATTGGTAGGATGGATAATGAGAACATTGGTAGGATGGATAATGAGAACATTGGTAGGATGGATAATGAGAACATTGGTAGGTTGGATAATGAGAACATTGGTAGGATGGATAATGAGAACATTGGTAGGATGGATAATGAGAACATTGGTAGGATGGATAATGAGAACATTGGTAGGATGGATAATGAGAACATTGGTAGGATGGATAATGAGAACATTGGTAGGATGGATAATGAGAACATTGGTAGGATGGATAATGAGAACATTGGTAGGATGGATAATGAGAACATTGATAGGATTGATAATGAGAACACTGGTAGGATAGATAATGAGAACATTAGTAGGATGGATAATGAGAACATTGGTAGGATGAATAATGAGAACATTGGTAGGATGGATAATGAGAACATTGGTAGGATGGATAATGAGAGCATTGATAGGATGGATAATGAGAACATTGGTAGAATGGATAATGAGAACATTGGTAGGATGGATAATGAGAACATTGGTAGGATGGATAATGAGAACATTGGTAGGATGGATAATGAGAACATTGGTAGGATGGATAATGAGAACATTGGTAGGATGGATAATGAGAACACTGGTAGGATGGATAATGAGAACATTGGTAGGATGGATAATGAGAACATTGGTAGGATGAATAATGAGAACATTGGTAGGATGGATAATGAGAACATTGGTAGGATGGATAATGAGAACATTGATAGGATGGATAATGAGAACATTGGTAGGATGGATAATGAGAACATTGGTAGGATGGATAATGAGAACATTGGTAGGATGGATAATGAGAACATTGGTAGGATGGATAATGAGAACATTGGTAGGATGGATAATGAGAACATTGGTAGGATGGATAATGAGAACATTGGTAGGATGGATAATGAGAACATTGGTAGGATGGATAATGAGAACATTGATAGGATGGATAATGAGAACATTGGTAGGATGGATAATGAGAACATTGGTAGGATGGATAATGAGAACATTGGTAGGATGGATAATGAGAACATTGGTAGGATGGATAATGAGAACATTGGTAGGATGGATAATGAGAACATTGGTAGGATGGATAATGAGAACATTGGTAGGATGGATATTGAGAACATTCAAGACAAGAGATGCCAATGATGATCGTTTTTATATCAGTTGTTCTCTCTAGGCTGGAGAGAACAACTGTACATTAACATCTCCAGTCAAGGCCGGTGAAATCCGCGATGTCACCTGCACATATCAGTTCCATCAAACACCTTAACTACTGGCAACACTTGGAAGCACTTGACTTGTATTCACTGGAGCGCAGGCGAGAGAGATACATCATAATTCACACCTGGAAAATGCTAGAGGGACTGGTCCCTAATCCACACATAGAGATCACTCCCTACGAAAGCAAAAGACTTGGTAGGCGATGTATCAAGACCCCAAATTGTTTTCAAAACCATTTATCACATCTGGGGTCTTGATACAAAGAATTCTTCAACACCTGTCCAACCTTTGGACGAAGACCTACTCTCACTAGGGGATGGTTCCACTGTGATCCCGCCTACTCCTGTTTCCACTTACCTGACTACAGTATATAAGCCACATATATAGCCCTATGCTGTACTTTCTACAAGTGTGATGGACTGAACACATTGACTCCAGGCTGAGGGACTGATTACCTCAAACTCCTCCACTCCTTCAACCTTTCTGCTTTGTATTGGACTGATGAAGCCGCTGTGTGGAGAAATGGTCCTTCAATAAAGATTCCCATATGTTGCATAAGTGTCTCAATCTTCAAGTTGTCGGTTTTTAAAACCATTTATCATATAATTTATTACTAAAGGATAAAATTGAAATATTGTAACATAACTGTCTCATGTGATTGTATGTAATATGCAACATACTACTACTACTACTACTACTACTACTACTAATAATAATAATAATAATAATAATAATAATAATAATAATAATAATAATATACCTTTATTTCTACAAGTACACGTACAAGGTATACAGGCTTAGGTGACATCAGTAACATATTGCTATATAGAAAGCCCATTGTTAGAGTATTTCGGGAAAATTAGGTCAATTTTATCTCAACATGCGACTCACACCAGTCATCTAACACTCAGGTAGCCATTTTACTGATGGGTGATCATGGATAGCAGGTGTCTTGTGGAAACCCGTCCTAATGTTTCCCAGCTGTATCGGGGGATCGATCTCCGGACCTCAGTATGTGAGCTGAGTGCGCTACCGATCGAGTTACGGGACACCATGTAACATAAAATACCAGATAA
Source organism: Cherax quadricarinatus (assembly GCF_026875155.1). Lineage (NCBI taxonomy): Eukaryota > Metazoa > Arthropoda > Malacostraca > Decapoda > Parastacidae > Cherax > Cherax quadricarinatus. Next base: position 6,435,264 of record NC_069449.1, read on the forward strand.
TGGCTCGCTCTTTTGAGCCGATGCAGCACAGGTCACTGAGCTTAAATGATTATATTATTGTCTTTTTCATGCTCTTTGTGACTCAGGTGGCAACTCTTATTGTTCTATAATGTTCCAGACATCTTGACAAGTGACCAACATAACTCACTTCGATCACCTCCCTTGGATTCAGTAAATATTCGAATATCACTGGATACTCTTTTCTCACAGTTCTGATTTCATTGAATTTTGGTAACTGTGATAGTGGATTACATCGTTGCAATCAAATCTATAGAGACAGTACACGTACACTTCCATCGTGGATAACTTTCTGGTTAGCTGTTGCTGTCAGTTCAGCTGTCGTTCCCTTGTGGCTTTTACATTTCTTTGTGAATGTGACAGTGAAATGAAGACATTATTAAGGTGTGTAGTTGTGGTCTTTGGTAGACTGATATTAAGAGTGGTGTTTGTTAATTCTTCTGAACATGATTATTACTCTGTCTATGGTAACAGGTTGTATGCATAATTATCAACAGTATTTTGTTTATATTTCTTGTGACATCAAGCTAAGGAAACTGAAGCCCTCTACGTCTTGATATTCCTGAAAATTTATCATAAACTTTATTTACATCTGGATCATTAGCTACAGATATTTAATTTCACATTACCTCTAACTGAATTACTCATTACTCTTTTATTAGTGTCAGTTTGCAGGCCACGTCTGACGCTGTCAGCCCTGGCATGTAATACACTGTGGGAGTCTCCCATTTCTCTCTGGTTACTGTTACTGTTTTCGTTCAGTTTGTTACGAAATTCATTATTCATCTACCTACTTTTCCAGAAATTCTGTCGAAGACATCTGAAAAGATGGTGTCCACATCATTTGCATTTTACTTGACTTCCAGTGCACCCAAGCTCATATCACACTGGTTTTGTAAGTGGATAAGCAAGAATCATCTTCTCATATGAAGTGATGTTCTTATGAAAGATACAGCCGGATCGTAGTTGTGGGTTTATAAGCTAGCAAAATAATTAGATAGTGAATTTGAATTTTTACCACCAAAAATATGACAGCTTTGTTCGTAGTATTATTGAGATCAATACAAATTAACATAGAACCACAGCCACCTTTGCTTTCTGTCCTTTTTTTGGTTGTATCAAATAGGTGGTTCCCAGGAACGCATATTTTACAATCAAATATTTTTTTATGCGAATCTTCATAAAAGCCGCAAACATTGCATTTGCCTCTGGGAGGAGACGGTATTTTGCTCATGATATTCGGGTTGACGAACTTAAATGTTTACAAATACTTGTGATGTTAAATTGTTTGTTGGTGTGCAATAATGATGATCGCTCCACTGGCTGTTTCCAGTCCAGTGTGGCTTCCAAGTCCATATATATTATTACCATTTCTGGCCATTCTTTTCCGCGTCTTAGAACTAAAGAATGTATATTCTTCATATATTATAGTAATCATTGTCAAGTGAATGTTCATGTTTGTTTTAATATCTCCTTCCCTTCATGTTGAACATTGAACAGTTTACTTTAGTTTTCATCTCTCAAGTAATGAGATATAACACATTTTAGGGTGAAACATTGTTGTCCTGGAATGATATAAATGATTTTTCATTATAGTTCAACAATTTTTGTGGACAGTTGTTCTGCAGAATTCTGTGTATTTTCCAACTGGTTCTTTATTGCTAATTATCCAGGCGTAGTGTACCAGGAGGAAACTTTGTTATGGGATAATGAAACTATAAATAATTATAAGATTTATGTATATCCAGCTACAGTATATATACCAGAATATAAAACTAAATACTTCTACAGTGGATCTCTACCCTAGTGAACAGAAGAACTTTTTAAGTATTTATACCAACATAAAAAAACAAAGTAATATTACAGTAGGCTTATTAGCCAGCCTACCCAGGAGAACTGATCAAGTGTACCAGGAAGACAGATTGTTGTATGGGATTGAAACTACATATAAAATCCATATATATCAAACTACAGTATATATATATATATATATATATATATATATATATATATATATATTATATATATATATATATATATATTATATATATATATATATATATATATATATATATAGATATAATAATATATATAGATATATATTATATAGATAGATTATATATAGATAGATTATTATATATATATATATATATATATATATATATATATTATATATATACACTCATTGAGTTTTCTTTGATTTATCTTAATAGTTCTTGGTCTTATTACTTTTCCTTTTATATCCATGGGAAAGTGGAATAAGAATCTTTCCTTCGTAAGCCATGTGTGTTGTAAAAGTCAACTAAAATGCGGGAACAATGGGCTAGTAACCCTTTTCCTGTAAAGATTACTAAAAGAATAGAAGAAGAAAATTGTCAAGTGGGAAGTCTTAATGTGCGTGGATGTTGTGCAAATGATAGAAAGAGATGATTGTGGATGTTATGATGGAAGAAATGGATGTCCTGCTTTAAGTGAAACGAAGCTGAAGGGGTGTGGAGAGTTTCAATGGAGAGGAATAAATGGGATTAGTCAGGGGTTTCAAATAGAGTTAGAGCTAAAGAAGGAGTAGCAATAATGTGGAAGGATAAGCTATGGCAGGAAAAGAGGGACTATAAATGTATTAATTCAAGAATTATGTGGAGTAAAATAAAGATTGGATGTGAAAAGTTGGTTATAGTAAGCGTGTATTCACCTGGAGAAGAAAGAAGTGTAGAGGAGAGAGAGAGATTTTGGGAAATGTTGAGTGAATGCGTGGGGAGTTTTGAATCAAGTGTGAGAGTAATGGTGGTTGGGGATTTCAATGCTAAAGTGGGTAAAAATGTTATGGAGGGAGTAGTAGGTAAATTTGGGGTGCCAGGGATAATGAAAATGGGGAGCCTTTAATTGAGCTATGTGTAGAAAGAGATTTGGTAATAAGTAATACATATTTTATGAAAAAGAGGATAAATAAATATACAAGGTATGATGTAGCACATAATAAAAGTAGTTTGTTAGATTATGTCTTGGTGGATAAAAGGTTGATGGGTAGGCTCCAGGATGTACATGTTTATAGAGGGGCAACTGATATATCGGATCATTATTTAGTTGTAGGTACAGTTAGAGTAAGAGGTAGATGGGAAAAGAGGAAGGTGGCAACAAGTAAGAGGGAGGTGAAAGTGTATAAACTAAGGGAGGAGGAAGTTCGGGGGAGATATAAGCGACTGTTGGCAGAAAGGTGGGCTAGTGCAAAGATGAGTAGTGGGGGGGGGTTGAAGAGGGTTGGAATAGTTTTAAAAATGCAGTATTAGAATGTGGGGCAGAAGTTTGTGGTTATAGGAGGGTGGGGGCAGGGGGAAAGAGGAGTGATTGGTGGAATGATGAAGTAAAGGGTGTGATAAAAGAGAAAAAGTTAGCTTATGAGAGGTTTTTACAAAGCAGAAGTGTTATAAGAAAAGCAGAGTATATGGACAGTAAAAGAAAGGTGAAGAGAGTGGTGAGAGAGTGCAAAAGGAGAGCAGATGGTAGAGTGGGAGAGGCACTGTCAAGAAATTTTAATGAAAATAAGAAAAAAATTTGGAGTGAGTTAAACAAGTTAAGAAAGCCTATGGAAAGTATGGACTTGTCAGTTAAAAATAGAGTAGGGGAGTTAGTAGATGGGGAGAGGGAGGTATTAGGTAGATGGCGAGAATATTTTGAGGAACTTTTAAATGTTGAGGAAGAAAGGGAGGTGGTAATTTCATGCACTGGTCAGGGAGGTATACCATCTTTTAGGAGTGAAGAAGAGCAGAATGTAAGTGTGGGGGAGGTGCGTGAGGCATTACGTAGAATGAAAGGGGGTAAAGCAGCTGGAACTGATGGGATCATGACAGAAATGTTAAAAGCAGGGGGGATATAGTGTTGGAGTGGTTGGTACTTTTGTTTAATAAATGTATGAAAGAGGGGAAGGTACCTAGGGATTGGCAGAGAGCATGTATAGTCCCTTTATGTAAAGGGAAAGGGGACAAAAGAGATTGTAAAAATTATAGAGGAATAAGTTTATTGAGTATACCAGGAAAAGTGTACGGTATTGTTTATAATTGAAAGAATTAGAGGTAAGAGAATGTAGGATTGCGGATGAGCAAGGAGGTTTCAGAGTGGGTAGGGGATGTGTAGATCAAGTGAAGCATATATGTGAACAGTATTTAGATAAAGGTAGGGAAGTTTTTATTGCATTTATGGATTTAGAAAAGGCATATGATAGAGTGGATAGGGGAGCAATGTGGCAGATGTTGCAAGTATATGGAATAGGTGGTAAGTTACTAAATGCTGTAAAGAGTTTTTATGAGGATAGTGAGGCTCAGGTTAGGGTGTGTAGAAGAGAGGGAGGCTACTTCCCGGTAAAAGTAGGTCTTAGACAGGGATGTGTAATGTCACCATGGTTGTTTAATATATTTATAGATGGGGTTGTAAAAGAAGTAAATGCTAGGGTGTTCGGGAGAGGGGTGGGATTAAATTATGGGGAATCAAATTCAAAATGGGAATTAGCACAGTTACTTTTTGCTGATGATACTGTGCTTATGGGAGATTCTAAAGAAAAATTGCAAAGGTTAGTGGATGAGTTTAGGAATGTGTGTAAAGGTAGAAAGTTGAAAGTGAACATAGAAAAGAGTAAGGTGATGAGGGTATCAAATGATTTAGATAAAGAAAAATTGGATATCAAATTGGGGAGGAGGAGTATGGAAGAAGTTAATGTTTTCAGATACTTGGGAGTTGACGTGTCGGCGGATGGATTTATGAAGGATGAGGTTCATCATAGAATTGATGAGGGAAAAAAGGTGAGTGGTGCATTGAGGTATATGTGGAGTCAAAAAACGTTATCTATGGAGGCAAAGAAGGGAATGTATGAAAGTATAGTAGTACCAACACTCTTATATGGGTGTGAAGCTTGGGTGGTAAATGCAGCAGCGAGGAGACGGTTGGAGGCAGTGGAGATGTCGTGTCTAAGGGCAATGTGTGGTGTAAATATTATGCAGAAAATTCGGAGTGTGGAAATTAGGAAAAGGTGTGGAGTTAATAAAAGTATTAGTCAGAGGGCAGAAGAGGGGTTGTTGAGGTGGTTTGGTCATTTAGAGAGAATGGATCAAAGTAGAATGACATGGAAAGCATACAATCTATGGGGAAGGAAGGCGAGGTAGGGGTCGTCCTCGAAAGGGTTGGAAAGAGGGGGTAAAGGAGGTTTTGTGGGCAAGGGGGTTGG
>NC_069449.1:6440996-6467819 GCF_026875155.1 Cherax quadricarinatus
GAGAGCTCTGTTTCTGGCGTCTCTTTAACACTTCCAAAAAAAGGGCCCCAAGACTTGCACTGTATATTTCTCACCTTCTTTACCACAGGCTTGGCACTAGGAGCTTTCTTTGGAGCCATGGTAGCTTATTTAGTACTTGCAAGCACTAAAATGAGTGGAATATTATGAAATATTTCGTAGGAGCACTTGAGGGGACCTTCACTCACTGGTAAACAATGCCAGACTGGCTGGGTAGGGAGGCCGCCTTGGTTCACACCGTGCGTACACGTCCTGGATGAACTACTATTCGCGAATCAACCTATGAAAAGCGAGTCCATGTTTATACGAAAATACTCCTATGATTGGCGAAATTTACGATTGCCGAGAACTACGAAAAGCGAGGGACCACTGTATATATAACAACCACTGTGAAAGAATAGAGAAGTTCCAAGCGCTTTCGTGACTACTCACATTATCAAGGAACAATAAATGTTCCTTGATAATGTATATATATGCACACACAACACACACAATATATTATATATTATATATATATTATATATATATATAAATTATTATATATATATATATATATATATATATATATATATATATATATATATATATATTATATATATATATATATTATATATATATATATATATATATATATATATATATATATATATAATATATATTATATATAAAAATATATATATATATATATATATAATGTCGTGCCAAACAGGTAAACCTTGCGAATTTGGCTTAAATAGCAACGTTCTTCTTGCCGAATAAGGAAAGTCAAAATTTGAGTATGCAATAATTTCTCAAAAATCATTCTGAAACTAACAACAAAAATATATATTTCATTGTGTTTGTTTATTATTAATTTATTGTAAACTTATCTAGAGTATGTTTAGTTGGATTAGGCTAATCTAAATTGCGATTGTTATAGTAAGGTTAGATAAGTTTTCTAAGGATGTTTTGGTGCAAAATTATAAATTTTTACATTAACATAAATGAAAAAAAATTATTTATAAAAGAATAAAAGAAAATTTTAGAAAGGATTTAATTTTAAACGAGTACTTGCTTATTGATCAGTTGTACCTATTCGGCACGACACACAAACACGACACTGGGGGACAGGTTGGTCAGGGGAGACATGATAACGACATATAAAATACTGCGCGGAATAGACAAAGTGGACAAAGACAGGATGTTCCATAGATGAGACACAGGAACTAGGGGTCACAACTGGAAGTTGAAGAGTCAGATGAGTCAAAGGGATGTTAGGAAGTATTTCTTTAGTCACAGAGTTGTCAGGAAGTGGAATAGTCTAGTAAGTGATGTAGTGGAGGCAGGAACCATACATAGCTTTAAGACGAGGTATGATAAAGCTTGTGGAGCAGGGAGAGAGACGACCTAGTAGCAATCAGTGAAGAGGCGGGGCCATGAGCTGAGTCTCGACCCCTGCAACCACAAAGAGGTGAGTACATATAGGTGAGTACATACACACACACACACACACCACACCAACACACACACACACACACACACACACACACACCGGACAACATCTCCCCGTGGGTCCTCAGAGACGGAGCAGAAATACTGTGCGTGCCATTAACCACAATCTTCAGCATATCCCTTGAAACTGGACAGCTACCCGAGGTATGGAAGACAGCAAATGTAGTCCCAATATTTAAAAAAAGAGACAGAAAAGAGGTACTAAATTACAGACCAGTGTCACTGACGTGTATAGTATGCAAAGTCATGGAGAAGATTATCAGGAGGAGAGTGGTGGAGCACCTGGAACGGAACAAGATTATAAACGACTACCAGCACGGATTCATGGAAGGCATATCCTGTGTCACAAACCTTCTGGAGTTTTATGACAAAGTTACAGAAGTAAGACACGAGATAGACGGCCTTCGACACAGTTCCTCACAAGAGATTAGTGCAGAAACTAAAGGATCAGGCGTATATAAGAGGAAGGGCACTGCAGTGGATCAGAAAATACCTGACAGGGAGGCAACAACGAGTAATGGTACGTGATGAGGTATCACAATGGGCACCTGTGACGAGCGGGGTCCCACAGGGGTCGGTCATAGGACCAGTGCTATTTTTGGTGTATGTGAATGACATGAAAGGGATAGACTCAGAGGTGTTCCCTTTCGCAGATGATGTGAAGTTAATGAGGAGAATTACATCAGGCGAAGATCAGGCAGGACTTCAAAGAGACTTGGACAGGCTGGATACGTGGTCCAGCAACTGGCTTCTCGAATTCAACCCTGCCAAGTGCAAAGTCATGAAGATCGGAGAAGGACAAAGAAGACCGCAGACAGAGTATAAGCTAGGTGGTCAAAGACTGCAAACCTCGCTCAAGGAGAAAGATCTTGTGGTGACCATAACAACGAGCACGTTTTCGGAGGCACACATCAACCAGATAACTGCTGCAGCATACGGGCGCCTGGCAAACCTGAGAATAGCGTTTCGACACCTTATTAAGGAATCGTTCAAGACACTGTACACTGTGTACGTCAGGCCCATACTGGAGTATGCAGCACCTGATTGGAACTCACACCTGGTCAAGCACGTCAAGAAAATAAAGAAAGTACAAAGGTTTGCAACAAGTCTAGTTCCGGGGCTCAGGGAATGTCCTACGAAGAAAGGCCGAGAGAAATTGTACTGACGACACTGGAGGACAGAAGGGTCAGGGGAGACATGATAACGACATACACAATACTGCGTGGAATAGATTAGGTGGATAGAGACAGGATGTTCCAGAGAGGGGACACAGAAACAAGAGGTCACAGTTGGAAGCTGAAGACTCAGACGGGTCACAGGGATGTTAGGAAGGATTTCTTCAGCAAATGAGTAGTCATGAAGTGGAATAGCCTAGCAACTGATGTAGTGGAGGCAGGAAACATACATAGCTTTAAGACGAAGTATGACATGGCTCAGGAAGCAGAGAGAGAGAGAGAGAGAGAGGACCTAGTAGCGATCAGTGAAGAGGCGGGGCCAGGAGCTGAGTCTCGACCCCTGCAGCCAAAATTAGGTGAGTACAATTAGGTGAATTAGGTGAGTACACACACACACACACACACACACACACACAAACACATCGGCCGTCTCCCACCGAGGCAGGGTGACCCAAAAAGAAAGAAAAACTTTCATCATCATTCAACACTTTCGCCATCACTCATACACAATCACTGTTTTTGCAGAGGCGCTCGGATACGACAATTCAGAAGTCCCTCCAAACTGCCAATATCCCAGACTCCTCTAAAGTGCAGGCATCGTACTTCCCATTTCCAGGACTCAAGTCTGGCTAAACGGTTTCCCTGAATCCGTTCACAAAACATTACCCTGGTCACACTCCAACAACTCGTCAGGTCCCAAAATACCTTCGTCTCCATTCACTCTTATCTAACAAGCTCAGGTACGCTTGCTAGAAATCCAAACGCCTCGCCCACAAAACCTCCTTTCCCCTCTCCCTCCAACCTTTTCGGGGGACGAGACCTTCCCCGTCTTCCTTTCCCTACAGATTAATACACTCTTCAAGTCATTCTATTCTCTCTAAATGACCACCACCTCAACAACCCCTCTTCAACCCTCTGACTAACACTTTTAGTAACTCCACACCTCATAATTTTCACACTACGAATTCTCTGCATAATATTTACATCGCACATTGTCCTTAGATACGACATCTGCACTGCCTCCAGCCGTCACCTCCCTGCAGCATATAAAACCAAAGCTTCACACCCATATAAGTGTTGGTACCACTATATTCTCGTACATTCCCTTCTTTGCTTCTATGGAAAACTTTCTCTGTCCCCACAGAATTTAAAACCACAACTCACCTTTTTTCATAAACAATTCAAATGTTTAAACCCTCTTTCCTTTTTAAAAACCTATCTGCTGAAAAGTCAACTCCCAAATAATCTACAACATTAAATTTCAAACCATCCCCCGGCCCGGGGTTTTGAACCCGCGGTCTAGAGTCTCAAAACCCCCGGCCCCGTCGCGTTAGCCAAAGCCAAAGCTAGCCACAATAAATTAAACCAACTAGGTATATTTCTACACCTTGGAAAGGTTTGGGAAGGCACCATGTTGGGCCCCCAAAGCAAGTTTTTACAGACAAACCCACTAGGGAAACTTATTGTGGCTACTGATCTAGTGGGGAACGCGACGGGCTTTGGGGTTTTTTTAGAATCTATGACCGGGGGGTTCAATCCCGGCCGGGGGGTTATGGTTTGTTTTGCAATCGTGTCCCTTTTCCCATTTTTTTGAGTCAGTAACATTCACTTCTAAACCCCACTCCCTCCCTTCCCAAATTTTAAAAATCCATTTTTCTTTTCTATTTCCCTTTGATTTTCCATCATCACCCTTAAATCTTATTTATGTTCGCTTTCAACTTTCTACCTTTACACACCCTCCCAAAGTGGTCCACTAACCTTTGCAACTTTCTTTAGAATCCCAAAAAAGCAGAGTATCATTAGCAAAAAGTAACTGTGTCAACTCCCATTTTGTATTTGATTCCCCATAATTTAATCACGCACACACACACACACACACACACACACACACACACACACACACACACACACACACACACACATACATGTATATATATGCAATAAGATCACAGTAAACAGGTGATTTTAAAATATGCAAAACAACCACTGTGAAAGAATAGTGAAATTACAAGCGCTTTCGTGACTACTCTCATTGTCAAGGAACTATGAAAGTAATACATCAAAGGAAGGCAATTAAAGGGCTTAGACTACACCTCACAGTCAACTCCCTACAAAGAAACACCTGACGCACGACAATACCGGACTCATAAGAAAAGAGGAACACTGCAGTAGGTCTGCTGGTCCAACTAGACAGGTGGGATGTCGTGAGGACCTGTCTAGTTGGACCAGCGGACCTACTGCAGTGTTCCTCTTTTCTTATGATTCCGGTATTGTCGCGCGTCAGGTGTTTCTTTGTTGTGGGGGTTGACTGTGAGGTGTAGTCTAATCCCTTTAATTGCCTTCCTTTGATGTATTACTTTCATAGTTCCTTGACAATGTGAGTAGTCACGAAAGTGCTTGGAATTTCACTATTCTTTCACAGTGGTTGTTTTGCATGTATATATATATATAAGAACATAAGAAAGAAGGATCACTGCAGCATGCCTACTGACCCATGCGAAGCAGATCCATGCCACACTCCGGCTTAGCCAAATGACCCACCTAGTCAGGTCACTTCCACTTAAAGAAGAAGCACGGCATCAGGCCTAGTAGCACAAGCTAGTCAGGTTCAACTTACTCCCACTCATGTATTTATCTAACCCATTTTTAAAGCTACACAAAGTTTTAACCTCTATAACTGTACTCGGGAGTTTGTTCCACTCATCTACAACTCTATTACCAAACCTGTGCTTTCCTATATCCTGCCTGAATCTGAATTTTTCCAGCTTTAAACAAATCCTGCGAATCCTGTTTTGACCGAAAATTTTCAGCACGCTATTTACATCCCCTTTATTTATTCCTGTTTTCCATTTATACACCTCGATCATATCTCCCCTAATTCTACGCTTTTCTAGAGAGTACAGATTCAGGGCCCTCAGTCTATCCTCTTAGGGAAGATTTCTGATACATGGGATCAACCTTGTCATCCTCCTGTGTACGACGTTTTCCAGAGCATTTATATCCATTCTGCAATACGGTGACCACAACTGTGCAGCATAGTCTAAATGAGGCCTAACCAACGATATATAGAGTTGAAGAACAACCTGAGGACTTCTATTATTTATTCTTCTTGATATGAAGCAAAGGATTCTTTTAGCTTTATTGCGAACACTAATGCACTGTTCTTGGTTTTAGATTACTGCTAACCAGAACTCCTAAATCCTTTTCGTAATCAGAAGTATTAAGATCTACATTACTTAGTTTATATGTGGCATGGTTATTTTCCTGTCCAACATTTAGAACTTTGCATTTGTCTATATTAAACTGCATCTGCCCCTTCTCCGACCATTGCATCAGTCTATTGAAATCATCCTGGAGTGCTCTAGTGTCCTCATTAAAATGAATTGGACGGCCTATTTTGGTGTCATCAGAAATTTTGATTATTTATTTATTCCCTCATCCATGTCGTTTATGTAAATTGTGAACAACAAGGGGCCCAACACTGACCCCTGCGGAACACCACTCGTGACGTGCCCCCCATTCTGATTTCTCCCCATTTATGCATACTCTCTGCTGCCTATTTGTCAACCATGGCTTTACCCAGGAAAAAATATACATAATATAATGTACACAATATAATATTCATTACCATGATCTACCTCCTCAAACACCTTAGTGAAAAGAGATGGTAAACTCGTATGGCAGGAACGCCCTTTGTAAAACCGTGTTGAGATTCATTAATCAATTTATGCCTATCAAGATGGCTACAAATTGCTTCGGCAATTATTGATTCCATAAATTTTCCCACTATGGAGGTAAGGCTTATTGGTCTATAGTTCGAAGCTAAGGACCTGTCACCTGCCTTGTAAATAGGTATTACATTTGCCATTTTCCACTTATCAGGCACTCTGCCAGTTTGTAGAGATTTGTTGAAAAGATTAGCCACACGTACGCGAAGTTCCTCTTTACATTCCTTTAACACCCTTGCAAACAGTTCATCAGGGCCTCGGGATTTGTTAGGTTTAATTTCTCTGTTTGTCTGAGGGCCATGTCACTAGTTACCACAATCGTGCATAATTTATTATCATCCTGTTCTACATAACCTGTTATTTCTGGAATTTTGCTAGTATTATTCTGGGTAAAAACTGAGATGAAGTAGACATTGAAAAAATCACACATATCCTTACCACTGTCAGCGATCTGTCCTTAGTTACTCTTAAGTGGGCCTATCTTGTCTCTAATCTAACTTCTGTATACCTGAAAGAACCCTTTTGGTTAGTCTTCGAATCCCTTGCGACCTTAGCTTCATAATCCCTTTTCACTTTTCTTGTTCCTTTTTTTTATTTCTCTCTTTAACTGAATTTTTTATTTCTTAACTGCCCATCCCCACTTTTGATACGCCTATATATGCCTCTCTTTTGATCAATGAGATGTTTTAATCTATTGTTCATCCATTTGGGATCATGTTTGTCAGATCTAATTTCCCAACTGGGAACAAAAGTTGTCTGGGCAGCTAGAACTATGCTCTGAAAAAGGTCATATTGGCTACCAACACCACCTCCCTGACCCATAGTCAGGTCACCCCTATTTAGCCCACCCAGGAAATTTCTCAGTCGCATTAAATTGGCCAAGCAGAAATTTGGGACAGATTTGATTGCAGTTATCTGGGTAATTCCATGATATATTGAAACTAAGTAATTTGTGATCGCTTTCCCCAAGCTCATCATTAACTTCAAGATTATTAATTAGTGATTCTTTGTTGGCAAGAACCAAGTCAAGCAGATTGTTTTCTCTAGTTGGTACTGTCACAAACTGTTTTAAAAGGCAATCATGAACTTTACTAAGAAAGGCAATAGACTCAAGATTTCTTGTCACATTGTTCTAATCATTTTCTCTAAATTTAAAATTTCCCATTAACACCACATTTTCATATCTAGATGCCTTATGAATTTCGTCCCATAACAGCTTACTGCCCTCCCTATCAAGGTTTGGGGGTGTGAGGGAAAAGTTCAATAGATAGGAGTAGCGAGGGAGTATATATTAACAATAGTTTCATTGCCGGCTACTTGTTTAAGGTAGGTTAATTCAGAGCTCCCGCTATTCCCGCCCTTTTTCTCCCCTCCCCTGAAAGTGATAGTTTTTGATCTGACGCTGCTTGTTTAAGGTAGAGTCAGTCTAGCTCCCGCTATCCCTTCCCCTCCTTCTTCCCCCCCCCTCGAAAGGTGACGTGTGGGGCTCTGGTCAAACAGTAAATCACTCAACTCACAGCTCCCAACACTACTGTAAGTACATGCCTGCCTTTGTATTCTAGTGGATTTATTGGTTGTAAGCTTTCACTTTGACCAATAATAACCTTAGTCCTTTATCATTCAGCCTTGCTTTAAGTTGACTGTTGTAAAATCACCACATCTTTTTAGGTATATACTTATGGAGAGTGATTATTTAAGCAGTGGGTAACCTGTCTATCTTTTCCAGCCTCGGATGACAGAGAGGTCACCTGTCAAATGAACGAGAAGAAGGGTCGGAATGAAGATGGACTAACCGTCCTGAAACGTCCCCTTTTTTTTGTTTGGATTTTAATTACATGTGCACCTGTAATGAAATTGTCAGGACGTAACCCCACATCATTGCACAGGTAAAGAACCTGCTTTCTGTCATCGGATATAATACTCACGTTATACTGTGGAAGACTAGTCCCAGTGGGGTCCGTAACCAACACCTGCGAACCCCCCCCCCAATCATCACACGGCTACGATTTCAACAACATCAGTGTCACCAACACCAGACACCCCTATATATATTAGCGTTGAATTCAGTTATTTTATATTTTTCATTGTCATTTTCTTTTAATGATAGGATTAATATTTCATATTTAAGTGTTTATATTTTATATTTTCTATATAATAAAGTGTTTATGTTGTCCAGTTTATTATTTCTTTTTCTATTCTTTCATTTTCTTGAGGACCAGCCTGAAGTAATACTGACTGAATTGTTACAGGCTGAGTAAGCCTTCAACAAGTGGGCGACCTTGCCAGGATCAACTCGACGAATCAAGATTCAACTCCATCTCGATCTACCACTGGAAACTTCAACGCCTGCATACCACGACGGGTTACCACCAGCCATGATAATCGAATCTCATGGGTAGAACTACGGTACAGGGTATTTAAAAGATTTGGTGATTGTTATAGTTACAATTTATTGTAAGTCCAGACAGGCAGGATATAATATTTAAGTTCTGCCACCTTTTGGAGCTTGAAACACACTTTGGAAGATTAGACTCCTAGGACGCACTAGATTTTCCAGGACAAGTGTTTGTTTCATTGAGCACTTTATTATATCAAGGGAACTGTCGTAGGACACTCTGATTTGTTGGTAAGAAGATTGGATGGTCCAAGTGACCCCATTCTACTTACTGTTTGCTCGGAGCGGCATATAACCCTCGTTTTCTTAAATACATATTGTTAATTGAAGTAGGGAATCGAGCCCTCGATTTATTTACATTTGAGCAGAGCAGGAATTGAACCTTCCGTTTTCTTTAATACCCATTTCATTTCCCTGATAGATAAGTTATTCTTGCAAGCATGAGGAATACCAGTTATTTTGGATGAACGCTGTAAGCAAGTTAGGAATAACATGGAAAAATTTAGAAATCTTTCATTAGTGCTAAGATCCAGGAAAGATCTTGAAAGAGTGGATAAGAGAGAGAGAAAAGACAACTAGAAAAGGAAAGAGAAGATTATAAGGAGAGAGAGAGATCGAAAGAGAAGAGAAAAAGGAGAGAGAAGAGAATTGGGAGAAGAAATCCGAGAAAGACAGAACGAGAGCGAGAAAGACCAAAAGAGCGTGATAGACTGACGTGAGGAAAGATCTAGGGAAACGTGAGGAACAGGCTAAGATACGTGAGGGACAAAAGCTAAGATGCGTGAGGAACAAGTTAAAATTAAGAGACTTGAGAAAAGCCAAAGATAGATAACACTAGTTACTAGAGAGAGTAAAAGGATCGCAGCATCGAAAAATCTCGCCTTGAATTAGAAAATAAAAAGTTAACTTTTACACAACAACAATTAGAGGACGGAGTAATGGAACAACTTGCAGCTATGCACATATTCCAACATCTATTGTTTACCTCCCTTCAAGAAGGTGAAGACATTACTTCATACATTATCAGGTTTGAAATACCGCTACCCCTCTGTGAAGGCCTGCTGGACACTGGGCTACTAGGTTGGTATGTTATTTTCTGGTACTGGCTTTGAATATCTACCAACTTTGTCGCAGGATATTCAATATGTAATTTATAACCTATACTGAAGAAGGCATTCCTTAAAGATATCAAAAACCACAAATTCTTACAGGAAAGATTTCATATGCCACCTTACAGCATGGTCCAGAACTTTCAGCCGTTACAAGTAATACTCTTTCGTTTGTTTCGACTTTTGGATAGAGATGTTCAGGAATTGATCACAGTTATGAATCTCTTAGAGACTTCATGGTTGCTGACCAGTTCCTGACAGCTCTTCCCCATCAGATACGAACATTCATCAGAGAACGCAACCTGATTAACGCTGAGGGACGGTTGCTAGGCTGCGACCTTTATGCCTGAGCTCACAATTCCCTATAAAGACCAAAGGGATCGAACCCAGGGCAAGGGTTTCATCAGTACTTAAGAAATCAAAAGCCTCTAGTGGAAAGTAAAATGACTTCTTTTATTCCTGTTTGTCATTTGTGTGGTGTTAGGGGACATAAAGGGGGCAGTAGGGCAAAATCTGTAACTCTGTTGTTTACCGTCCGATTTTATCCAGTTTTGGTAACACCAACAAAGTGGTTTCACTCTTTTCTTGAAAATATTTATCAAAGAATATTAACCTCAAACAACAACTGAGAGAAATGACCTGATTTACTGAAAATGCCCATGTGCCAAATTTTCCTCTTATATGGGACCACTAGTAAGGTTTTTTGACACTTGGTCTCCCGAGATAACAATGCTTATACTAATTTTTCTGTTACCCTTTTTCTCTAAATAAACTTATCTTTATTTCCCCCCAAACAAAAAAATAAAGTTTGTTAGTTCCTGGAATATTAGCAAAAAAATCTGCCCTTTAACTCCCATCATAACTCCCAAAGTATTTGGAATATTTCCAAAAATTTTGGTCACCGAAAAATAGAGAAATCATTGTTCTACAACTTTTGTGAGTATTATATTTCCATTTAATTTCAGTAATAAAGGGAGAAGTTTGGACATTAGGTGAATAAGTTACTTCCGAATATCCGGCCGGATCGCCGGCCGCCCCGTCTCAAAAAAAAAAAAAAAAAAAAAAAAAAAAATCGCGAAAAGGTTAGGGGAATCGCGTTTTGTTTGGTGTAATTCTTAGTAAACTGATGTTCTAAGTGCAGTTATCCTCTTTAAAACCCGTTTTCCTCTTTACTCGAGACTAATGAATGGGACATGGAGAAGGAGTAACTCAATATTTTCTCGAAATATTCCCGATAATCTTCTTTCGTCATATTATGGCCTATTTTATTCAGTCTAGAGTATATAACATGTTTTGTATGTTTTTGATTGATTTTATTTATAGTGTTTATTTATATCATATTAGATCAATTCTGATAGACAAAATAAGCCGTAGAGTTGATATATAAGCGTAATATGGTTGATTCCTGCTAGGTTGACCTCGGGAGCGGGAACAACTGCCGAGCGTTCCCCGTCTGTTCCCGGTTTCGCTAAGTCTGCGGATAAGTCCTCCGCCCTACTGTTTATGATGCCAAATAGTCAGTTATTATATTTAAAGAATAATGCAAGAAAAGGCGATAAAAATACAAGAAACAACTACTCTCAAAAAAATAAATGGGCCTGAGCAGACTCGGTACCAACATCGACGTCACCATACCTGATATAAATGACTACTAATTTCTTGTAGAAACGTCGTAGAACATTCATTCTGGTACATTGGTTGCCAAGAGTTGAGCTATTTTTCGTATATATAACTAATTTCCATATTTTTTCGATTTTTTGGGAGAGCGCGCGGAAAAGTTGCGCCTACTAAACCCCCTAATAAGGTCCAGATTGTCCTTCTAAGAGTCCAAAAAGTTGGAAGATGTTTAAAGACTGTAATGACCAAGCAACATCTTCTGTTCAGGAACAGTTAATGGACTTACATTTTACGAGACACTGGGATGCACATGTATAGTAATTTTCTGATAAGCTGTTTCCCTAATCTAAAGAAAACTCATTCCTTTGCTATACTTTTCAGACGACTTGGGCCGTACGGACAGGTTCTTTTTCCTACCATCCGTTGTTACATAAGGTCTAAATGGTTCACAGGTTGGTCTGAAGCCCGTACTAGCTCCCATCACTTCTTGCTCCGTACACATAGGTAATGTAAAAGGTGCCATTCTTCCTCTGAGGTTGACCTTCATCACCAAAGATGGACATAGTGTTTCAGATCCTCTTTCTGTAGAGTCATAGAAAGTCCCTGAAAGTTCCAGATGAGACAATGTCTCGTGAGAGATTCATGGGGATTAAAAAACCGTTATGATACTCTCGAAAGCGAGGTAGTAGGAAACACCGGTTCACTTTGTTTTAGATGAAAGTGAAAGTATCACCTCCAGATTCCATAAAATGTCTTGACGAGGCTCAGACCAAACCCTGGCTTCTCCTACTGCTAGATAAGAATATGATTTTCGTTCGGATTTTTAACCCCGTGGGTTAGCCCCCCAGGATAACCCAGAAAGTCAGTGCGTCATCGAGGACTGTCTAAACTATTTCCATTGGGGTCCTTATCGTGTCCCCCAGGATGCGAACCCACACCAGTCGACTAACACCCAGGTACCTATTTGCTGCAAGGTGAACAGGATAATAGTGTAAGGAAACGTGGTCGAAAATATTCCACCCCCGGGATTCGAACCCGGGGCCCTCCGTGTGTGAAGCGGGAGCTTTAGCCACCAGGCCCACCGGCCATCCTTTGATTTTTCCCCTGACTTTAAAAGCCTTTAGATATACGATAGGACCCTTTTGTCAATTTACAACCGTAATTGCCCCTTCTCTTCAGAATTTCCATAAGCCGCTAAACAAAATAAAGTTTATCCAATAAGGAAAAACTTTCATATAAATATGAATAATAAAAGTTATCTTGTACAAGTTCATTATTCAAACTAAATTCAGATGAGATAGACTATTCCATCCTTAGTTGTTCCAAGTCCAATGCAGAGAGACTGTTCCTTAAAAATGCCCATTACCCTCTGCCAGTGCCGGACATTCTCGCATCGAAAACCTTAAATAAAATTAGGGAAACCCATTTTGGGCTAAAATATTCCTCAGATGTGAACTACCTTTTGTAGATCGTGTAAAGTTTTGCCAACTGTCATCCCTCGCCGAGGTACCAGGCGAAGTACCTATGGTCAAAATGCCTATCTTTACGGTACCGTTAGAAAGAGTAGCTATTGACATCGTTGGTCCTTTATCTCCACTTTCATCTGGGGGACATAGATGTATATTAACATTAGTTGAATATGCTTCGAGTTTCCCTGAAGCCATACCCTTAAAGACCATAACTACTACAGAGGTGGCTGAAGCCCTTTTGTCCATCTTCTCCAGAGTGGGCATCCCTAGAGAAATTTTGTCTGACCGTGGGACACAATTCACATCTGACTTAATCTTACGCTACACCAGAGGGTCATTGTGGTCAATGTGCTTTTGTACAGTAAAATATGGCATGTGGCAGCTTTGTACCCTTTGGTGTATGGGGATGTCCGGAGATTGTTGAGCAGATTTTTCCGATTAAATCTGGGGTTCAGGATGAGATTTGGTTGAAAAGAGAGGTGGTAACACTTCCGGTGGCCTTGGGAGGGCTGGGGTTAATTCATTTGGAAAGAAGGTTGAAGAGTGTATATGTGAAACATGGGTTGCTAAGGGCTCGGGGGGAAGGGAGTGGAGGGTTGGGGATTGCTGCAGGGAGATCTTCGAGATGGTGGAGAGGGACAAGATTATGGAGAGATGGTGAGGAGTTGTTGCGTCTATTGATGATGGTCAGGAGCACGAGAAAACATGCGGGTAGGGTCCATGGAGAGGAAGATATGGTGCCTAGGGTGGCAGTGCAAGGAAGGAGTGTAACCCGATGTACGCATGGGAAGACATTTTGGTGCCGATTAAAATGGTTACGCTCCGGCCACGCGTGAGGGAGGTAGATGTAATAGGTTTCTTCACGAATATTGCCGGTCTGGGGTTGTTTTAAAACGAAATAGGCAATAAGGGAGGGTGGGGTGTGTCAGATTTGTGGGGTAGATGAATCAGCTTTTCATGTAGTTTATTTTTGGTGAAAGCCTAGGGATTGTGCGGGAATGGTTAGGGAAATGTAAACCGGATGTGGGGGGGGGGGAAAGGGTTGTCGGTTTTTGAGAGCGCTTAGTTTTAGATGTAGGTGGGGTTGGGGTAAAGTTCAAAGGGCAGTGGCTTACTTAATGGTTGATTTTGTGTAATATCATGGGCAATGAGAGACAAAGGGCGGAGGAACGTAGGATGCGCATAACAGGCATCCTTTTTATAGAACAAAGTGTCGCAACAGGGAAATATATGGTATGAGTTGGGAGAGGGAATTTCACGGAGGGCTACAGGGACTTACTTTCTTTTGAGGGATTTTATTTCTTTAAACGGGTCAGGGGAATGAACGGCTGGCCATCCCAGGGGGGGTGGGTGTTTTGCAGAGGACAATTGTGTGAGTGTGTGTGGAATTTTTTTTTTTATATTTTATTTAAAAAACAACAATACACATTATACAATGGAATGCTATACATACTCACATAAACAAAGATATGTTGAACCATTAAATACTAAAAAACAAAACAAATCCACGTTCCCAATCCCAGCACTAAACTTATACATAAGAAACACACTTTCGTTCAACCTTAAATGTTTGATACCCCCATAAAATGCCAACATACATTAACTGCACTCAGACAACCCAGACCTGAACAGACAAGGTGGGATTTTATTATATCCATAAAATACAACCAGTATCTTATAACAAAGGCTATATAATCCAAAGAATGTCACACTTATTTACATTGTAACATGAAAGTTATATACAAAGACATGTCTCATATAATCCGAGTTCATTGCCCACGTCATTTACTTACAACAAATACAAGAATGTATAAGATTTAATAAAAGAAGAACTATGATCGGATATTAACAATTCTCTATCACACAATCCAGTACATAAAAATAACCTATAGCTGATAGCCATATTACCACCAGTGTACACATCCAACAACATGTCCTACAAAACTACACCTCTTTTTTACAATAATTAATAATGCCAGGTGCAGACAATAATATTTACATGCACCGTTCTAAGAAATACTTAAGTAACCTAACGATTATGGTTATACCCCTACCTCATTAAACCTTAATGGGAATTTACAGAAGTTGGTGATGCATGAACAAAACAAAACAAAAAACACAAAAATATAAAAGTACATAGGAAAACAGATATGGACATTACATTGCTTTACACATCACAACCTGTATAAGCGGGAAGAATATACACCCACAATATTTAATATCAGATAATAATAAGCATTAACCATGAACTTCAAACTGTCATACATAACAACATGCATAACATGGAGTTTACACGTAAAATATCAGGAGAATACTATTACATGCTAACCCTCATCTTTAAAACTAAGCTTATGTAAATATTTAATATAATCCCAAGACTAAATTATATCATATTGATGAAACATGTCAAATTGGTTCTGCCCACACAAGGCGGGGCAATAAAACCCTCATAAGGTACTCCCCTACAACTAAATAAATCCAGCTTAAGATCAAACTTGTTAATGACTGGAACATAAGATCCTAATCTCCCTATCTGAAACACAAATTAAACATCTTGCCCATTGTATATTCGCTACAAGAATGGTGTAAAAGTATTACATCCTTTCTCTATATAGAATACAGCTTTTAAAGAAAGTACTTTTTTTTATTATTAAAAAACAAAAGAAGCGCTAAGCCCACAAGGCTATAAAGGAAAGTACTTGCAGCTACGTGTTTTTAAAACTACAAAAATACAAGCAACATCCGATCTAACTACTCTTTGACCTAACAACGTTACACTTGTTTTTATTTTAATTTTTTAACACATCTCATATCAATACAGAGGATTACAAGAATTCACTGGCAGTATCATTTTTTGTACATGTTTTCGGTCCTAGCATGACATAAAAACACCAAACAGGCTGCGTAAGCCACCTATCCTTGACAGTGAGTGCAATAATATAACCACAAACAAAATATGTAAATGTATGACTTCCGGTGTTACTGCATGAAAGACCATTGTACTGAACGCAAATAAAAATAATTCTCCAGGAACTAACCAGTTTTCACGAATGTACTGCTCTCACTAGCTCACTCCTCTCACCACCTACCACACTACTAGCACAACCTTAACACCAAGCACCCCCCCCCCCCCTCACATTAAAGGAGACCCGTCCCTTGCCATCTCTCCCACTGTTCCCTGAGAAGTTGGTGCTACAGAGAGATTACGATAACCTTCGAAAACACTTGATTCCCATCCCCCCCATATATTAAATCTATTCCTACAACACCTTGTCCAAAAGAACCTTGCTGCTACGCTTTATCCTCAACTGCCCTTTAATCTGCCTCATACTCCCAAGAAACATGCAAATAATCTGCCATACCATACATCAAAGAGCCCTCCCCACTTCACTTGTCTACCCCACTAACATCCATCGACAAAGAT
The DNA here is from genome assembly GCF_026875155.1 of Cherax quadricarinatus. Classification (NCBI taxonomy): domain Eukaryota; kingdom Metazoa; phylum Arthropoda; class Malacostraca; order Decapoda; family Parastacidae; genus Cherax; species Cherax quadricarinatus. The sequence continues at coordinate 6,457,423 of NC_069449.1, forward strand.
CTAAAGAAAAGACCAACTCCCCCCCCCCCCAACTACCTAAGAAAACCCCCCCGCCATCCAGACTCTCACCACGCCCAAAAGATGAACAAAAATATACCAGGGTGCATGATAGGCATTCCTCCTCCCCACAGAAGAAACATGTTGCCTCATCCATCACCAACCCCCACTTATGGCCAACATGTGCTTAGATGCAACCACATCCCATGAGAAACCGGTATACAATCTCCCTACCCTTGCTGGTATCCTAAGCTTTCCTGAACTCCCCCCATAAGACCCTCCAGTTATACATGGGTATACTGCGACCCCCTGCATATACACCCCTTCCCCCACACCACACCCACCACTGTGTTTACCTTCAACCTTTTAACCTGCCCACTGGTCAACTGAAGTCTTATTAACATCTTCACATCTTTCTCAAATCCCTACACACCCACCAGTTTCTAGCATCCCTCATCACCCTATCCACCCTCCACCCCTCTCCCCTCCCACCCTTATATTACCTCTGCTTTAATATCATATGCCATTACCCTAGGCCCTAAGGCCAACAAACCGTAGTCCCCCCCCCGTTTCCACCTCACATCAATGACCAGCATCCTTGGACAACACCAGCCCTCCAAACCCCCACACAAACCTCACAACCCTGCCTTCTGTATTTCCTGTATACCTGCACCCTCAAAGGGAACAACCTCCGCGCCACCCCAGACCTTACATACACTCACCGAGTTAATTACCAACGCCCTCTGCTGAACGCCACTGCACTGACCCTCAAACCTTTTAACTTGCTATAAACCCTACTCCGTTGACTGCTTCTGAGTTAATCCTCCTATATTCCTGCAACTGCTCCATTACCATATCCCATCACACCCCTATGTCTGTCACAACCGTCCATCCCATCTCACATCGCTCCCCAATCTCCCCCCAACCCATGTTCCTACTTCAATAACTAGACTTTGCAAATTAACTACCAATTCCGGGGAAACAGGCCCAAAACTCCTTATCACCCTCTCCCACTCCTTCTTAAAGCACTCCCCACTCCGTAACTAACACAGTTGTGTCATCCACATAACCTACTATTCCCCCCATGCTTCCCCCACTACCACCCGCAATTCCTCTCCAATGCTTCAAAGAAGAAAGGATGTTTGCACACATGCAAAGAGCAAACTGCGACAGCGGGCAACCCTGCCTTTATCCCTGTTCCATCCAACACTGGCCCCCCCAGCTTTCCATTAACCCTGCACCCCATGACAGCCCCCTCATATAGATTGACGCACCCCAACCTCACACCACCCCTCCAAAACCCAATTTCTCCAAACAGCCCACAAAAAGTACCCTCATCACGCAGTCATAGGCCTGAGCCCAATCCCAACCAAGGACGGCCCCCTCCCTGGCAGTTCTCTATAAAATCCCTTATCCCACTGTGCCAATTCATTCATAGTCCCGTCCCGGTATCCCATACTGCCCCTCATGTACGCTATTCCCAATTATCCTTCTTTAACCTGTTTACCAATACCATCGCAAAAAATTTGTAATCCGTACACATTAACGACAACGACATAAATCTCTCCAAACCCTTCTCCTCTCCCCCCATCTTTGGCACCAAAAAAACAACCCCAGTTCTGTGTTTTGCGCCACTACCACTTTTTTCAACATATAATTCAGAACCGCCACTAGGCACTCCCTCAGATCCTCCCAATGTGCTCTGTAAAAATCATTAGATAACCATCTATTCCCGGTGCATTCCCCTGACTCAACCCATTCACCACCTCCCCCACCTCTGCCCCCGTAAATGCCTCCCTCCAACAATTCCCGATCCCCCTGCCCCATACCCTGATGTACCCCTATAGCTCTAAATGTTTCTAACCCAACCACCCTCCCCTTCTCTTCAATTTCTCCGTAAACCAATAATCAGTATACCTACTCATAGAATCTGTGTCCCAGAGAGACCCCTGTCCTGCACAACAACCCTCCCCTCCCTCCACGACAATATTTGCCACGGTATTCCTCAACTGTCTGTCCCTTGAATTTTTTTCGGAGTACAAACCCGTTGGCTATATCACCTTTTAGTACGTCCTCCAATCCTGCCCTGACCCTGAGTGCATCAAAACGTTCAATAGCATCTCCACTAAACGACTTCTAAGCTCCCCATAACTCTCCCACATTACCTCCCCTACCCCCCCCAGAACAATCATTCAACTGGCCCTCTAAATAATTCTGCAATCCCAAACCTCCAGCGTGCCCGTTCCCCTGCCCTCTTCTTAAAAATCCGCAATTTGCACCTTTGCTGCAACTCCCACCAATCTAGCCAAATCCGCCTCCTCATCCCTACCCTCCCAAAACCCTTTTCACCATGTCCTGAAGGACCAACTTGATCTTCCTCCTTAAAAGCCTCACATTTAATTTCAATAACTCTGATATATTCTCGGAATACCATCCTCACCCGAAGGTCAGCCAACTCAGCTCTGTGGGTCAGATAAACCCACGTCTACTGTTCTAACCCTCTCCACTCCTATCCCCTGCCTCACAATAAATCCTATCCAACCTTGCCTCATTACTCCCCTGTACATAGTGTGCCTCGACCTATACCCCCCCCCTGCCGACCATAAACTACCACCCCGACATCAGCAGATGGCATTCCCGTAAGACACCCAACACGCAACCCCGCCCCCCTAGGTATGAACGTCTGCATGCCTAATCACACAATTCAACACCTCCCAATTATCGCGATATCAGGTAAACCCCTGAGATAGTAAACAATACGTCCCGAACAAAGTCTGTTTTATCCTCACGTACCAATCGTGGGCATATAAACTCCCACAAAACATACCCGCTCTCCCCCCACCACCCATCCCACACGAACAACCCTCCCCCCCCCCCAAATCCCTCCGACCCCATGACTCGCAATGGACTGTTCTCCTTTACTAAAACAGCCACTCTCCCTTTAAAAGCATTAGCCATGCTTACAAACAACTTATATCCACTCAATCACAACTCACTACATGACATATGGTTATGCTCTCCTGTAGGAAACAAACATCCACGTCATACCTTTTGAGGAACCACATCCAACAAACCCTTTTACTCAGTCTTTAGGCCATTACATTTATCGTACACACCTGAATGTCAAGGGGGAATGGCGGGGGGGCGTACCTCTGTGCCGCTGTGGCTTGCCTCACTACTTCCCTTCAAAGCTGCTCACACATTCCTTCCTACTCTTTTTAATAGACCCCCTACCCCCCCCGTCCCTCCCCCCCCCCCGATTTTCCTGTACTCCCCCCTGTAGGGGATTTGCGAACCACCTCTGCCATGCCTTCTTACCTGGTCTTGCTCCAGGTGTTAAAAACATCATCTAAATTCCGTCAACCCCGCTGCCGCTTCCTAAGCTGCCTCCCAAAGCCATCTCTTCCTCAGGTACATTCTCCCTGTGTACCTCTGCCACCCACCAAGTGTATCCTTTCCACTATTCCCTGTTACTTTCCTCTTCTCACTCAGCCCGTCAATCAGCCTGCTATCACTGTCCGTCCATCCATGTCCTCTCCTACCAAAGCTCCTCCAAGAATTCCTGGAAGCACAGACTCTCAAGGACACCTCCTGTGTCGACTTCCACCACTTCTCTCCCACCACCACAGCGTTGGAGTTAGGATCTCCCATCCTCCACCGGGAGTGTGACACACGTCCCCATCTGTTCTCCCCTCCTTCTCCACCTCCTCACTCCATAGAGGAGTCCCAGTTTTCGCGTCGCCACCACACTCGTCTGCTGGACCTCCTCGCACCGGGGCTGGCAACCCTGGGGCAACTCTAAACGTGCACATTGCGCCGCTATATGGTCATAAGAGTGCAAAGACGACACGTTCTCCTCCTTTGTCCCGCATGAAGAAACATATACCTGAGATTCTGTGCCTGTCAACATCAATACGAAGGTATAGGCTTCTTTAAGGTCAGCTTGATGTTGTATGAACTCCGGGAGGCCCACATATTGTCCATCCCGCCATACCCCTCCTCTATCCTCATGAATGATGACTCCGTAAGTGCTAAAAACTTCCTCTATACCAAACTTAGTCGCCTCAAAGGTACATTTTCTCACTCCGTACCCACGTATAGTAAGTAGACCGTCATGCATCACACATCCATCGTCGAGTTGAGGCACATCGGCGTTCCTGGTACTCCCCTCCACCACACGGCTGTTGAAACTAGTCCTCAGAAATTTCAAAAATACTTTTTTCATCCCATTAAGGGCCACCCCTACATTCCTCGTTAGGATGCCATATAGATCCCTAAAAATTGCGGGAAAAGTACGTTCATCGTACAGGGTTCAAAAACCCCTTAACACCAATGCAGATGTTTTTAAAAACCCTTTTGCCGGGTAATCCGCCATGTTTGACAGTGAAAACTGCGCAAAAACCCAGGTGAAGTGGACTACTGCGCAGCCGCCCCAAACCCCAATAGCGATACAACAGTGTGTGTGGGAAATTGTGAGGAAAGGATGTTGAGGTGATATCAATTGATACAATGAAAATGTCTTGGTTATTGTGAAAAACCGATGACATAATTTATCTAAGGATTCCTTCATTTTTTGGAAGGATGTACAAAGCATTTTAGTATTAAGCATATTTTAACCTTATTATACATGCCCCACATAAGACAATGTAACTTGTCATAAAATGATTTTTCATCCCTGTTTTTTAACTAGGGGAAGTTCGGGTTTATTGAAAAAGTAAGATCTTGCCTGGGGTTTTTTTTGCTTATATATTTTTATAGATTTTTTTTTTTTTTTTTTACATTTTCTTTATTATGTTAAATGAATATTTTTTTGATCTTGTGTAAAGCCAGTGAAACGGGTATTTTTCTTTTGGGGGGGGGGGGTAGGAGTTAAGTAACTCTCAAAGTAGGTCATGTAAACACATGTCATTTTTTTTAGTTTTCTAATGTTGTCCTTCTCGTGGGATGATGTATAGATTATCTCCGACAGTGAAAATAATCTTCGCGGGAGGGAATAAGTGAAATTTATTTGTGGTAGGTTTATTGTGTAGCGTGTTTTTAGGGGATATATTATAAATGCAATTACTAAAAGGACTGTTGGTGGTTAGAGTGGTGTGGCAACACGTTACTAGGCATGTGGGGGGGGGGGTTTAAATGCACGGTAGTGATTAAAACCCCCAACCGTGCACATATTAATTATTACCAAGGGTATATGAGGGTAGGGGGATTGGTTCTATGGGGATTGACCATCAGGTCAACTTTCCCTTGTATTATAGTGTCAGCCGTTTAGGCTGGTTTGGATTGGGGTTTAAAAATAATTGTCTTTGTTTCATTGTCCTCATCGCCCCGAGCCGTGGGACGAGCTGCGCAAAACGTTTCCTGTTGAGTTTGTTTTGGGGCAGTTTTTACCTGATTGAGGCTGCCCCTTTTTGGGGTTTGGGGGTTGGGGGGGGAAACTTTATTTCTCCAACATGGCGCTGAATACAGAAGAACAACACTGCCCCTGCATTGAAAAGGGATCCGGGGTGCGTCACAGGCCCCCAAATGGTTTTATTATTACCAGCGATCATTCCGAACCATGGTATGGGCAAATGAGGAATATGTGGTGTCGCATTAAATGGAATGACAAGCCCCCTTCGTTAAAAGGGACTTCTGCACAAGTCTACGAGGCTTGGTCGAAAAGTATCAGGAGACCATCATACCTTTAATACGGGGCGGTTTCGGTAGACCCAGGGTTTTTCCCTCGACATTTAACCTGGGTAAAAACCATTAATGTCCTTTTGGGGGGCCACGGGAATTTTGATATTACCAGTAAACTGCTTTCCCTTTGGGAGGGTTTTCACGTAGCCAAAAGGGGAGAGGGCAACTGGCCCCATATGCAGGTCGCGGAAAAGGCGCTATACATTTTAAAAGACTCTTCGACACCCTTTTCCTTCATATATTTGTTGAAAAAATTTAAAGGGACCAAGTCTATTTTAACGTATGCGGGGCAAAAACGTATTTTTCCCGGCTATGTGGGAATATGCCCCAAAATTTGGGGCGCAGGGGGGGAAAACCAAGGGGGAAACCCCGAAACAACAGCAACGGCAACAGCACAAAGCAGCCAGTGGGCGGGGTTTGGGCGATGAGCAAAACCCTTTCTTTTTCTACCCCCCCCAACAACGGTTGCCTTTGGAGTGAGGGGGTGGACAAAGAAAAGGAGCTAAAATCCCCAATTGTAACGCTTCAAGGAAAATCCAGCCCATTGGACATACAAAAATTTTTTGAGGAGAACTACCAAATTATGGGTAAAGGGAAGGGGCGGCCGTCTTTGGTAAAGGCTTGGGATGACTTGTTAGAGGAATCGTCCTAGATCAGGGGGAAGCCCCCGGCTTATTTCCTGGGGAAGGCTGTAAATTTAGGGGAAAGGGGCAAAAAGATAAACGGTTTGTCGACGAGAGTTTCCAAAAGGGAAATTGAAGGTGCATGCAGTAGAGGTGGGGGGTTGCATAAAGGCCCTTCGGTAGAGGGTAAAAAAATGCAGGTGAGGGCGGGCCCAACAAAGGGGGACTGCAGCAAAAATGGGATTCTGAGATGGCTAACTCCCCCCCAACCCCCGGGGAAAAAGTTTTTGGGGGGAGGTACAAAAAGGGGAGGGAAGGGGGAAACCAAATCAAGGGGATTGAAAAGGGGTTTTTCCCAAAACAAAGGGGGGAGGGACAAGGTGTTGAAAAAACGAACTGGGGTAAAGTCAAGGGGCCGGGGACAAAAAAAACCCATTTTTTTGAATTAAAAGTGTTTTACTATAAATTTTAAAGGGGGGGGGTTTGAGAGCTGAGGGGAAGCTTAAGGGGTTTTAAATTGATTTTTTTGGGGCAACTTGGTGGGGGATGGGGGTATTCTTACAGGAACTAATTTTAGGCCGGGTTTATGATTTGGGATATAGTGGTTAAAATGTGTACAGGGAACATGCGACACTTTGAAAGGGGGGGCGGGCCATTTTGGAAAAGGAAAAACTAGCCCTTATAGAAAGGGGCGTAGGAAGGGGGGGAGGGGAGGGTAATTATTTTTGGAGGAACTTGGGGAAGGGTCCCATTTTTTTTAGAAATTTGTATATGGCCCGGGCTGAGGGTGACGTGAGTTTTTTAAAACAAAAATTTTTTGGGGACGTGCTGGTCTTTTTTTTACGGGGTTTTAAACCGAATTTTTGCAAAAATTTAGGGGGAGATTGGAATTCCCGTGATACGTCGTAAAGTGTGGAGCCCAAGGGGGGGTTTTTGTTTGGGTATTTTGGGGGGATATATTGCCCCGGGGGGGTTTTTAAAGGATGTGGGGTGGGGGGGGGGGGGAAAGGTAAGAATACCTTCATTAAACGAGGTTATGCGGCGGGGTTGGACCGAAGAAAGGGCCTGTGTTTTTACTGGGGCGGGGGGTGGATGTGATAGATGTGGTTTTTTTTCGGATCATAGAGGAGTGGAAACAATGTGGATATTGAGGGGGTTCCTCGGGGGGGTCCATCAAATTTTGGGAAAATTTAATTTAAAGTTTTTTTAAAGGAAGAGGATTGTCTTTTTTTTTTCTTTTTACATATGGGGGGATCGTTTTTGTGGGAGAAGCACCAGGGGGTGTTTCCCCTGGTTTTTAAATTTTGGGGGAAAAAAATAGCTAAAAAACGTATTAAGGAATATTAAAAATTAAACGGGGAAAGATAAAAATCATTTTCAATTTTGGGTTTTTAAAAAAATTTAGAGGGGCCCGTTGCGCGACTGTTATGCACAAATTTAAAGCTAATTATCCCCGGGTTTTTAAAATTTAAAGTTTTAAGGAAAAAAATCCGGGAATTTTTCAAAAAGAGAGGTTTTTTATGGGGAAAAAGGCCCTTTAAGGGGGGGATTGAGGAAAGGGTTTTGTGGGGAAAATCGGCCGTCGGCGTGGTGTTGCGGAGGGCAAAAACACACGTCGCAAAGGGAATGGAGTTAATGGGGTTGAATTTCAGGTAGGTATCAAGGGGGATAAAGTTGGGCCAGGTGTTTTAAAGACGACTGAGGGGGTGAGTGGGATAAATTTATGCTTTGGGGTTTGTTGAAAACGCAATGTTGGGAAAAAAGTAAAAATCATTACAGTCAAATTTGGGAAAGGGTTTTTGCAGGGGGTTTTTTTTGACAGAGCATGTCGATTCGTTTTGGAAAGGGGCCCATAACGGAGGGGCGAGACATGTGAAGCTTTTTCCGGGGGGCAATTAGGGAAGGCACCAGGGTTTAAAGGGGTTTCCCAGTGACCCTTTTTTCTCCAAATTGGGGCGTTTTTTAAAAAATTTTTGGTAAGATTATTTAATATCCTTAAGCCCGGGGTCGGTTCTAAAGGGACAGCAGCGGATGGCTGTGGTCGTTTTAGTGCCCAAAAAAGGGGAGCCATTAACAATTTTTAAAAACTATCGTTCTATTTCGTTTTTGTGTGGTTTTAAAGATTTTTTTCAAGAATTTTAGCTAACAGAATAAAAAAAGGCCTGGGGGAAAATGATCGGGTTTAAAGGGGGCAATATGGGGTGCCGGGAAGGTCATGTATGACGGGCATGGGTTTGATTAGAAAATTTTTATTGAAGAAAGATAAAATTGGGGGTTGGGGGGGGGGGGGTTGGCTATAGATTGGGAGGCGGCATATGAAAAGTGAAAAAAAAGGGAAGCGTAAAAAGATTATGAATGGCAGGGGTTTGGGGAGGAAAATTTTATCTTTGGGGCCCAAAATTTTTGTATCAAGATGCATCCTTGCGGGTTTCAAAGGTTTAAAAGGAAGGTTAGGAGAACCCAAAAACCCGATGAGGGAGGGGGCCCACGTCAAGGGTTTTCCCCCTTTTACAAATATTTTTTTTTTCGTGTTTTTAGGGTCCCCCCTTTTTTAGAGGAAAAAAGGGTCTTTTTGGCACAAATGGGGGTTGGGGACGAAAGGGGTGGGGGGGGTGGGATTGTTGGGGTATGTTGAAGACACAACGATTTTATTTAAATGGGGAACAGGATTTCCTCGGGGGGAAAAAATTAGTAAATTTTTTGAAAAGGCTTCTGGCATGTCAATTTAAAAAGGAGAAAACGAAGTACAGTGGACCCCCCCCATAGGCACCCTTTAAACCGTTCAAGAGGGCTGGGTTTATGCGAAATGTTCGGGTATTGGGAATTTAATTTTTTTCCCCTAAGAAAAAAAGGAAATAAAATTAAACCGTGCAAACAACCCCAAAAGTATGAAAACAAAAAAATTTTCCCACATGAAAAAGACCTTTTCCTTCACACAAAACCCAAAGGAAAACCCTGCACAAAAGTAGAGTATACATGCACAAATATATTGTGCATGTACTACTCTAATAAATGAAGAATAAATGACACTTTCCCCTTTTTTTAAGAAAGCAGGGAATGACGATGAGACACTGGTCCTGGGGGGCCTTTTTCCCTTAGTACTGTAGGTCCTGTTTTTGGGATTTTTTTCCAGAACAGGCCTTATCACACTGGATGTTTACAACGATTCTTAAATCTCTCAAACCAACCTTTTTTGGCCCCTAAATTCCCCCAAAATGAGCACTAGTTTTCCAAAGGGATTTTTCCCCGTTCACCTTGGGGGTTTTGTCCGACTGATTTGGGGGGCATCCCGGGGGACAAGATTAAGGAAACCCCCCAAAGGAAATAAATTTGACAGTCTTTCCCTGACCTGACTTTTTTTGGGTTTTCCTGGTTTGGGAAATCCCCTGGGGGTTTAAATTTTTTCTTGGGAAATTTTCAAAAAGGGCCCCACCCAAAAACGGTGGTACAGCAGCAACAAAGCAAAAAGCACAGCAGCACAGCAGCACAGACATGCAAAAGCAGCAGCAGCAGCAGCAGACGAGCTACAGCACGGGAGCAAAAGCAGCAGCAACATGCTACAGCACAGCAGCAAAAGATGCCCACAGGGAGCAACTGACGATGTTTTTCGGGACCCGGAACGATGCTACAGCAACAAGCACAGCAGCAGACGATTTCTACAGCAGCACAGCAGACATGCTCCAACACCCAACCCGCGATGTTACAGCACCACAAACCTGCTACAGCAGCACAGCAGCACAGACGATTCTACAGCAGCGCAGCAGAAAGAAGCTTTCGCAGCAACTGACGATGTTTACAGCAAACCCGCAGACCCATGCTAAAAAGCAGCAGCAGCAGCACAACGATGCAAAAGGGAAACAGCAGCAGACATGCTACGCACAAAATTTACGATGTTACGCACCAGCCGACGATGCTAAAAGCAGCAGCAGCAGCTAGAGACGATGCAAAAGCACCACCCGACGAAGCTAAAAGCACCCAAATGACGATGTTACAGCACCCCCCAGACATTCTACACAGCACAGCACAAACAACGAAAGCTACAGCACAAAATTTACGATGTTACAAACACCAGCAGACGATCTACAGCACAACCCGCAG
>NC_069449.1:6468319-6489332 GCF_026875155.1 Cherax quadricarinatus
GGAAAGGGCACCCCCAACCCTAGGTAAAGGAAGGGAAGAATCGGGAGCGAACGGATGGGTTCCTGACACAAAACGGGGGAAGGGTTGTTGTTGAGTTGACCTTGGTAAGGGGGGAAAAGGGGGAAAAACCGGGAGCAAACGGATGGATTCCGGGGAAACATGCCCCTGGAAAAGCAGAATAAATGCATTGGGCTGCCCTTGGGGAAGTGGGAAAGTGGCGGTAGAGGGATGGATTCCGGATACGAACCTGGGAAGAAAGAATAGGGCTGTTTTGGGAAAGGGGGGAAAGGGGACCCACCTAGGTGACCCAAGGGGGCCCCAGACCCTGACCCGGGGGAAGGCACTGACCTAACCGCTGCCCTTTGGGAAAGGGGGGAAGGGGAAGACATCGGGGCGAGCGGAGGGATTCCGGGATACATGAACTTGGAGAGGTTTTTGTTGAGGTGCCCCTTAGGTAATGGGGAAGGGGAGACATCCGGGAGCGAACGGGGTTTCCTGGATCTAACCTGGGAAAAGTATGAATACACAGTTGGGGGCTGATTGGGAAAGTGGGGAAGGGAAGATATCGGGCGGTAGACGGATGGATTCCGGGGATACAGAACCGCGGGGGGCAAAAAAATACGGGACTTTGGGGAAGGGGGAAGGGAGTCCACCGGGGTACACCATGGGGGCCCCTAGAGACACGACCGGGGGAAGGCACTGATAACTCGCGACCTTGGGGTAAGGGGGAAGGGAAAACTGGGACGAAGGAGGGATTCCGGATACATGAACCTGGGGGCGGCAAGAATACGGGTTTGGGTAGTCTGACCATGGGGAAGTAGGAAGGGGAAAATTTTCCGGAGGCGGACGGATATTCCGGGACACAGCCCGGGGGAAGCTGGGGGCGCTAAAAGGGCAGAGAGAGAGAAGAGAGAGAGAGAGAGAAGGAGAGAGAGAAGAAGAGGAGAGAGAGGAGAGAGAAGAAGGGGGCGACCTTGGGGAAAGTGGGGAAGGGGGAACATCCGGGGCCCACGGATGGATTCCGGACACTAACCTGGGGAAAGCAGGGGGGGGGGGACCTTAAGACAACCACGGCCCCACTGGAAAAGGTTGGTAACTCAGAGATAACTCCTGGGTGACAGTGTCGAAAATAATATTTTTATTATTATTTTTTATTATTATTTTTATTATTATTATTTTTAAATTTTTTATTATTATATTATTTTAGGGCTCTATTTGCTAATTTGATTCAAAAGCGTCACCCATTGTGGTGTTATTCCACCCACCTCCCTGAAGTACCCACGATGGTGTTTTTTCCCACTCCAGCCTCCCTGACAGAGCGACGGTAGTGTTTATTCCCACCCAGCCTTCCGACAGTAGTCACGATGTCTTTTCCCACTCCACCTTCCTGACGTAGTCACATTTTTTTATTCCCACTCCAGCCTTCCTAACGTAGTCACGATGTATTTTTTCCCACCCCACCCCTTCCAGTACCCCAACGGGGTGTTATTCCACTCCACCCTTCTTGACAGTAGCACTGTGGTTTATTCCCACTCCAGTCTCCCACGTACAACGGGTTTTTTTTTCCTACCCCGCCTTTTTGACAGTATCCCCGGGTGTTATTCCCACTCCAGCCTTCTTGACAGTTTTCCCTGGGTGGGTTTTTTCCCCACTCCACCTCCCGCAGTAGCCACGGGGGTGTTTTTCCCACCCCAGTCACTCTCATAGGGCACGGTAATGTTCTTATTTGTATCCTTCAAAGGAGTTAACTTTAAAAAAAATACAACAGAAATTTGTTCAGTTTGTTGATTAACCAGAGAAACACTGAAACAACAAAATTTGTCAATATTAGTTGGGAGTGGTAAGCGAGGTGAAGATGGCGGTCCCCCTGGTACATATTTTGGGTCCCTTTAAAACATAACGCAGGTCACCTCGGAAGCCCCGGGACCTGAAAAATGCGGTGAACCTCTATTTTAACAATATTTATGTAAGCAAAAATGGTGTGTTGCTGAGGCGGCCCCCAACAGTTAGGGTCTTCAATACAAAATTTTTCCCCCTACAGAGTACGCACATTCATTTAATCAAGGCACACAGAAGCATGAATGAAACTGAGAAATTTATAATCATGTGTACCCCAGAAAGGTACCCCCGTATTGCATAAACCTTACGTTCTTCTCTGTTCCGTACTTTTCCGGGTTTTATTTTACTAATCTTCTGTGTTACTGTACTTACTTTTTGTATTACAGTACTGTACTGTTCTTCTGTTTTACTGTACTGTTTTATTACGTACTTTATTTACTTTTCTTCTGTTTTAATTTACTGATCTGTGTTGCTGTACGGTTCCTGTTTTTTGTTTGGTTTTTTGTTGCTGTTCTGGTCTTCCCGGGGTTTCTGTACTAGCTTCTGTATGTTCTGGTCTTCTGTTTACTTCTGGTCTTTTGTGTTACTGTATGGGCTTCTTGTTACTGTACTGGGTTTTTGTGTTTCGTACTGGTCTTCTGTGTTACTGTACTGGCTTCTGTGTTACTGTAGGGCTTCTCTACGTTCGGTCTTCTGTGTTACTGTACGGTTTCTGTGTTACTGTACGGGCTTCTGTGTACTGTACGGCTTTTTTTTTACTGACTGGTTTCTGTTTACGTACGGGCTTCTGGTTTCCTATGGTCTTTGTGTTACTGTATGTCTTTCTGTGTTACTGTCCTGGGCTTCTGGTTTTATGTCAGCTGACGTCTTTCCCCCTGAACAAGAGAATGGAAAAAAACTAAAAATTATTGATGGGGTAATAAATTTTTTTAAGGGTTTTGATTAAAAAAAAATCAAATAAAAATTGGCCCCTGTTTTCCAGTAGGGTCTGAACAGGGTTAACTTAGTCCCCGGATGGTCTTGGTGATGTTTTAGAAGAAATAGTGTTTTACCCGGGTGGGGTTTCGCCATGTTCTGGAATCCCTGTTACTATTGGCCCCCATACTACGTTAGATTTCAAGGGGAGGCCCTAATGTCCCACACGTCCTCTAGACGGGGCATTTTCCAATTAATTTGCGTCTACCCCGGTTGACCAGGCCCCAACGTATTATAATAAAAAAAACACACTGGTTATATAAAGGGGTTAAATAATAAACACTGAAGAAAAAAAAAAGGGGGGTATTTTACTTATGTCATTTCTGTAAAACCCGGTAAATAAGTTTAGCCTCAGCCCCCTAGATGGGATGCGGCGGTAACACGCTAAAGGGTTTTTGAGGTCTGAACCCATAAACCCCCCTTTCTAAGGGCTTTTTTCCCCTCACATATCTCCTTTCCAAAACTTTGTAGGAACTTAAATTTTGTTTACAAAAAGGGAAAAATACTATGATAAACCCCCGGCTCAGCCCCAAACTGAAGTGGTTTTTTGAGCCAGATATATATACAACTTTAAACTTTTAAAACTGGGTAGCCAAAGCCCACATAAGAGTCGGGTATTTAAACCTTTGAATTTTTTCCCGGGACATCAGGGCTTGTGACTGTTTCAAGCACAGAGAGTTTTCTTATAAAATAGTATTTTAAATACTATACCCCAACCATGTAAACATTCCTTCTCCACGTGGAGTATCTGATTCCTTCGGGGAGAAGCTTTTTACGGGGGGAAATTTAGGGGAAAGGGAATTAATAATACTTAGTAGAACATCCCAAAAAAGACAAAAGAAATTTATTAATATCAGGTAATTTCAGAACAGCGGGGGGGTTTGGAAAGTTTCTTTTAATTTACCGAAGGTTTCTGCAGCCTCTTCAGAACAAAGAAGAGGTTTGGGTTTCATTCTTTTTTTAAAAAAATCGTGAGAAGGAAGTCAGACCTCTTAAATTAGTACAAAAATTTTTATAGAAATTTTCTGACCCTAGGGAAATTTCTTAGCAATTTTTTTTTATTTGGGGAAGAGCCTTTTTAGAATCTTTAATCTTGTTAGGAAGAAGTGGTACATTATTATCAGAAATAATAAACCCGACAAATTAAACCTTGAAATAGCCAAGAAAACATTTCCGTGATTTAATTGTAAGGCCATGAGCTGTTAGTCATTTTAAAACAAGCGACAGTGTAGTAAGATAATCTTCCCAAACCTGGGTCATGATATAAATATTATCGAAATATTTTGAAAAATTCTTGAGGTCAGAAAGGACTATTCTCATAAGCCGGATATACGTGGCACACGCGGTCACCAAGAAGAAAGACATTGTGCGATATTACATTAGTCTTCTTTGAGTAGGAAAGTGGTATATGGTTCAGAGTCTGGGAGTAATGACACTTGATGGTACGCTTGTGAGATGTCTAATTCAGAGAAGAATTTACAGTCATGAAATTTATACAAGTCATACTCGATTACTAACATGGGCTCCGCGTCCCATTTAGTGACAGCATTTAAATAAAGAAAATCTTGTGCTAGTCGGTAAGAATTGTCTGGTTTCTTAATCGTGACAACAAGTGAACAGAAAGCTGATTTAAAAGGTTCAATGATATTTTACTTTAGGAGTTTGTCAACTTCGTTATCAAATGTTTTCCGAAAGTGAACGGGGACAGGATAGAGCTATCCAACACCCATCCTATAGTCTCCCAGCGCACTTTAACACCCATATTATACTCTAAGATAGCAGTCCAGCACCCATCCTATACTCTCCTATAGCACTCCAACACCCATCCTATACTCTCCTAGATCACTCCAACACCCATCCTATACTCTACTAGATCACTCCAACACCCATCCTATATCTCCTAGATCACTCCCAATTACCCACCTATACTCTCCTAGATCACTCAAACACCCATCCTATACTCTCCTAGATCACTCCAACACCCATCCCTATACTCTCCTAGATCACTCCAAACCATCCTATACTCTTTCCCAGATCACTCCAACACATTATATCACCTAGATCATCCCCAAAACCCATCCTTATACTCCTTAATCACCCAACACCCATCCTATACTTCCTAGATCACTCCAACACCATCCAATACCTTCCTAGATCACCCAAACACCCATCCTATACTCTCCTAAAACACTCCAACACCATCTAAATCTCTCCTAGATCACTCCCAAAACCCATCCCATACTCTCCTAGATTTCTCCAACACCATCCTATACTCTCCTAGTTACTCCAACACCCATCCTGTACTCTATAGATCACTCCAACACCCAAACTTATATTCCTAGATTCACTCCCAAAACCCATCCTATTACTCTCCTGATACTCAATACCCTCCTATCCTCTCCCAAATCACCCCCACACCCATCTATAAATTTTCCCCGATCATCAACCCCTCCATACTCTCCAGATTACTCCACACCCATCCTTAATACTCTCCTAAATCATCCAACACCCCTCTATACTTCCTAGATCACTCCAACACCCATCCATACTCCCTAGTTTACTCCAACCCCCCACCCTATACTCTCCAAAATTCACCCAACACCCATCCTAAAAACCTCCTAAATCACCCCCAACACCCATCCTATACCCCTAGATCCCCCCAAACCCCCACCCCAATACTTTTCCTAGATTACTCCAACACCCACCTATACCCCCCCAAACCTAAACCCCCCAAAAATTTTTTTCCCTATACCCTTTAGATCACTCCAACCCCTATCCTATTCTCTCCCTTACACCCCAAAACACTCTTTAACATATACCCCAAAAGGAAATCAACACCCACGTATACTATCCCTTTAAACTTAAAAAACCCATCTTAAAAAACCCATCTTATAAACCCATCTTAAAACCCATCTTATAAACCCATCTTAAAAAACCCGATCTTAAAAAACCCTTTCTTAAAAAACCCATTTTATAAACCCATTTTACAAACCCATCTTTTTAAACCCCCACTTATAAACCCATCTTATAAAACCCATCTAAAAACCCATTTTTATAAACCCTCTTAAAACCCATCTTATAAACCCATCTTAAAAAACCCATCTTTGTAAACCCATCTTAAAAACCCATCTTATAATGTCGGGGCCATTTTTTCCATTTTCTTTTTTTTTATTTTTAAAACCAAATTTATTTTTTTTTTGGGGTGAATTTTTTGGGGGTGCAAAGTAGAAGAATGTGAAAAAATTTTTTCAGTATGATGGGCCCCAACAAACAACATAGAAAAAAAAAATTAAACCCTAATTTTGATATAGGCAGCATGAAATGAAAAAATTTGGAAACAAAGATTGGCACTTCCCGACTTTTCCAACGGGTTAAATACAACTAACCCCGACTTTTTGGACTTCCCAAAACATCTAAAAATCTTATTATCAGGGGTAAAAAAAAAAAACTTTTAAATTTAATTTTTTTGGCATTCTCCCAAAATATTTTCCAAAAATATTTTCCTTTTTAAAACCCCCCCCACAAAATAAAAAATTTTGAAAATTTTCCCAAAAAATCAAAACGTAAAAAATTTTCAAACACCCCTTTTGGTTTTATATTGCCCTTTAAAAATCTTTTCAATCCCAATCATTAAAAGGGATTGAAAAGGGGAAAAACAATCCAACATGGAACGGGGCCAAAAACCTTTTAAAAACAAAATTTGTGGGGGAAACTCTCAAATTCAAATTCAAATTAAAAGTTTATTCCCTAAAAGGGATTACAATCTGATTTACAGAATTTGGTTATTGTGGGTTTTTACATGTAGTAAAAAAATAATTGCAGAGGGGTACCCACTAGAACGCCTAGAAAGGCTAGGAAATTTTGGGGGCAGATTTTAATTTTTAAATCTTAAGTTAAAATTTTTACAAAATTAAAAGGTAATTGGTTTTAAGGATAAGTGCTAAATACAAATTTTTGGTGAGTTTACAATGTGAATGTTTTTTTTTGGCACAAATCCCAATTTCAGTTTTGGGAAAGTATCACGGCCAACTTTTTGACTATTAAGATTCAAAAATTTTGAGATTGAGTTTGTTTTTTTCTTTTTAAAGGCCCAAAGGGGTGAGTGAGTGAAAAGTTTTAACCACCCAGGGGTTTTCCGTATTATTATTGACAGGGTGTATCAGGGAGATAAGATGTTTTTCAAAAGGTATTTTTGGAAGGTGATGAATGGCCCTGCATTTGGGGGGGGGAATTTTCCGGTAGGGTGTTACAAAATTTTGGGGCCCTTTGACATACATTGAATTTTTGTAAAGGTTTAGTGGGACACGGGGAAATGTCATAGAGATTTTTGTGTCGGGTGTTGGGGCCTGGGGTTTTCCTTCACAACTTAACCAAGAAAGGGGTTTTTGGGTAAAGGGTTTTAATTTTGGGAATTTTTAAAGGCCTTAGATGTAAAATGCACAGTGGGAAGGGTGGGGATGTACTGAACGGGAGAATTTTAAAATCTTTTTAAGAGTGGGGGGTGTTGTTCCCGGGGAGGGGTTTTGGGTGATTTTTCTTACGGGGCCTTTTTTGCTGGGTTTTTTATTGCTTTTGGTGTGTTCGGAAAGTTAAAACCCCAAGCACAGATACATAGGTGGGGTTATGGATAAATAAGTAAAATGGAAATAGGGGTGAAAGGGGGCATTTTTGGGGCATTTGTTTTCGTACTTGGAGAGGACCCCAACCTTTTTTGGATATTTTTTTTGGGTTTATGTTTGGAAAAGGGTGCTGAAGTTCGGGTTGTTTTGGGAGGTATGGGCCCCCTGGGAATTTTTCCCCCCTCTTACCCGGGCAATTAGTTTTGGTCGATCAAAAATGTTATTTTGCGCATCTCCTGCTTTTGCTACCAAAACATAATTAGTGGGTTTTTGTAAACTTTAAAGCTTAAGTTATTGGCTGTCTTTCCAAGTCGTTTTTTTGATCACTCCTCTTTAAAACAAGGGTGTTAGGTTCAAGATTAAGGGTGAGAATGAAAATAAGCCCGTGTCGCCCAGCAAAGAGAAGGGGGTTCAGGTGTCGAAAAACGTTTGGAAATCATTGATGTATATGGGGAAGAGCGGGGGACCAAGGACACTTCCCTGGGGAAACTCCAGATCAAGGGGCTGGTTTTTGGGATGCTGTGTTTTTAAGGGTGAAAAATTACTGATACCTATTATTAAGGAAAAGATTTGAAATATGCAAGCGCATGACCTCTTATACCAAAAATGGCCCCAATTTTGGGGAGTGGGATGCCGGGGTCAAACGTGTCAAAAGCTTTTCTTGGGTCAAAAAAAAATTCCTATTTGGAAAAACCTTTTTTTTAAATGCTGTTGAAAGCAATCTAGCATTTTATGTTTGGGCAACGTTAGTGCTTTTTTTTTTCCTGAACCCAAAATTTGGGCAGGGTTGAAATTTTTTTTGTGACGTTATAAATAAATTTAAAGTCCCCGTGAAACTTTTTTTCCTCAAAGTTTTTGGATAAAATTTGATAAGTTTGATATTGGCCTATATTTTTTAAATCGTGGGGTTCACCCCCTTTTATGATTGGTGTAACCCTTGACGCCCCTGATATTTTCGGAAGGGTTGCTAGTTTTCTATTTACTTTTTTAAAAAGTAATGAGATAGTATGGCAAAGAGGACATGGGCCACTCTCTTGTACAATAAGGGTGGAAAATGGCCCAGTTTCCCTGAGTTTTTTTTAAAAGTAAATTTAAATAACTGGGTGACTTCCGGGGGCTCATTTTGGGGGCAAAAATAGAAAAATTTTGGGGAATTTCCCCCATCTGGGTTTAGTCCCCTCAGGGGCTTTGGTACTGGGTTTTTATTGGCGAGTTTAAAAACCAAATGGTTGCGATGAAGTCTTTTATCTGTTATGGTCAGGGGGTTTCCCGTGGGTTTCCCTTAGGTTTATTTTAGGACAAAAATCTTGTTTTTTTCAGTTTTGGGGGTCCCTAAATCTGAAGGTTTTTTTCCGGTCTTTTTAAAACCCTCTTTGTCATGAATCTACGAAGTAGAATATTTTTTGGCTTCTTTATTACTTTGTGAGGCCCTAAATGAATATTTTTAAAATTAAATCTTGTGTTTTAAAGCCCTTCTATATTGTTTTTCCCATTTTGGGATTTTCTTCAAATGGATTTCAGAAGGGTGCGGGTTTACCCAAAGGGAAACCAAGGTTTGTTTGTGATCTTTTCTTTTTTTAATAGGAAAATGTTTTTTTTAAATAGCCCTAAATATTTTTTTTAAAAAAAATGCCCTGTCCATCTTTCAATACAATTGGCCTTGGAATTTCTGTAGGCCAGTCAACAGTCTCGGGTCCCTGGGGAACTTCCTTTTTGGGAGGGCCTCATCATGGAGTCAAAATGAGACTTTTTTTAATTAAAGTGGGGTTTACAAATGTTTTTTCAAAGGAAGGTAGGGAATGGTCTGAAAGTGTTTAAAATGTGATTATTCCGTTTAAGGGGGGCTAGTATATTGGTCCATATGTGGTCATTAGGGTTGCACTTTTTTTCCGTAAACCCCGGGGTTTTTATTTTATTGTTGGTATGAGAAGTGTGTTTTTCAATTGTTGATGAAATCATTCCCAAGGCTAAAACAAGTGGGCCAAGGTTGATGTTGAAGTCCCCCAGCAAGAGAAGGGGGTGCTTTTTATTTCCCTTTTTCTGTTTGTTATAAGTGCCTTTTAAATTTTTCACTGAAGTTTGGGATGTTTTTTGTGGGGTATCCGGGAAATGGCACCGAAGTTATAGGTCTTAAAGGGTTTTTTTAAAAGGTAAAATTTTTCAAAAATGTTTCTCTATATTCATCACAAAGGGAATTGGTGCTAATACCAAAATAATTGGTTAGGGTAAAAGATTTTCAATACCACCCCCAACTTGGTATGGTCCCGCAGTTGTGGGTTGCTGTTTTATCCTGGTAGAGGGTAATAACATTGTTTCCTGTTTAAGCCAGGTCTCAGAAGAATAATGCAGGAGAAGGGTGTCTTTAGTGATTCAAAGGGGTGCCAGGGGTCATCATAGTGTTTTCTTAAGGACCTATGTGTGTTAAGTACTGATAACTTTAAAAATTGTTTTGGGAAAAAGGGTTTCTTTTGATGCTTTTAGTAAAGGCAGTTACTTTTCCCAAAAGTTTTGATTTTGGTTTTTGATTATGTAGGGTTTTGATCAGGTTAAAAAATGATCAACAAACACTAGGTTTAAAAATTTGGGGGGGGGGGGGGTTTATATCCCGGTTTTTTGTTGAGGTTTTGTACTGAAATCTGTAAACGGTGGGAAGCTTGGGCAATTTTATAGCTAAACATTTTTTGGGCATGTAAGTAAAGTCACTAATACACAACTGAAGTTGGGTTTTTTGTCTATGTTTGTGCTTTAAAAACAAATACAACAAGGGATAAACTAATAAAAAAAAAATACAAAAATTTAAAAAAACACAAAACTCTCACTTGTAAATTTCACTAAGGTCTAAGTAATGAAATTTGGTACTGACTAGTATTTACTAGAATGAGCATAGTACAACCCAGTTTAATCTAATGATATAAAAAAAAGGGACAAGACCTCAAATTTTAATTTCAAATAAGGTGTTTATATAAGTTGTTTTACAAGGAAAAAAGAGAAAACTAGATTTAAATTTTACAAGAAAAATTACAATTAAAAAGGGAGCAAAAAAAAATAAATATAAAAATATAAAAATATATATATAATTTTATATTATTTTTATATATAAAATATATAAATATATATAAATATATATATTTTATAATATATAATATATATATATAAATATATATATATACAAATAATATATATGAGGTATTTTGGGACTAAATTAAACAAAAGATAGTTTTAAAGGGGGTTAACAAAAATTAGGAAAATATACACTAATTGCACACACAATAAAGTCACTAAATATGAAAAAAAATCTTAAAAAGGATTAATAATATAAACTTATAAATAAAAAAACAAGTTAAATGTAATTGCCCCAAATTTCACAAGAGTCTGGTAAAGGTTTTTTTGACAAGATCAAGGGTTTTAACAGATTTGAATTTTTACAAAAAAAAAATTCCAATTTTAAAATAACCCAAAAAAAATAATAGAAAAAAAAAACAATGGTAATGTTTGGTTTAATATAAAGTAAGATGGTAGACAGGAAAACAGGTACCTGACCCCTTTTTTTTTCAGCTAAAAAAAAATAACATGTTTTTTTTGTTATTTATAGTGGGTTATTAATATCATTAAATTTGATCAAATTTTGAAAGGGGGAAAAAAGGGCCCTATAGTTAATATAATTTAAACTATATAAGCGGAAAAAATGAAGGGGGATTTCACCTGGCCCCCTATGGAAGGGAGCACTGCAGAGTTACCCCGGTTTCTCCCGATAGGTTAGGAAAGTCTATTGATAAGCCCACCTACTCTTATAAAAAACCAAAAAAATCAATTTTTATATTAGAAAGAAAAATTTCAAAGAAAAAAGGGGATAAAAAACAAGGAAAAAAATTTTCCAAAAAAAAACATGGTTGAGAACAGGAAAGCGCTACCTCCCTCGCCCCACCATACCTTTATAAAATGACTATAAATTTTTTTGTAAAAAAAGTTTAAACTTTTTATTTGTACCCGTGTTTTCCAAAAAAGTTAACTATTTTTTCTGTATGAATAACCCAATTTTCCATCATTTTTTAGAGTGTTTTTCTTGGGGTGCGAAACGGCTCCCCCTCCCCCCGGACTCCAACAAACATCCTATAATCTAACCCAAACACTCTAACAATCATCCTATAATTCTACCTAAAAAACTCCAAAAAATCATCCATAAATCTACCTAAACACTCAACAATCATCCTATAATCTACCCCAAATTCTTCAAAAAACCCCATCCTAAAAATTCTACCCCAAAAACTCTAACAATCATCCTAAAGTCAAACCTTAAACACTAACAATCCAAAACCCCCCATAATCTATCTAAACCTCTAACAATCATCCTTTTAAAAAAACCTAAAAAACTCTAACAATCATCCTATAATCTAATAAAAAAAACCCCCAACAATTATCCTTTAAACTGCCTAAATGCTCCAAAACTCTCCTTAATGTACCTAAATACTCCAAAAATCCCATAATTTTACCAAAAAAACAACAAAACACCTAAAAACTACCTTAAACACTCTTTAAAAATCATCCTACAAACTACCTAAATGCCCAACACCATCCAAAAATCTACCTAAACACTCTAAAAATCTCAACAAACTACCTAAACACTCCAACAGTCATCCAAAATCTACCTAAACACAACAAACCTCTAAATCCCACCCAACCACCTTTTCCCAAAAATTTATTTATATAATCTACCTAAATACTCCAACAATCATCCTATAATCTACCTAAACACTCCCAAAAAATCATCCTATAATCTCCTAAACACCCAACAATCATCCTATAATCTCCCAAACACTTCCCCAAAAAATTCTATTAAAACTTAAACCCAACCACTCCAACAATCTCCCATAATCTACCTAAAAACTCCAACAATCAAACCCCCATAATCACCTAAACACTCCAACAATTTATTTCCCATAATCTAAACCCAAACAAACCCCAAAAATCATCCAAAAATCACCTAAAAATTTTAAAAATCATCCTATAATCTACTAAAAACTACAACAATCATCCTATAAACTACCTTTAAAAACTCTAAAAAATCCCTCCTATAATCAAACCCAAACAAAACCCCAAAAATCATCCCCAAAATCAACTAAATAAATTTTAACAAAACATTTATAATCTTAAAACCCAAACCTCCAAAAAATCATCGAAAATCTACCTAAAAAACTCAACGAAACACCATAATCTACCTAAACCCCTCCAACAATCCCTCCTATAAACTCCCCAAAAAAATAACAATCATCCTTAAAACTACCTAAACACTAACAATCAACCTTTCAAACCCAAAACTCCACCAATTATCCTATAACTCCCCCCCAAACACTAACAAACATCCTATAATCTACCTAAACAATCCCAACAGTCCCCCCCCATAATATACCTAAACCCTCCAACAAACACCCAAAAATCTTTCCTAAACACTAAAAATCCTCCAAAATCACCTAAAAAATTTCCAAAAACATCCTATAAATTACGTAAACATTTTAACAAACATCCTAAAAATCTACCCAAACACTCCAACAATCATCCTATAATCTACCTTAAAAACTTCCAAAAACAACCAAAAATCACCTAAACACTCAACAAACATCCCATAATTTTACCTAAACTTTTTCCCAAAAATCATCCTATAATTTACCCAAACATTTTAAAAAAAAAATTTCCCTTTAAAACTACCCCAAACCTCCAACAATTACCTATAATCTACCTAAACATCTAACAAACATCCCATAAACTAAACCCAAACACTATAACAATCATCCTATAATCTACCAAAAAAACTCTAAAAAAATTTTTACAATTTTTATAATCTACCAGGATGTTTTTTTCTACTGTAGGTTATTATCGCTGTCAGCACCGCTGAGAGCACTTACTACCAGTGATGGTTTACCACTGTAGTTATTTTTCGCTGTCACACCGCTGAGAGGGACTGTACTACAGTGATGTGTTTTCCACTGTAGGTATTTTCGCTGTCCAAACACCGCTGAAGCACTGTAAATACCAGTGACGTTTTTACCCTTTAGGTTTTTTATCGCGTCAGCACCGCTGAGAGCAAATGTACTAACCAAAGATGTGTTTCCACTGTAGGGTTTTTGTCGCTGTCAGCACCCGAGGGGGCACTGTACTACTAAGGGAAGTGTTTTTCACGTAGGTTATTGTCGCTGTCAGCAAAAACCCCCTGAAGCACTGTAAATACCAGTGACGTTTTTTACCACTGTAGGTTTTTTCACGTCACACCGCTGAGAGCACTGTACTACCATGACGTGTTTAAACCCCTGAGGGTTTTTGTCACTGTCCCGCCCCGCTGAGAGCACTGTACTACCAGTTTTGTTTTACCACCGGAGGGGAATTGTCACTGCACAAACCCCTGAGAGCGCTGTACTATCAAGGGCGTGGTTTACCCCGTAGGTTTGTCAAATGTCAGCAAACCCCTGAAGCACGTACTACCATTTACTGTTTAAACCCCTGTAGGTTTTTGTTTACTGTCAGCACTGCTGAGAGCATTTTACTAAACCCGTGACGTTTTACCACTGTAGTTAAATTTTCGCGTCCCCGCACCGCTGAGAGCACTGTACAAAACCAATGTGTGTTTAAACCCCTGTAGGGTTTTTGACACTGCAGCACCGTGAGAGCGCTGTTTCTACCAGTGACGGTTTACCACTGTAGGGTTTTCCAACGTCCCCAAACCCCTAGAGCAAATGTACACCCTGACCCCGGGTTTTACCACGTAAGGTTTTTGTCACTGTCCCGCACAGCTGAAGCACTTTAAAAACCAGTGACTGGGTTTAACCCCCTGTAGGTTTTTTGTCGCTTCAGCAAAAGCTGAGAGCCCTTACAAACCCGTGATGTGTTTAAACCCCTGTAGGTTTTTTGTCGCTGTCACACCCTGAAGCAAATGGGATACCCAAAGATGTGTTTTTTTCCACTGAAAGGGTTTTTGCAAAAGTCAGCACCCGAGAGCACGTACTATCCCTGATAGGTTCCCCGATGATGTCCCCCATCATCATCGCTACAGCTCCCGGGGAAAAGAAAACTGTATCATTAAAACAAAAATATTACAACCCAAATTTTTTTGGGCAGGGCAACGACAGGTTTTCCTCTTTTCTCTGTAACTGTCACTTTGGCATTTCCCCCAAAAATTTTTTTTTTCAAAACCCCCATAAAGCATATCCCGACCTTTTTTTTCTTCATTAAATATATACTTTAAACTCCTCATCTCAAATAACTCAGAATCTGTGGAAATCACAAATTCATCCCCCTTTATTTTTGCTTCCTGCCCCCTCAAGTTTTTTTCCCGAGGTTCTTAATGCTGCCGCTTTTTTGTCCAAACTTTAATTTAAAGAATTGTAAAAAAATCCTGCTCGAGTCTTGAACATTTTTTGTTCAAGGGTTCTTTGAGGTCAGGGGTAAAAAACAATCCTCGTCCGGATACCCTATTCACCAAAAAAAACAGCAAAACTTAGTGTAGCCTCGTTTGTTTTGCAGTACAACAATTCATGCACCACAAACTTTCCCCTGTTGTTTTTTTTGTGAGGGAAAAGTCAGCCCCGCACAAATATAACAAAAGTTATCAATACTGTTTCACGCAGTTATGTGGCAACTTTATCCAAATTAGTTGAAAAAGTCAAGGCATCACAAAGCAAATAGGAAACTGAGTTTTGACACCTGAACTGGGGGGGCATTGACTTACGGGAATGTACTGAAATATTCAGTAAGTAATTAGTTAATATAGTATCTAAATTTTGTCCGTCCAGAGCTTGACTTAAAAACAAACCAGTGCATAACCCAAAGAAAGTTGTACAATTGGTTGTCCCCTTTTCAGCACCAAGCCCGGCCCCATCACCACCCTCCAGTCCTGTTAATTTGATACATTCATGGCACCATCAATGTACTGATGTTCCCTCCATTCCCTGTTACTTTGATACATTCATGGGCACCATCAATGATTCTGTTGTCCCTCCATTCCTGTTCTTTGATACATTTCATGGCACCATCAATTTTCTGTTGTTCCCTCCATCCTGATACTTGATACATTCATGGCACAATCAATGTTCGTTGTCCTCCATTCTTGTTACTTTTGATACATTCATGGCAACCATCAATGTTCTGTTGTTCCCCCTCCAGTCCTGTTATTTGGATACATTCTTGCACCATCATGTTCTGTTGTTCCCATCCATTCCTGTTACTTTGATACATTCATGCACCATCAATGTTCTGTGTTCCCTCCATTCCTGTTACTTTGATACCTTCATGGCACCATCAATGTTCTGTTGTTCCCTCCAATTCCTGATAACTTTGGATACATTCCATGCACATCAATGTTCTGTTGTTCCCTCCATTCCTGTTTACAGTTGATCATTCATGCACCATCAATGATCTGTTGTTCCCCCATTCCTGTTTACTTTATTCATTCAGGCACCATCAAGTTCTGTTGTTCCCTCCATTCCTGTTACTTTGATTCATTCATGCACATCAATGTTTTCCGTTGTTCCCTCCATTCCCTGTTACTTGATACATTCATAGCACCATCAATGTTCCGTTGTTCCCTCCATTCCTGTTACTTTGACTCATTCATAGCACCATCAATGTTCCGTTTGTTCCCTCCATTCCTGTTACTTGATATATTTCATAGCACCATCAATGTTCTGTTGTTCCTCCATTCCTGTTACTTTGATACATTCATAGCAACCATCAATGTTCCGTTGTTCCTCCATTCCTGTTACTTTGATACATTCTAAGGACACCATCAATGTTCCGTTTGTTCCCCTCCATTCCTGTTTACTTTGATACATTTTCATAGCACCATCAATGTTCCGTTGTTCCTCCATTCCTGTTACTTTGATACATTCATGGCACCATCAATGTTCTAGTTGTTGCCCTCCATTCCTGTTACTTTGATACATTCATGGGGCCCCAAAAAAACCCACAAAATTCTGTTGTCCCTCCATTCCTCTTAATGGTCATTCAAAAATAATTGAAAATAATTCACCGATGTTGGAAAAAGTCTTGTTTATTTCCTTGGTGATTGTTGTATCGTTTATTAATGAAGTCACACAAGTTTATTCCCCATAAAAGGTCATCTACCACAGAATGTAAACAATAAAAGGTCACCTACCACAGTAATGTAAACAATAAAAGTCACCTACCACAGTAATGTAAACATTAAAAGATCAACCTACCACAGTAATGATAACAATAAAAGGTCCACCTACCACAGTAATGTAAACAATTAAAAGGTCACCTACCACAGTAATGTAAACAATAAAAGGTCACCTACCACAGTAATGTAAACAATAAAAGGTCACCTACCACAGTAATGTAAACAATAAAAGGTCACCTACCACAGTAATGTAAAATAAAAGGTCACCTACCACAGTAATGTAAAAGAAAAGATGTAATAAATATTTTCAATGCAAGAAAAATATTTAATAATCATTGTAGATTTTGGGAAGAGAAAAATATCTGGTGAACGACTGAGTTCTTCAACTTGATGTTTGGAAACTGTAGAACGTCTACAACACAATGATATACCAACATTTTTGTTAAAAAAAAAAATCTGTCAGAGCAACAAAACTTCTGTCCTTGCAGCAAACAAACTACCCTTGAAAGTTTGAAAGCTGATCAGACGAGGCATTCTCTAGTTATCACCAAATGGTAAGAAATCTGGGACCAGGTTATATAAGTTGGTCCATTGGTGTCCCACACATGCAAATAGTCCCAGAACGTTGCTATAAAGGGCAGTACAAAACACAATTTTTGAAAATTAGAAGCCGATCGAACAAGTCATTCTCCAGTTAGAAACGAAAATTTTGGGAAAAGAAAAGAAACATTCTGCTGAGTGTATCGAAAATGGGAAAGTTTTGGGAATCACAATCCTCGTTAGAGGAAAAAATGCTGTAAAAACGAGTCTCTTCAGTTTTCTTTTATCATTTATCTTGTGTTTAATATTTTTTACAATCCTATAAGAAAGATATTGGAGCTTTATTAAAAAAAAAAAGAACAATTTGATGAAACAATTTATAAAAATGACAAACTGACACTTACACAGACCATAATCAATGCAAATAATACTTCCATTTAGGATACACCAGCGTTTAAAGTTTGAAGCTGAGCAGAAGAAGCATTATCTAGTTATTACATGGAACACTATTTTAATAAAATTGGCAAATTTAGTTTACACAGTTGAAAGTGAAGATTAAAGTTTCTTTTAAAAAATTCCACAACAGTGAAAGTCTTAATTGGATCAGAAAAATAGTACTTCACTAATTCATCTTATTCCAATAACTCCAAGTTTATTTTAAACAATTTCAGTAAAATTTTAAATTTTCACCTTCACTGACAAACTTATAAGGTATCCTTCTCATAATGGTAATGACACGACTGCAGGCAAACCACGGTACGGGTGGGGCTTGAACTTGCGGTAAGTGAGTCGTAACACTGCAGGTCAGCGTGTAAGTCACTGGAGCAGCTGAGCAGCTTCGTCATCTCTGAAATATTAGTAAGAATTATCCTCAAAGTAATAAATCCCGCCACCACATACCTACTACTGCTACTACTACCACAAGTACTACAACTATTACTACTACAAGTACTACAACTACTACTACTACCACAAGAACTACAACTACTACTATCACAAGTACTACAACTACTACTATCACAAACACTACAACGACTACTACCACAAGTACTACAACTACTACTACTACAAGTACTACAACTACAACTACCGACAAGTACTACAACTACTAACACACAAATATACAACTACTAACTATCACAAGTACTACAACTTACCACAAGTACTACAACTACATACTACTACAAGTACTATCAACTACTACTACCAAAGTAACTAACTACAACTAACTACAAGTACTACAACACTAATACTACTACAAGTTCCTAAAACTTCTACTATCACAAGAACTACAACTAATACAACCTACAAGTACTACAACTGACTACTACCACAAGTAATAAATCTACTACTGCCACAAGTACTACGAACAACTACCACCACAAGAACTATAACTACTTCTACCACAAGTACTACAACTACTACTACCACAAGAACTACAACTACTACTACAACAACTACTACTACCACAAGTACTACAACTACTACTATCACAAACACTACAACGACTACTACCAACAAGTACTCACAACTACTGCTAACCACAAGTACTACAAACTACTACTACTAACAAGTACTACCACTACTACTACCACAAATCCAACAACTACTACTATCACAAGTACGTACCAACTACTACTGCCACAAGTACTACAACTACTACTGCCACAAGTACTACAACTACTACTACCACAAGTACTACAACTACTACTACCACAAGTACTACAACTACTACTACCACAAGTACTACAACTACTACTACCACAAGTACTACATCTACTACTACCACAAGTACTACAACTACTACTACCACAAGTACTACAACTACTACTACCACAAGTATACAACTACTACTACCACAAGTACTACAACTACTACTACCACAAGTACTACAACTACTACTACCACAAGTACTACAACTACTACTATCACAAGTACTACAACTACTACTAACACAAGTACTACAACTACTACTACCACAAGTACTACAACTACTACTACTACTACCACAAGTACTACAGCTACTACTACCACAGGTACTACAACTACTACTACCACAAGTACTACAATTACTACTACTACCACAAGTACTACAACTACTACTATCACATTACTACAACTTCTTCCTCTACTAACCACAACTACTAACACCAAGTACTACAACTACTACTACCACAAGTACTACAACTACACTACCACAAGTACTACAATTACTACTACTTACCACCAAGTACTACAAACTACACTATACAAGTAACTGACAACTACTACAACTACTACAAGTTCTAAAGCTTCTACTTTCACAAGAACTTACAACTACTACTACCACAAGTACTACAACTACTTACTAACCACAAGTACTACTACAACTCCTTACTACCACAAGTACTACAACTACTGCCACAAGTACTACAACTCCTACTACCACAAGTACTACAATTACTACTACTACCACAAGTACTACAACTACAATACCACAAGTACTAACAATTATACTACTACCACTATGAACTACAACTACTACTTATCACAAGAACTACAACTATACTCAACCACAAGTACTGACAACTACTACTACCACAAGTACTAACAACTACTACTACTACAATACTACAACTACTGCCACAAGTACTAAAAATACTACTACCAAAAGAACTATAACTACACTACCACAAGTACTACAACTACCTTACCACAAGAACTACAACTATACTACCACAAGTCTAAACTACTACTTCACAAACACACAACACTACTACCCAAGTACTCAACTACTGCTCCCACAATACTAAAATTTACTATATCACAAGAACAACTATTTCAACCACAAGTACACAACTACTTTCCACAAGTCTACAACTACTACTACCAAAAAATACTACAACTAACACCCACAAGTATACAATTATTACTGTCAAATATACAACTATTACTCCCACAAGTACTACAATTTACTACTCCCACAAGAAAAAACACTCAAACCACAGAACTAAACTACTCTACCACAAGACACAATTTCTACTACCCAAAAGAAACCAACTATTATCACAATAACTACTACCTACAAAAATATATTAATTTACATTCCTCTTTTCCTATTTTAAACTCTCTTGTCTCGTTTTCCTTGTAACAGCTTCACAAAGTAATGGGAGGCGAAACTTTCCACCATTTTTACCCAGTTTTTCCCGGGGGTAAAAACGAGAGGAAGCAGGCATAGAAAATTTTTTACACATACCTTATCACTGTCAGTGATCTGACCGAGTTACTCTTTAATGAGTCTATCTGTCCTAATTTTTATGTTTTTGGTTCTCCCTTACCATATGTAAACAATAAAAGGTCACCTAAAACCCCGTAATGTAAACAATAAAAGATCACCTACCACAGTAATGTAAACAATAAAAGGTCATCCACCGTAATGTAAACAATAAAAAATCACCTACCACAGTTGAAAAAAAAAAAAAAGGTCACCTACCACAGTAATGTAAACAAAAAGGGGCACCTACCACAGTAATGTAAAAATAAAAGATCACTCCACAGTAATGTAAACAATAAAAGGGGCACCCACCACAGAAAAGTAAACAAAAAAAGGTACCTACCACAGTAATTTAAACAATAAAAGGTCACCTACCACATAATGTAAAAAAAAAAAAGGTCACCTACACGTAATGTAAACAATAAAAGGTCACCCCTCCCCGAATGTAAACAATAAAAGGTCACCTACCCCGTAATGTAAAAAAAAATGTAAAATATTTCAAATCAAGAAAAATATTTTAAAAATTTATTTTAATTTTGGGGAGAAAAAATCTGGTGAACGATGAAGTTCTTCAACTTGATGTTGAAACTGTTAGACGTTACAACACAATGATATTCCAAAATTTTTTTTTTAAAAAAAAAAATCTTCAGAGGCAAAAAA
>NC_069449.1:6489832-6524832 GCF_026875155.1 Cherax quadricarinatus
CGTCGGTCTTCTGTGTTATTTACGTACTGGTCTTCTGTTTATTGTACTGTACTGTTTTCTGTGTTTATTTAACTGTACTGGTCTTCTTGTTTATTTACTGTACTGGTCTTCTGTGTTATTACTGTACTGGTCTTCTGTGTTAATTGAAACTGTACTGGTCTTCTGTGTTATTGTACTGTACTGGTCTTCTGTGTTATTGTACTGTACTGGTCTTCTGTGTTATTGTACTGTACTGGTCTTCTGTGTTATTGTACTGTACTTGTCTTCTTTGTTATTGTACTGTACTGGTCTTCTGTGTTATTATACTGTACAGGTCTTCTGTGTTATTGTACTGTACTGGTCTTCTGTGTTATTGTACTGTACTGGTCTTCTGTGTTATTGTACTGTACTGGTCTTCTGTGTTTTTATACTGTACTGGTCTTCTGTGTTATTGTACTGTACTGGTCTTCTGTGTTATTGTACTGTACTGGTCTTCTGTGTTATTGTACTGTACTGGTCTTCTGTGTTATTGTACTGTACTGGTCTTCTGTGTTATTGTACTGTACTGGTCTTCTGTGTTATTGTACTGTACTGGTCTTCTGTGTTATTGTACTGTACTTGTCTCTGTGTTATTGTACTGTACTGGTCTTCTGTGTTATTGTACTGTACTGGTCTTCTGTGTTATTGTACTGTGCTGGTCTTCTGTGTTATTGTACTGTACTGGTCTTCTGTGTCATTGTACTGTACTGGTCTTCTGTGTTATTGTACTGTACTGGTCTTCTGTGTTATTGTACTGTACTGGTCTTCTGTGTTATTGTACTGTACTGGTCTTCTGTGTTATTGTACTGTGCTGGTCTTCTGTGTTATTGTACTGTACTGGTCTTCTGTGTTATTGTACTGTACTGGTCTTCTGTGTTATTGTACTGTACTGGTCTTCTGTGTTGCAACATTGATATTTTTATTAACTTCTCTGCTGTTTTATGTGTTTTGTACTTTTTTATGTGTCACTATACTGTTTTATGTCTGAATTTACAGTTTTAACTGTACTCTAATGTTTTATGTGTCACTTTACTCTTTTATGTCTCAATTTACTGTTTTTAACTGTTACTATAGTGTTTTAAGTGTCACTATACTGGTTTATTGTTACACTGTTTTATGAGTTACTTTATTGTTTTGTGCGTTACTATATTATTTTATGTATTCTTATAATACCAGTAGACTTGATTCATCTTATAAGTAACAAGGAAATCGCTACCGAATGTCTTTACCAACATAGTCTTGCCAGCACTCTATTTCCAGCAGAAACCTAGCAGAGGTCTTCTACCAGCACTCTATTTCCAACAGAAACCTAGCAGAGGTCTTCTACCAGCACTCTGTTTCCAGTAGAATCCTACTAGAGGTCTTCTACCAGCGCTCTATTTCCATCAGAATCCTACTAGAGGTCTTCTACCAGCGCTCTATTTCCATCAGAAACCTACCAGAGGTCTTCTACCAGCGCTCTAATTCCAACAGAAGGCTACCATAGGTCTTCTACCAGCGTTCTGTTTCCAACAGATGCCTACCAGAGATCTTCAACCAGCACTCTTTTTTCAGCAGAAACCTACCAGAGGTCTTCTACCAGCGCTCTAATTCCATCAGAAACCTACCAGAGGTCTTCTACCAGCACTCTATTTCCAGCAGAAACCTACCAGAGGTCTTCTACCAGCGCTCTAATTCCAAACAGGGCCCCGCCCCCCCTTTTCCCAAAAAACCCCGGTTTAACCACACCTTTTTTTCCAGCCACCAACACCCCCCCCCCTCCCAAACAAAAACCCACCAATGCCCCCCTTTTTTCCCAAAAAACCCCAATCTCTTCCAAAACTTCTGGTAACGATCCTCCGTAAATTCTTCCATTTTCATCCATTCTATACACTTTATCCACAAACAGAATCCAAAAAAAATCTATCAAAAAGTCTTCTATCAGATATTTACCAAAGGGTTTTACATACATGTTATTAACTAACAACACAACAACAGAGGGGAACTTTCACCTGTAAAAAAACACTTATTAAATTTTCCTTTCTACAATTGTTCTTTTTCATTACTTACTACTTGTGCATATATCTCTAAAATATGCACCACTACATTCTTTGCTATAACTCTGCAACATAGTAAACCACAACATTCAGTCGCTTAACTCTGAAAAGGTCACCACAACTTTCAGGTGCATATATTTTTTCAACATAAGCACCACAACATCATGTGCTGATTTTTCCAAAAAGGGCAACACAGCATTCATGGCAATAGTTAACATTCACAATCACATACATAACAAAAAGGAACAAAACCCACATCAAACAGGCCAGGTTGGGGCAACCACAGTCTACGGCCCCGGGTTGTGCAACACACAGCGTACGGCCAGTTGGCAACACACATCGTACTGGCCAGTTGTGGCAACAAACAGACGACTGTCGGGTTGGGAACACACAGTCGTACGGGCCCGGGTTGTGCAAACACATTCGTACGGCCAGGTTGTGGCTCGTACGGCCAGTGGGGCGCGTATGGCCATTTTGGGGCAGCCCACCACCAAAAATTTCTTATTGCAAAGATCAAATCACCAAATTGACAGTTTTTTTTTCATCACCGATTTTTTTTCCACCTGTTGGTAATGTTTTTATGTCATTTTTAAAAGAGTGAAAAGTGTATATTAAAACTAAAAATTTATTAATAAAAAATTCAATTAAACAAAATGTTTATTAAGAGTTTTAAAAAATATTTTCTTTTGTTTTAACCACAAGTCCTCTTAATTCATTTCTTCCATATTTACATTTTATTCAAAATATTCATAAAAATATTGTAACCTTCATTTCATTTTTTAAAAGAAAATTTAAATTAATAACAAAAATTTTTCCCAAAATTTCTTACACTTTTTATATAGTTTCTTTAAATTTTTAATTCAAGGGTTGGGAGAGTGTAGATTACTTATGTATACGTGACAATTATTATATATGTGTGGTTCGACAGGGTTATGGTGAGGTTATTGTAATAAATGAAAATAAACATTAGTAAAACTTAAAATAAACAAAAAAATTTAAAAAAAGAAGAGCACATTTTTTCCGGTTACAGCGTCACCGGGCTGACTCGCTGTCGCCTATACTCTGCGCACCGGGATACCTGCTGTCATTTGGGGGGATTCTGCTTCAGCCTGGATTTTTCCTGCTGTCACCTGGATGACCTGCGCCCCCTGGATGACCTGCTTCACCGGGGAGGACCCTGTCAGCCTGGATGACTCGCTGTCACCTGGTTTACCTGCTGCCCAAATTAAATGTGTGCCTTGGGACGAATACTGAATAGTTCATACTTTGTTTAAAATTTTTTATAAAAAAAAAAAGGGGAAAAAAACAAAAAAAAAAATAATTAAAACAAAAATAAATTTTTTGGGCAGACCAGAAAGTGTTTCAGAAATATGAGGCGAAGTGAGGTAAGACAAAATATTTTTAACAAAAAGATGTGAACTCAGAAAGGGGAGGAAATTATCATGTATAAATACTGAAATACAAAATTTAAAACACTTATAAAATCTTTGAAAACCTATAAATCACCAAAGGCTTTTATGGGTTTGCAAAAGATTATAAAAGACGTTCTAATAAAAAGTATTTAATCAAAGTAATTTTTTGGAAACTAAAGAAAGAAATAATTAATACAAGAAAGACGGAAAGTTTTCCCCATTTATTAAATTTAAAAAAATCCAAAAAAAGGGGTTATTAAAAACTTGTTACAGTTTCACGAACAAAACCAAAAAACACCCCAAACCCAATAACCCGAAAGCTTATATTCATTCAACAAAAAAAACTTTTACACCGCACACCCCCACTAGTGCCAAACTTTCTATTTTTAAAAAACTACATTTTTTCCAAAGAAAATCCTCCAAATACTTTAAAACTGTTAAAAAAGAAAAAAAACTGTCCCCATTTAAACTCTAGTGAACAAAAAGGGGAAAACCCCAAAACCAAATTTAAATTTAGCCCCTCCGGGGGGGGAAAATGTGTGACGCGGGGTCGGGTCTGGTGGAAAATCGGGCTGTCTTGGGGCGGGAATTACTGGACGCATTTCTCTGTAAAGTCCCCCCCAAATTCCACCACGAACACCACGACCGAACACCGCTGACGAACCACTGCCACCCACAAAGCACGGGGGAGGCAACCGCTGACTCGGGGGAATGGGGAAGGGGAGTCCCCAGTGCACAAGTGGACTCCTAGCACTGATCCGGGGAAACACCGCCAACCTTATAAGTGAGGAAGGAAGACACCCGGGGACAGCGGATGGATTCCGGGAAAAATAATTTGGGGGAAGGGTTTGTTTTTTGAGGCAACCTTAGGAAAAGGGGGGAAAGGGAAGACTCGGGGAGCAGCGGATGGATTCCTGGATACAAAAACCCGGGGAAAGCAGAATACAACATTGGGGCGACCTTGTGTAATGGGGAAAGGGGAAGATACTGCGTAACAAAGGATTCCGGGAACAAAAATTTTAAGGCAAGAATACGCTAAATTTGGGGAAAAGTGGGAAAGGGGATCAACCTGAGGTACCCCAAAGGGGGGCTCCTGGAGACACGACCCGGGGGAAGGCACGACCAAAAACCGCTGCCCTTTAGGAAGGGGGGGAAGGGGAAAGACATGGGGGAGCGCGGAAAGGATTCCCGGGATACAGAACAGGGGAAGGGTTGTTGTGAGGCGACCTTAGGAAGTGGGGGGGGAACCCCGGGGAGCGAGGGGAGGTTTCCTGGATACATAAACCCTGGGAAAGCATAATAATGCAGTTGGGGCTGCCCTGGGGAAGGGGGGAAGGGGAAGATATCGGGGGGTAGACGGAGGGATCCGGGAACAGAACCGGGGGGAAGGCAAGAATACGGCTGACTTTGGGAAGTGGGAAGGGAGTCCACCGGGGTGACCCCAAAGGGGCTCCAAACACGATCCGGGAAGGCACGACCTAATCGCTCCCTTTAGGAATGGGAAGGGAAACATCGGGAGCGAACGGGGGATCCGGGGTACATGAACTTGGGGGGGTTGTTTTGGGGCACCGGGGTAAAGGGGAAGGGGGGGACATCCGGACGAACGGATGGTTTCCTTGATACTAATCGGGGGAGGCAAGAATAATTGGTGAGGCTGACCGGGGGGAAGTGGGGGGGAAATTTTCCGGGGGACGATATTCCTGATACATAACCGGGGGAAGTCTGGGCGGAAGGCAGAAGAGAGAGAGAAGAGAGGGCGACCTTGGGGAATGAAAAGGGGGGAGACTCCGGGGGCCCACGATGGATTCCGGACACAGAACCGGGAAGGCGAAGGGGGGGGCGGACCTTAAAAACAACCACTGGCCTCCAGGGGGCAAGGTCGGTAACCAGAGATAACTCTGGGGCGACAGGGGTCGCAAATAATATTTTTTTTAAATTTAAATTATTAAAAATTTTGTTATTATTATATTATTTTTATTATTATTATTATTTTTACTTAGGGTTCATTTTTTGCAATTTTTGATTAAAAACGCCCCCTGGTTTTATTCCATCCAGCCCCCCCGACAGTGTCAGGGATGTTTTTTCCCACTCCAGCCTCCACAGAAAACGATGTCGTTTTTTCCCAATCCACCCTTTCCCTGACAGTAGTCACAGTTGTTTTGCCACCCAGCATTCCTGACAGTATCACGATGTTGTTATCCCCTCCACCTCCCTACAGACCACGATTTTGTTATTCCCACTCCCCCCCCTACATATCACGGTATTTTTTTTTCCCATCCAGCCTTCCTACAGTATCACGAAGCTTTTTTTTTTTTTCCCACTCCACCTTTCCCTGACAAGTCCCCATGTCGTTACCCCCCTCCAGCCTTCCTGCAGTATCACGATGTTTTTTTTTTTTCCCACCAGCCCCCGACAGACCACGTGTTGTTTTTTTTCCCACCCAGCCTCCCTACAACCCACGGGGTGTTTTTTTCCCCACTCCACCTTTTTTGACATTTCAGGGTCGTTTATTCCCACTCTACCTCACTACAGGGGCCACGGGGGAAAAATCCCCCCCCACCTTTCCTCAAAAGGTCACGATTTTTTTTCCCACTCCACCCCCCTGACATAGCCACGTGGTTATTTCCACCCACCCTTCTTGACAGTATCACGGAGGGTTATTCCCCTCCACTCCCTGACATATTCTGGGTTTTTTATCCCATCCACCTCCCGACAGTAGTCACGGTGGTTATTCCCACCCCAAACCCTACAGTATCAGGGAGGTGTTTTTTTCCCACTCCACCCCCTGACATCCACGGGGTGTATTCCTTTTTCCGCCTTCTTGACTACCTGGTGGTGTTTTTCCCCCACTCCGCCTTCTTGACAGTATTCGGGGTGGTGTTTTTTCCCACCCACCTCCCTGACAAGTCACTTTTGTTTTTCCCCATCCCCCCCTGACAGTATCACGTGATTTATTCCCACCCAGCCTCCCTGACAGATCACGGAAAGGTTATTCCCATCCACCTCCCTGACGAAAAACGGGGTTATTCCCACCCACCTTCTTGACAGTATTCCCGGGTATTTATTCCCACTCCACCTCCCTGACAAATCACGGGGGTGTTATTCCCACTCCACCTTCCGACAGTAGTCGCGGTGAGTTTTTTCCAACCCACCCCCTACAGTAGCCACGGGGGTGTTATTCCCACTCCACCTTCCGCATACCCGGGTGATTTTATTCCCACCCACCTCCCTGAATATCAGGGTGGTGTTTTTTCCCCCCACCTTTCCTGAATATCGGGGTTTGTTTTATCCCACTCCACCCCCCTGACAAGCCACGGGGGGTTTTTTTTTCCCACTCCAGCCTTCCCTACAGATGGGGTTGAGTTTTTTCCCCAACTCCATCCCCTACATTCCCACGTGGGGATTCCCCAAACAGCCCTCTGACAGTAGTCACAGTGGTGTTTTTCCCACTCCACCTTCCGGCATACCCGGGTTGTTTTTCCCCAAATCCAGCCTCCCTACATACCACGGTGGTTTTTTCCCCACCCATCTCTCCAGGGGGAGCACGTAATTTTCTTATTTTACTTCACCGGTTTAATTTAACAAAAATACAACATAAAATTTGTTCACGGGATAACCAGAAAACACTAAAACAAAAAATTTTGTCAATAAATGTTGAGAGGGTAAGCGGGGTGAAGATGGGGGTCTCCTTACATATTCTGTACCTAACAAAAAGCAGGTCACCACTGGAAGCCCCCGGGCCTGAATAATGCGGGTAACCTATACTTTTAACGTAGATTTTTTTAAGGCAAAAGTTGTTGCGGGAGGCGACCCACATTGGGTGCTTCAATAAAAATTTTTTGCCTACACTAGCACATTCAGTTTAAAACAGAGCAGCACACAGCAGCACCCCAGGCAGCACAGCACACACACGCAGCACATAATTTTAAAGGGTATGTAATTTTAACATTGGATCCCAGAAAGGTACCCGTATTGCTAAACCCAGTTTTTTTCTCTGTTT
The DNA here is from genome assembly GCF_026875155.1 of Cherax quadricarinatus. Classification (NCBI taxonomy): domain Eukaryota; kingdom Metazoa; phylum Arthropoda; class Malacostraca; order Decapoda; family Parastacidae; genus Cherax; species Cherax quadricarinatus. Next base: position 6,497,299 of record NC_069449.1, read on the forward strand.
CGTACTTTTCTTCGTTTAAAAGGGGAAAACTTTTTTGTTACCACTGACTTTTTGTTTACTGTACTAATCTTTTGGTTACTGTACTGCTGTTTTTGTATTTAAAAACGCTTTCTTCTGTTTACGTAAGTATTTTTTAATTTTCGTACTTAAATTTTACTGTTCTTTTTTTTAATTTCTGACTTTGTTGCGTACTGGTCTCCGTATTGTATTTTGGGGGTTTCCTTTCGTTCTGGGCTTCTTGTTACTGTACTTCTTCTGTTACTGCACGGTCTTTTTGGGGGTTTCTGTACGGGTTTTCGTGTACGAAAGGTCTTCTTTTTACGTCGGGCTTCTTGTTACTATTTCACTGACGCTCCCCTGAACAAGAGAAGGAAAAATAACAATGAATTTTTGATGTAAAAATTAAAATTTTTTTAAGGGGTTTTTAAATTTAAAAAAAAAAAATAAAAATTGGGCCCCTTTTGGTTCCAAAGGGGGGGGTTAACAGTTCGTGGGTGGCTTGGTATGTTGTAGAAGAAATAGGGGTTTGGGTTTTCCGGGCGGGGTTTGTCTCTTTCGGGGGTCCCTGTTTCTCTTGGTTTCCCAACCACATTCAATTTCAAGGGGAGGGCCCAAAAGTCCAACCCTCCCTACAGGGGTCATTCTCCAATTAATTTCGCTAAACCCGTTACCCGCCACAACAGGGATAAAAAAAAAAAAAACCGGGTTTCATAATGTTAAATAAGTTAAAAACACTAAGAAAAAAAAGGCGGTATTCTCTTCAATGTCATTCTGGAACCATAAAACATTTACCTCACCCGCAATTGGGAGTCGCTAACACTTTTTTAAATTGTTTCTGATGTCGAACAAACCCAAACCTCACTTTCTAAGGGGGTTTTCCCCTCCAATTTCCCCCTTTTCCAAAAAAATTTTGGGAAACATAAAATTTTAAATTTACAGAGGGAAAAAATTATTATAACCCCCGGGTCACCCCAAACTGAGAAATGTTTTTTTTTAGCCAGTAATTTTACAAAATTTAAACTTTTAGACGGAACCAAACCCCTCTTTAAAGCGGCTATTAAACCTTTTAATTTTCCAGACACATGGTTGGGCTTTTTACAACCAAAGGTTTTCTTTAATATATTTTAACCTACTTTTACCCCTTCCCAATGATAACTTTTCCCTTTTCCACAGTTATATCTTTTTTTCCACGGCAGAACTCTTAGGTAAAATAAAACGGGGAAACTCATCTAAACACGAAAATAAAACAGCCCAAAAAGACAAAAGCAAGAGACAAAACAAAAAATTCATAATTTTCAGCAGGGAGGGGGTGGAAAATAATACTAATTTTTTCGAAGCTTTCTCCGCCTCTTTAGAACAAACGAGAGGTTCCTTACATTCTTTTTTAAATTTCTGGAAATGGAAAACAACCCTTTAAATTAGGTACAAAAATTCTATAGAAAATTTTTGACCCTTGAAATTTCTTTTTCAATTTTTTTTTAGTTTGGAAGGACTTTTTAGAACCCGCTTAAACTTGTTAGGAAGAAATACATTTTAACAAAAAAATAAAAAAGAAATTGAACCTTGAAATACCAAAAAACATTTTTGTGTTTAATTTAAGCCAAACGTTATCTTTTAAAAAAAAGCGACTGTATAGATAAACTTCCCGAACCCGGGGCAAAAAAAATATTATCGAAATATTTTAAAATTCTTTAGGGCGGGTCAAAAGCCGATATACGTGGCACACGCGTGGCAAGCCGAAAACTTGGCGATATTGCAATCTTTATAATGGAAAAATGGTAAGGTCAACTGGGGAAAAGACACTTAGGTACCTCGTGAATTCAAAAAACGACAAAATACATCATAAATTTAAACAAAAAAACATTACAAACAAGGGGGTCCGCGTTTCCCCTTTATGAAACCATTTTAAAAAAAAAATCCCTTTTTCCATCGGGGAAAATTGCTTTTCTTAATCAGACAAAAGTGAACAAAAGCTAATTCAATGATATTTTACTTTTTTGATTTGTCAAATTTTTTTTCAAATGTTTTTCCCTAATGAAAGGGGCAATAGGCTACCAACACCCTCCATACTCCCAAAGCACTTTAACACCCATATTAACCTAAAATCGAACACCCATCCCATGCTCTCCTAATCACCCAACACCTACCCCGCCCCAAAACATCCAACACCCATCCTATCTCTCCTAATCACTCCAACACCCCCCCCCATCTCTCCTAACCTCCAACACCCATCCTTCTCTCCCCAGATCAACCCAACACCCATCCCATGCTCTCCTAATCACTCCCCACCCACCTAACCTCCTAATCACCTAACACCTATCCCGCTCCCCTAATCACTCCAACACCCATCCTATACTCCCTAATCACTCCAAAACCCATCCCTGCTCCCTAATCACTCCAACACCATCCCATTTCTCCAGATCACTCCAACACCCTCCCACCTCCTAGATCACCCAACACCCATCCCAGCCTCCTAGATCAACCAACACCCACCTATACCCCTAAACACTCCAAAACCCATCCCCTGCCTCCTAATCACCCCCAAAACCCATCCCATGCCCCCCAGAAACTCCAAAACCCCATCCCATGCTCTCCTTTAATCACTAAAATTTTTAAATTTGTTAAAATTGGTTTTTGTTTGTTTTGTTTGATTAAAAAATTTTTAAAAAAAATTATATTCCCAAATAAAAAATTTATGTTTCTCCCAAGATCATCCCAAAACCCCTCCCAGTCCCTAATCATCCAACACCCAAAACCAAAAACCTCCCAAATCACCCAAACCCATCCCATCCTCCTAATCATCCAAACCCCCCCCCATCCCATGCTCCCCAATATCCAACACCCCCCCCCATCCTCCTGACACTCCTCCCATCCAATATCCCAAAAACTCCAAAACCCACCCCCTGCTCCCTAATCACCCAACACCCATCCCAGCTCCCTAATTTACTCCAAACCCCACCCAACCTCCAATCATCCAACACCCATCCCTGCCTCCAAATCATCCAACACCATCCCATCTCTCCTAGATCACTCCAAACACCCTCCTTCCTCCAGATCACTCCAACACCCATCCCCTTCTCTCCTAGACACTCCAAACCCTCCCATGCTCTCCAATTCACCCAACACCCCTCCCATCTCTCCTAAGAAACACTCCCAAACAAACCCACCCATCTCCCTTTGATCACCCAACACCCAACCATCCTCCAGACACTCCAACACCCATCCCAAGCTCTCCAGACACTCCAACACCCTCCCATCTCCCGATCCCCAAAACCCACCCAGCCTCCAATCCCCAAACCCATCCAACTCTCCAACACTCCAAAACCCATCCCAGCCCCTAGATCACTCCCCCAAACCCCTCCCATCCTCCTAGATCACTCCCAAAACCCATCCCCAGCTCTCCTATCACCCAAAACCCATCCCATCCTCCTAATCACCCCCCAACACCTAACCCCCCTTTTTCCTAATCCCCAACACCCCATCCATCCCTCCTAATCCATCCAACACCCACCCATCCCCTAATCACCCAACACCCATCCCACCTCCTAGATCACTCCAAACCCATCCCATCTCCTCCTAGAAAACACTCCAACAAACCCAACCCCCGCTCTCCTAGATCACCAACACCCTCCAAAAACTTCCTAGACACCCAACACCCATCCCATGCCTCCTAATCACTCCAACCCCATCCTATACTCTCCTAGATCACTCCAACACCCATCCTAACTCCCCTAACACCCAACACCCTCCTATACCTCCGATCACTCCAACACCCCCTAACCCCAAATCACCCAACACCCATCCTAAACTCTCCTAGATCACTCCACCCCTTCCCATACTCCCAACACTCCCAAAACCCTCCCATACTCTCCAACACCAAAAACCCCCCAAAACTCTCCTAATCACTCCAACACCCCTCCATACCCCCAGACACCCAACACCCCTCCATACTCTCCCAGATCACTCCAACACCCATCCAATACTCGCCTAGATCACTCCAAAACCCCTCCTATACCTTTTTAAACATCCAACACCCATCCAACTCTCCTAGACACCCCACCCATCCATACCCGCCAATCACTCCAACAACCACCCATACTCGCCTATCCCCCAACACCCTCCTATACCCCTAGTCACTCCAACACCCATCCTATACTCCCTAATCACCCAACACCCCTCCATACTCCCTAATCCCCAACACCCATCCTATACCCTCCTAATCACCCCAAAACCCATCCATCTCTTCTAATCACCCAACACCCCTCCTATCTCTCCTAACACTCCAACACCCACCTATACTCTCCAGATCACCCAACCCCATCCTATACTCTCCAGATCCCACACCCAAAACCCATCCTATACCTCCAAATCACTCCAACACCCACCTAAAATTTAACTCCTAACACCCAACACCCATCCTATAAAACCCCTAAATTACTCCAACACCCCTCCTATACTCTTTTAACATCCAACACCCCTTAAAATCCCATTTACCCCCAAAACCCATCCAGACTCGCCCAATTACCCAACCCCTCCATGCACCCCCAATATAAACCCCAACAACTTTAAAACCTTTAAATCACTCCAACCCTATCCATCTCCCCTGCACTCCAACCTCATTTTTAATACTCCAAAAAATCAAAACCCATTGTGTACCTCCCTGAACATTTGAAACCCATCCCCATAATATACTTTAAGACTCCACAATCACTTATAATTCACCTAAAAACTCCAACAATCACCTATAATACCTAAATGCTCCAAACCACCTTTAAACTACCCAAACCTCCCAAAATCATTTTAAATCTACAAAACACTCTAACAATCATCCTATAACACCCCAAAAATCAACAATCACCTATAAATTTCCAAAAAACTCTAACAACATCCTATAATCTCCCAAAAAACCCTAAAAACATTCCCAAACACCAAACACCAACAATCATCCTTTTAAACTACCAAAAAAAAATTAACAACATCCTTAAAAACACCTAAACACTCTAACAACACCAAAATCACCTAAACCTCAAAAACATTCCCATAATCAACCAAACACTCCAACAACATTCTATAATCTACCCAAAAACTCAAAAAATCATCCTAAACTACCAAAATTTTTAACAACACCTATAATCTACCTAAACACTCTAAAAATACCTAAATCTATCTAAACACTCTAACAATCATCTATAATCTACCAAACACTCCAAAATCATCCAGCACCTAAAAACTCTAACAAACACGAAATCTACCAAACATTTCCCCAAAAACATCCTATAATCACCTAAAACACACTAAAACAAATCACCTATAAAAACCTAAACACTCTAAAATCATCCACAAAAACCCAAACACTCCCAAAAACACCCACAACTACCAAACACTCAAAAATCACCTTCTACTAAACACCCAAACATCCAAACCCAAAACCCCCAACACATCCAAAAAATACCTAAACACCAACAACTAATAACAAAATAAAAACCCCCAACAAACACCAATCCCAAACCCTAACAACATCCTTACCCCCCCAAACCCCACAATCACCTTAATTACATAACAACCCAACAACAACTACAAACCCAAACCTCCCCCAAAACCAAATCTACCAAACCCAAACAAACAAACCAAAAACTACCTAACACTCTAACACATCCATAACAAAACCAAAAAACCCAACAACACCCAAAAACTACCAAACCCTAACAAACTCATATAACAACCAAAAACCCCCAACAATCATCCCAAATCCCCAAACACCTAACAATCATCAAAAACACCAACCCCCAAAAACAACCTATAATTTTCTTAAAAAACTCAACAACATCGAAATCTACCAAGCCCCTTACAATCATCCGTAAACTACCTAAACCCAACAATCACCATAAATTACCTAAAACTCAACAATATCCTAAAGACCTAAACCCCAACAAACATCCCATAATACCCCAAAACCCCCAAAAAATCATCCTAAAGTTACCTAAAAAAACCCAACAACATTTTATAATTCCTAAACATCCAACAAACATCCTATAATGTACCTAAACACCCAACAATCATCCTATAATGTACCTAAACACTACAACAATCATTCTATAAAGTACCTAAACACTCCCAACAATCATACCTAAATCTACCTAAACACTTTTAACAATCATCCAATAATCTACCTAAAACACTGTAACAATCACCTATAAATCTAACTAAGCACTTCAACACATCCTATAATCTACCTAAACACTGTAACAATCACCCATAATCTACCTAAACACTGTAACAATCATCCTAAATCACCTAAACACTGTAACAATCATCCTATAATCTACCTAAACACTGTAACAATTCATCCTATAATCTAAAATAAAAAACTCCAACAATCATCCTATAATCAACCTAAACACTGTAACAATCATCCTATAATCTAACTAAGCACTTCAACAATCAACCATAATTTTACCTAAACACTCTAACAATCATCCTATAATCTAACTAAACCACTCCAACAATCATCCCAAAAATCTACCTAAACACCTAACAATCATCCATAATCTAACTAAACACTCAACAATCATCCTATAATCTACCTAAACACGTAACAATCATCCTAATCTAAAATAAGCACTTCAACAATCATCCTATAATCTACCTAAACACTGTAACAATCATCCTATAATCTAACTAAGCACTTCAACAATCATCCTATAATCTACCTAAACACCTAACAATCACCTATAATTAACTAAACACTCCAACAATTACTAAAATCTATAATGCACCTGACCCATTACCACTGTAGGTTATTGTCACTGTCACACCGCTGAGAGCACGTACACCAGTGATGTGTTAACCACTGTTGGTTATTGTCACTGTCGCACCGTGAGAGCACGTACTAAACCCTGATGTGTTAACCACTGTTGGATTGTCACGCACCCCCGCTGAGAGCACTTACTACCAGTGATGTGTTAACCACTGTAGGTTATTGTCACTGTCAGCACCGCTGAGAGCACTGTACTACCAGTGATGTGTTAACCACTGTAGGTTATTGTCACTGTCAGCACCGCTGAGAGCACTGTACTACCAGTGATGTGTTAACCACTGTAGGTTATTGTCACTGTCAGCACCGCTGAGAGGCACTGAAAATACCAGTGATGTGTTAACCACTGTAGGTTTTTTGCACTGTCAGCCCCCGCTGAGAGCACGTACTAACAGTGATGTGTTAACCACTGAGGTTAAAAAGTCACTGTCAGCACCGCTGAGAGCACTGTACTACCAGTGATGTGTTAACCACTGTAGGTTATTGTCACTGTCAGCACCGCTGAGAGCACTGTACTACCATGATGTGTTAACACTGTTGGTATTTCACTGTCAGCACCGCTGAGAGCACTGTACTACCAGTGATGTGTTAACCACTGTAGGTTATTGTCACTGTCAGCACCGCTGAGAGCACTGTACTACCAGTGACGAGTTTACCACTGTAGGTTATTGTCACTGTCAGCACCGCTGAGAGCACTGTACTACCAGTGATGTGTTAACCACTGTTGGGTATTGTCACTGTCAGCACCGCTGAGAGCACTGTACTACCAGTGATGTGTTAACCACTGTAGGTTATTGTCACTGTCAGCACCGCTGAGAGCACTGTACTACCAGTGATGTGTTAACCACTGTTGGGTATTGTCACTGTCAGCACCGCTGAGAGCACTGTACTACCAGTGATGTGTTAACCACTGTTGGGTATTGTCACTGTCAGCACCGCTGAGAGCACTGTACTACCAGTGATGTTTAACCACTGTTTGGGGATTGTCATGTCAGCACCGCTGAGAGCACTGTACTACCAGTGATGTGTTAACCACTGTAGGTTATTGTCACTGTCAGCACCGCTGAGAGCACTGTACTACCAGTGATGTGTTAACCACTGTAGGTTATTGTCACTGTCAGCACCGCTGAGAGCACTGTACTACCAGTGATGTGTTAACCACTGTAGGTTATTGTCACTGTCAGCACCGCTGAGAGCACTGTACTACCAGTGATGTGTTAACCACTGTAGGTTATTGTCACTGTCAGCACCGCTGAGAGCACTGTACTACCAGTGATGTGTTAACCATGTAGGTTATTGTCACTGTCAGCACCGCTGAGAGCACTGTTTCTACCATTTATGTGTTAACACTGTTGGGTATTGTCACTGTCAGCACCGCTTGAAAAGCACTGTACTACCAGTGACGAGTTTTTCCACTGTAGGTTATGTCCCCTGTCAGCACCGCAGAGCACTGTACTCCAGTGATGTGTTAAACCACTGTTGGGTATTGTCACTGTCAGCACCGCTAAGCACTGTACTACCAGTGATGTGTTAACCACTGTAGGTTATTGTCACTGTCAGCACCGCTGAGAGCACTGTACTACCAGTGATGTGTTAACCACTGTTGGGTATTGTCACGTCAGCCCCCGCTGAGAGCACTTTACTACCAGTGTGTGTTAACCACTGTTGGGTTTTTGTCACTGTCAGCACCGCTGAGAGCACTGTACTACCAGTGATGTGTTAACCACTGTAGGTTATTGTCACTGTCAGCACCGCTGAGAGCACTGTACTACCAGTGATGTGTTAACCCCTGTGGGTATGTCACTGTCAGCACCGCTGAGAGCACTGTTTCTACCAGTGACGAGTTTACCACTGTAGGTTATTGTCACTGTCAGCACCGCTGAGAGCACTGTACTACCAGTGATGTGTTAACCACTGTTGGGTATTGTCACTGTCAGCACCGCTGAGAGCACTGTACTACCAGTGATGTGTTAACCACTGTAGGTTATTGTCACTGTCAGCACCGCTGAGAGCACTGTACTACCAGTGATGTGTTAACCACTGTTGGTATTGTCACTGTCACACCGCTGAGAGCACTGTACTACCAGTGATGTGTTAACCACTGTTGGGTATTGTCACTGTCAGCACCGCTGAGAGCACTGTACTACCAGTGATGTGTTAACCACTGTAGGTTATTGTCACTGTCAGCACCGCTGAGAGCACTGTACTACCAGTGATGTGTTAACCACTGTAGGTTATTGTCACTGTCAGCACCGCTGAGAGCACTGTACTACCAGTGATGTGTTAACCACTGTAGGTTATTGTCACTGTCAGCACCGCTGAGAGCACTGTACTACCAGTGATGTGTTAACCACTGTAGGTTATTGTAAAAGTCAGCACCGCTGAGAGCACTGTACTACCAGTGATGTGTTAACCACTGTAGGTTATTGTTTACTGTCAGCACCGCTGAGAGCACTTTTACTAAACCCGTGATGTGTTAACCACTGTAGGTTATTGTCACTGTCAGCACCGCTGAGAGCACTGTACTACCAGTGATGTGTTAACCACTGTTGGGTATTGTCACTGTCAGCACCGCTGAGAGCACTGTACTACCAGTGATGTGTTAACCACTGTAGGTTATTGTCACTGTCAGCACCGCTGAGAGCACTGTACTACCAGTGATGTGTTAACCACTGTAGGGTTTTTTGTCAAATGTCACACCGCTGAGAGCACTGTAACTACCAGTGATGTGTTAACCACTGTAGGTTATTTTCACTGTCAGCACCGGGTGAAGCACTGTACTACCATGATGTGTTAACCACTGTAGGTTATTGTCACTGTCAGCACCGCTGAGAGCACTGTACTACCAGTGATGTGTTAACCACTGTAGGTTATTGTCACTGTCAGCACCGCTGAGAGCACTGTACTACCAGTGATGGTTTTAAACCCCTGTAGGTTATTGTCACTGTCAGCAAACCCCTGAGAGCACTGACTAACCAGTGATGTGTTAACCACTGTAGGTTTTTTGTCACTGTCACACCGCTGAGAGCAGTGTTACTACCAGTGGGTGTGTTAACCACTGTAGGTTTTTTGTCACTGTAGCACCGCTGAGAGCACTGTACTACCAGTGATGTGTTAACCACTGTTGGGTATTGTCACTGTCAGCACCGCTGAGAGCACTGTACTACCAGTGATGTGTTAACCCCTGTTGGGGATTTTCACTGTCACACCGCTGAGACACTGTACTACCGTGATGTTTTAACCACTTAGGTTATTGTCACTGTCAGCACCCCTGAGAGCACTGTACTACCAAGGATGTTTAACCACTGTTGGGTATTTTCCCCTGTCAGCACCGCTGAGACATGTACAAACCCTGATGTGTTAACCACTGTTGGGTATTGTCCTGTCAGCACCGCTGGGAAACACTGTACTACCAGTGATGTGTTAACCATGTAGGTTATTGTCACTGTCAGCCCGCTGAGAAACACTGTACTACCAGTGATGTGTTAACCACTGTTGGGTAAATTTTCACTGTCAGCACCGCTGAGAGCACTGTACTACCAGTGATGTGTTAACCACTGTAGGTTATTGTCACTGTCAGCACCGCTGAGAGCACTGTACTACCAGTGATGTGTTAACCACGAAGGGTTTTTGTCACTGTCAGCACCGCTGAGACCTGTACTACCCGTGATGTGTTAAAACCCCTGTAGGTTAATTTTCACTGTCAGCACCGCTGAGAGCACTGGTACTAAACCCGGGGATGTGTTAACCACTGTAGGTTATTGTCACTGTCAGCACCGCTGAGAGCACTGTACTACCAGTGATGTGTTAACCACTGTAGGTTATTGTCACTGTCAGCACCGCTGAGAGCACTGTACTACCAGTGATGTGTTAACCACTGTAGGTTATTGTCACTGTCAGCCCCCGCTGAGAGCACTTGTACTACCAGCGATGTGTTAACCCCTGTAGGTTATTGTCACTGTCAGCACCGCTGAGAGCACGTACTACCAGTGATGTTTAACCACTGTAGTTATTGTCACTGTCAGCACCGCTGAGAGCAACTGTACTACCAGTGATGTGTTAACCACTGTAGGTTATTGTCACTGTCAGCACCCCTGAGAGCACGTTTCACCCGTGATGTGTTAACCACTGTAGGCTATTGTCACTGTCAGCACCGCTGAGAGCACTGAACTACCAGTGATGTGTTAACCACGTAGTTTTTTGTCACTGTCAGCACCGTGAGAGCACTGTACTACCAGTGATGTGTTAACCACTGTTGGGTTATTGTCACTGTCAGCACCGCTGAGAGCACTGTACTACCATTTATTTGTTTAACCACTGTTGGGTATTGTCACTGTCAGCACCGCGAGAGCACTGTACTACCATGATGTGTTAACCACTGTAGGTTATTGTCACTGTCAGCACCGCTGAGAAACACTGTAAAATACCAGTGAATGTTTAACCACTGTTGGTTATTGTCACTGTCACACCGCTGAGAGCACTGTACTACCAGTGATGTGTTAACCACTGTAGGTTATTGTCACTGTCAGCACCGCTGAGAGCACTGTACTACCAGTGATGTGTTAACCACTGTAGGTTATTGTCACTGTCAGCACCGCTGAGAGCACTGTACTAACCATTTATGTGTTAACCACTGTTGGGTATTGTCACTGTCAGCACCGCTGAGAGCACTGTACTTACCAGTGATTTTGTTAACCACTGTGGTTATTGTCACTGTCAGCACCGCTGAGAGCACTGTACTACCAGTGATGTGTTAAACCACTGAAAGGGTTTTTGTCACTGTCAGCACCGCTGAGACACTGTAAATACCAGTGATGTGTTAAACCACTGTAGGTTATTGTCACTGTCAGCACCCCTGAGAGCACTGTACTACCAGTGATTTGTATTAACCATGTAGGTTATTGTCACTGGTCTGCAACGCTGAGAGACAGTACTACCAGTGATGTGTTAACCACTGTAGGGTATTGTCATGTCAGCACCGCTGGAGAAGCACTGTACTACCAGTGATTGTGTTAACCACTGTAGGTATTTATTGTCACTGTCAGCACCGCTGTGAGAGCACTGTACTACCAGTGATGTGTTAATACACTGTTGGTATTGTCAATGTCAGCCACCGCTGAAGAGCACCTGTTCTACCAGAAAATGATGTGTAACCACTGTAGGTTCTTGTCACTGTCAGCACCGCTGAGAGCACTGTACTACCAGTGATGGTTAACCAATGTAGGTTAGTGTCACTGTCCAGCACCGTGAGAGCACTGTATACCCGTGATGTGTTAACCCACTGTTGGGTTATTGTCCTGTCAGCACCGCTGGAGAGCACTGTACTACCAGTGATGTGTTAACACTGTAGGTTATTGTCACTGTCAGCACGCTGAGAGCACTGTCACTACCAGTGTACTGTGTTAACCACTGTAGGTTATTGTCACTGTCCAGCACCGCTGAGAGCCTGTTACTACCAGTGATGTGTTAACACTGTTGGGTTTTGTCAATGTCTGACACCGCTGAGGCCCACTGTACTACCAGTGATGTGTTAAACACTGTAGGTTATGTGTCACTGTCCAGCACCGCTGAGAGGCACTGTACTATCTCTGATTAGTGTTCCTAGATGATTTGTTCACATCTCATCGTGACTGCTCTGGGTTGAAAATGAAAAAACTTATCATTAAACATATATTACAACCATCTGTCCCGTTGGACAGGACAACGACAGGTTTCCCTTGTTCTCTGTAATGTCAGCTTGGCATTTCCGAGAATATTTTTTTTGCAACTCACCATTAAGCATTACCAGGCATTTTCTCCTCATTAACTAGTATAAGTTAAATACTCATCTCAATCAAGCTCACGAATATGTGGATCAACCAAATTTATCCCTGTATGATTTTTGTTTCACTGTCCCCTCAAGTATTTACCATCGCGGTTCTTCACTGCTGCGCCGTTTTGTTCCATTAATTTAACGTGTAAGAATTGTAAAACAAATCTTGCTCGAGTCTTGACATTTTTTGCTCAAGGATTCATTGTGCGTCAGGGTAACAAGTTCCTCGTCCGGATATCCTCTTCACAAGAAACAGCAATACTTAGTGCAGGCCTCGTTGCTGCAGTACAAGCAACTTCATGCACCACGTAGCTTCCACTGTTGTTTTGTTGCGAGGGGAAAGTCTGTTTCTGCACAAATATAAGAAACGTTATCAATACTGTTCAGCAGTTATGTGGCAACGTTTTTTACCAAATTTAGCTCAAATTGTCAACATCCAAAGGAAATAGGAAACTGAGTTTGACACGAGAGCACTGCATGACTTACGGGAATGTATTGATATAGTCTAGTAAACAATTAGGTTAATATAATATCTAAATTTTGTCGTCAGACTTGACTTAAAAACAAACGAGCCATAACCAAAGAAAGTTGTACAAGTGGTTGTCCTTTCAAGCAGCAGCACGAACCCATCATCACCTCCATGTCCTGTTACTTTGATTGATTCATGGCACCATCAATGTTCTGTTGGTTCCTCCATTCCTGTTACTTTGATTGATTCATGGCCCATCAATGGTATGTTGTTCCCTCCATGCCTGTTACTTGATTCATTCATGGCACCATCAACTGTTCTGTTGTTCCTTACATCCTGTTACTTTGCTTCTTCATTGCACCATCAATGTTCTGTTGTTCCTCCATCCTGTTACTTTGATTCATCATGGTACCATTCTATGTTCTGTTGTTCCCTCCATTCCTGTTACTTTGATTGATTCATGGGCACCATCAATGTTCTGTTGTTCCCTCCATTCCTGTTACTTTCATTCATTTATGGCACAATGCAATGTTCTGTTGTTCCTTCCATTCCTTGTTACTTTGATTCATTGCACCATCAATGTTCTGTTGTTCCCTTCCATTCCTGTTACTTTGATTCATGCATGTACCATCAATGTTATGTTGTTACCTCCATTCCTGTTACTTTGATTTCATTCATAGGTACCATCAATGTTCTGTTGTTCCCTCATTCCTGTTATTTTTATTGATTCATGGCCACACAATGTTCTGTTGTTCCCTCCATTCTGTTACTTTGATGTATTCATGGCACCATCAATGTTCTGGTTGTTCCCTCCATTCTGTTACCTTTCATTCATTTATGTGCACCAATCAATGTTCTGGTTGTTCCTTCCATTCTGATACTTTGATTCATTGACACCATCATTGTTCTGTTGTTCCCTCCATTCATGTTACTTTGATTCATTCATGGTACCATCAATGTTCTGTTGTTCCCGCATTCCTGTTACTTTGATTTCAGTCATGGTTCCCATCAAGTTCTTTGTTCTTCCCTCCCATTCCTGTTACTTTGATTCATTCATGGTACCATCAATGTTCTGTTGTTCCCTCCATTCCTGTTACTTTGATTGATTCATGGCACCATCAATGTTCTGTTGTTCCCTCCATTCCTGTTACTTTGATTGATTCATGGCACCATCAATGTTCTGTTGTTCCCTCCATTCTGTTACTTTGATTGATTCATGGCACCATCAATGTTCTGTTGTTCCCTCCATTCCTGTTTATTTGATTGATTTCATGGCACAGCAAAGTTCTGTTGTTCGTTCCATTCTGTTGCTTTGATTCATGGCACAAATCAATGGTTCTGGTTGTTCGTTCCATTCCTGTTACTTTGATTCATGGCACCATCAATGTTCTGTTGTTCTTCCATTCTGTTACTTTGATTCATGGCACATCAATGTTCTTGTTGTTCCTCCATTACTGTTACTTTGATTCATGGCCCCCATCAATGTTCTGTTGTTTGTTCCCATTCCTGTTACTTTGATTCATGGCACCATCAATGTATTCTGTGTTCCTTCCATTCCTGTTACTTTGATTACAGGATTCATCAATGTTCTGTTGTCCTTCATTCCTGTTACTTTGATTCATGGCCTATCATCAATGTCTGTTGTTCCTTCCATTCCTGTTACTTTGATTCATGGCACCATCAGTTCTGTTGTTGTTCCTTCATTCCTGTTTTTTGATTCAGATGGCACCATCAATGTTCTGTTGTTCCTTCCATTCCTGTTATTTGATTCATGGCACCATCATTGTTCGTTGGTTCCCTCCATTCTGTTACTTTGATTCATTCATGGTCCATCAATGTTCTGTTGTTCCCCTCCATTCCTGTACTTTGATTCATTCAGGTACCATCAATGTTCTGTTGTTCCTCCATTCATGTTACTTTGATATTCATGGCACCATCAATGTCTGTTGTTCCTTTACATTCCTGTTATCTAGATTCATGTCATGGCACCATCAATGTTCTGTTGCGTTCCTTCATTCCTGTTACTTTGATTCATTCATGGCACCATCATGTCTGTTGTCTCCGTCCATCTGTTTACTTTGATTCATTCATGGCACCTTCAATGTTCTGTTGTTCTTCCATTCCTGTTACTTTGATTCATGGCAACCATCAATGTTCGGTTGTTCCCTCAGTCTCTTAGTGGTTCATTTAAAAAATATTGAAAATAATTCACTGATGTTGGAAAAAGTCTGGTTTATTCCCCCTGGTGATTGTTGTATCGTTTATTAATGAAGTCACACAAGTTATTCTCCAATAAGAGGTCACCTTCCACCGTAATGTAAACACCTAAAAGGTCACCTACCACAGTAATTAACAATAAAAGTTCACCTACCACAGTAATGTAGACAATAAAGGTCACCTCACACAGTAATGGTAAACAATAAAAGGTCACATACCACAGTTAATGTAAACAATAAAAGGTCACCTACCACAGTAATGTAAACAATTTAAAAGGTCACCTACACAGTAATGTAAACATTTAAAAGGGTCACCTACCACAGTAATGTAAAACAATAAAAGGTCACTTTACCAACAGTAATGAAAACAATAAAAGGTCACCTACACAGTAATGTAAACAAATAAAAAGGTCACTACCACAATAATGTATACAATAAAGGTAAAAAAAAAAAAAAAAAAAAAGTCACCTACACAATAATGTAAAGAAAATAATAAATATTTCAAATGCAGAATAAATATTTAATTAATCGGTTGTAGATTTTGGAGAGGCAAATATCTCGTAAACGGCTAAAGTGTTTTCACTTGATGTTTCAAACTGTTAGACGGTCTAGAACACAATGACATTCCAACATTTTTCCTAAAAAAATCTGTCAGAGGGCAACCAATCATCTGTCCTGCAGCCAAAAACAAACTAACCTTGAAAGTTTGAAGATGATCAGACGAGACATTCTCTAGTTATCACTCCAAAGGGTAACAAATCTGGGAACAGGTTATGTAAGTTTGTCCATTGTTCTCCCACACATGAAATAGGCCCATGAAAGTGCTTAAATGCAGTACACGTATTATGAAAATTTGAAGCCGATCGAACAAGTCATTCTCCAGTTACAAACGAAAATTTTGGGAAAAGAAAAGACACATTCTGGTGAGTGTATCGAAAATGGGAAAGTTTTGGGAATCACAATCCTCGTTAGGGGAAAAAATGCTGTAAAAACGTTTTTTTTTTCAGTTTTCTTTTATCATTTATCTTGTGTTTAAGTTTTTTACAATCCTATAAGAAAGATATTGGAGTTTTATTTAAAAAAAATAACAATTTGATAAAACAATTTATAAAAATGATAAACTGGCCAAAATCAATGTAAATAATACTTCCATTTAGGATACACCAGAGTTTAAAGTTTGAAGCTGAGCAGAAGAAGCATTATCTAGTTATTACATGAAACACTATTTAATAAAACTGGCAAATTTAGTTTACACAGATGAAAGTGAATATTAAAGTTTCTTTTAATAAATTCCACAACAGTGAAAGTCTTAAGTGGATCAGAAAAATCAAACTTCACTAATTGATCTTATTCCCATAACTCCAAGTTTATTTTAAACAATTTCAGTAAAATTTTAAATTTTCACCTTTACTGACAAACTTATAAGGTATCCTTCTCATAATCGTAATGACACGACTGCAAGCAAACCACGGTACGGGTGGGGCTTGAACTCGCGGTGAGTGAGACGTAACACTGCAGGTCAGCGTGTAAGCCACTGGACCAGCTGGGCAGCTTCGTCATCACTGAAATATTAGTAAGAATTCTCCTCAAAGTAATAAATCCCGCCATCACATACCTACTACTGCTACTACTACAAGTACTACAACTACTACCACAAGTACTACAACTACTACTACTACAAGTACTACAACTACTACCACAAGTACTACAACTACTACTACCACAAGTACTACAACTACTACTACCACAAGTACTACAATACTACTATACAAGTACTACACACTACTACTATACAAGTTACTAAAAACTACTACCACAAGTACTACAATATACTACTACAAGAACTAAAACTACTACACAAGTATACTACAACTACTACTACCACAAGTCTACAACTATACTACCAAAAGTACTACAACTATACTACTACAAAGTACTACAACTACTACTACTACAAGTACTACAACTACTACTACTACAAGTACTAAAACTACTACCACAAGTACTACAACTACTACTACTACAAGAACTACAACTACTACTACCACAAGTACTACAACTACTACTACACAAGTACTACAACTACTACTACCCAAAAGAACTGCAAACTACTACTGCCACCAAGTACTACAACACTACTACTACAAGTACTATAATACTACCACAAGTACTACAATACTACTACACAAGTACTACAACTACTACTTACCACAAGTACTACAACTACTACTACTAAGGTACTACAACTACTACTACTACAAGTACTAAACTACTACCACAAGTACTTACAAACTACTACATGCTACAAGAACTAAACACTACTACCACAAGTTACTACAACTACTACTACACAAGTACTACAACTACTATACCACAATTCATACAACTACTACTACTACAAGTACTACAACTATTACTACTACAACGTCTACAACTACTACTACTTAACAAGTACTTAAAACTACTACCACAAGTAATTAAACTATACTACTACAAGGAAAACTACAACTACTACTACACAAGTACTACAATACTACTTACCACAAGTACTACAACTATACTACCACAAGTAACTACAACTACTACTTACTACAAGAACTACAACTACTACTACCACAAGTACTACAAATACTACTACCACAAGGTACTACAACTACTACACCACAAGTACTACAACTACTACTACACAAGTACTGCAACTACTACTACCATATTACTACAAATACTACTACCAATTAAAGTACTGAAAACTACTACTGCCACAAATACTACAACTACTACTACCACAAAGTACTACAATACTACTATTACAAGTACTTCAACTACTACTACGTAATTACTACAACTTTACTTATGTCACAAGTACTACAACTACATACTACCACAAGTTACTACAACTGCTTTACTCGCCACAGTACTACAACTACTACTTAACCACAAGTACTACAAATACTATACCACCTAGACTACAATAATACTTACATAAGTACTACAACTATCCTACACCATAAGTACTACAACTACTTAATACCACAAGTACTACAATACTACCTCATGTACTACAACTACTAATAACCACAAGTACTGCAACTATACTGCCCACATAGTACACAACTACTGACAGCACAAGTACTACAATACTACATACCACAGTGAAGTACTACAACTACTACTGCACAAGTACACAACTACTACTAGCACAAGTTACCTACAACTTCTACTACCACAAGTACTACAACTACTACTACCACAAGTACTACAACTACTACTACCACAAGTACTACAACTACTACTACCACACGTACTACAACTACTACTACCTAAGTAGACTAACAAATTATAACTACCCAAAAGTACTACAACTACTACTGCCACAAAAAAAATAAAAGTACTGCAATACTACTACCACAAGTACTACAACTACTCCTAAGCACAAGTACTCAACTACTACTGCCACAAGTACTGCAACTACTAATACCACCAAGTACTTCCAACTACTACTACCACAAGTACTGCAACTAATACTACCACAAAGTACTACAATACTACTACCACAAGTACTACTAACTTAACTACTACCAAAAGTACTACAACTACTTCTACCACAAGTACTACAACTACAACTACCAAGTACATACAATACTAGACTAGCACAAGTACTACAACTACTGCTACCACAAGTACTACAAACATACTTACTACCAAAGTACTCTACACTACTTTAGCACAAGTACTACAATACACTACCACAAGACTACAATACTACTACCAAATGGACTACAACTAATACTTGCACAAGTACTACAACTACTACTACCAAAAGTACTACAATACTACTGCCACAGTACTGCAATACTTACTACCAAAGTACTACAAACTACTACTAAGCACAAGTAATACAACTACTACTGCCACTAGTATTGCAACTCTATACTACACAAGTACTACAACTACTACTACCACAAGTACTGCTAACTACTACTACCACAAAGTACTACAATACTACCTGCCAAAAGTACTGAACTACTACTACCACAAGTACTAACAACTTCTATTAGCACAAGTATTACAAACTACTACTGCCACAAGTACTGCAACTACTACTACCACAAGTAATACCAACTATTACTAAGCACAAGTACTAAACTACTACTACCATATGTACTACAACTACCTACTACCACAAGTACTGGCAATACTACTACCATAAGTACTACAATAATATACCACAGTTAGTAAACTATATTACCACAAGTACTACAATACTACTGCTACAAGTACTAAACACTTCTGCTACCACAAGTACGACAATTACTAACTACACAAGAAAACTATACCACAAGTACTGAACTACATTACACAAGTATACAACTACTACTACACAAACTACTACAACGACTACTATCACAAGTAATGACAATTACTACTATTCACAAGTTATACAAAACTACTGCTACCACAAGTACTCAACTATCTTCTCCACAAGTACAACAACTACTACTACCACAAGGTACAACAACTACTACAACACAAATACCCACATGTACTACAATACTGCTACCTCAGTACTACAAACTACTACTCCAACAATTACTACAAACTACTTTTACCACAAGTATACAACTACTACTACCACAAGAACTATAACTACTACTACCACAAGTACTACAACTTCTACCACAAGTACTACAACTACTACTATCACAAGTACTACTACTACCTACATCAAATATATTATGATTTACAGCTCACTCTGTTCCTATATACAACTCTCTGTGTATCTGTATTCCTTGTAGCAGACTTGAAAAGCTATATGGAGAGCGGAAACGTTGCCACATTTTTACCCAGTATTTTTCCTGGGTAAAAACTGAGAGGAAGCAGGCATAGAAAATTTTACACATATCTTTATCACTGTCATTGATCTGAACAGAGTTACTCTAAAGTGAGTCTATCTTGTCCCAATCTTATATGTTGGTTCTCCCTTACCATGAAAACTTGGTTGATATGCCTTTTCTTCTTAAGACTTTTAATATCAAAGTTGTATTTAAAAATCTTAATAGAGTAAAAAAAATTTTGATAAAGAATTCCCCCCAAAATGCTGACGGATGTGTCTATAAGATTCCTTGTAAAATTTGCGATAAAGTTTATTACGGTGTGAAACTGGTAAAAATCTCGAAGATTTAAAACAACATAAATATAGCATTATAACTGGACAAGATTCCAATGCTCGATTTATTTCATGTGAGAGAATTATAACCATTACATTGATTTTTGATAAAGTTGATTAGTTAGGAAAGTAGTATCAATGCAAAGTCCAGTTTGACATGAATATAATTGAATCTTGCTTCATAAAAAAGCGTTTTGACAAAATATGAATATTTTTCCTTTGGTTTATATAAATTGTTCCATTTTTAATTAATAGAATTTGGGATAGAATTTAATAAATAGATTGGAAAAAATAATAAATTTTAAAATTCTTAATTCTTGGGTAGATCAGATTGTTGGTGGGTTGGTGAAGAACCTGTCTCTAGTTAGGCCAGCGGGGGGCCCTGCTGCATGTGTTCCGTTTCTAATGAGTTGTGCGTCAGGTGTTGCTTTGTTGTGGGATGTGATAGTGAGTGTGGGGCTAGACCTTTATATGTCTTCCCTTGATGCATTACTTTCATTGTTCTTGATAATGTAAGTAGGTCACGAAATCGCTTGGAGATATCTAGTCTTTCACAGTGCGTTGTTTTGCATATATATATATATTTTGACTATATATATATATGTTATTTTATAAATATATATATATATATATATATATATTTTACTATTATATAAATTATATATATATATATATATAAATATATATTTATATATTTATATATATGCAAAAAACCACTTAGAAAGTTCCAGAGGTACCGTCTCTAGAACTTTACTGGGGATCTCATCCTAGAGAAGACAATAAACGGACCTCAGAGAAAACTCTAGCGTTCTCACAGAGCTGCTTCATTTATGTATGTGTGTGTATGTGTTGTGTGTGTGTGTGTGGTGTGTGTGTTGTGTGTGTGTGTGTGTGTGTTGTGAGTGTGCTTGTGTGTGTGTGTGTGTGGGTGTGTGTGTTTGTACTCACCTTTTGTGGTTGCAGGGGTCGAGGTTCTTTATCTCCTGGCACCGCCTCTTCACCGGTTTGCTTAACTGGGCCCTCACTCTCCCGCTCCAGAGCTCTTCAAACTCGTCTTAAAACTCGTGTATGGTTCCTGCCTCCACTACGTCATTTTCTAGGGCTATTCCACAGCCTGATCCACTCCACGAACTGAAGAAAATACTTCCTACTATCTCTATGACTCATTTGGTGTCTTCAAACTTCCAATTGGGCCTCTTGTTTCTGTGTCCCCTCCCTGGAACATCCTGTCATTGTCACCTTGTCTATTCCACGCGTATTTTATATGTCGTTATCATGTCTCCCCTGACCCTCCTCTCTCAGTGTCGTCAGCGATTTCTTAACCTTTTCTTCATAGGACATTCCCTTAGCTCTGGAAAATAACTTGTCGCAACCTTTGTACTTTCTCTAGTTTCTTCTGACGTGCTTTATCATGTGCGGGTTTCCAAACAGGTGCTGCATACTCCAGATATGGCCTGACATACAGGCGTGTTTGTACAGTGTCTTGAAATGATTCCTTACTAAGGTATCGGAATGCAGTTCTCAGGTTATGCAGGCGACCATATGCTGCAGCAGTTATCTGATTGATGTGTGTTTCCGGAGACATGGGCTCGGTGTTATACTCACCAAGATCTTTCTCCTTGATGTTTGAGGTTTGCAGACTTGGCACCTAGCCTTTACTCTGTCTGTGGTCTTCTGTGCCCTCTTATCTTAAGACTTTGCTTTGGCAGGATGAAATTCGAGAAGCCTTTGCTTGACCAGGTGTCAGTGTGTCCAGGTCTCTTTGAAGTCCTGCCTGGTATCATCTGATTTAATTTCCTCATTAACTTCACAGCATCTGCAAAAGGGACACTTCTGAATCTAATCCTTCCATCATGTCGTACATATACCAAAAATAGCACTTGGTCCTAGGAGCGACCTGTGAGGACCCGCTCGTCAACAGGTGCCCTCTGTGATACATCATTTACGTACCATGACTCGTTGTTGCCTCCCTGTCAGGTATTCTCTGATCCATTGCAGTGCCCTCCTGTTATAAAGCGCCTGATGCTCTAGCTTCTGCATAATCTCTTGTGAGGAACTGTGTCAAAGGCCCTTCTTGCAGTCCAAACAATCAACCCCCCTCTCTCGTGTCTTACTTCTGTTATTTTAATCATAAAAACTCCCGAAGGGTTTTGTGACACAGGATTTGCCTTCCCTGAATCCGTGCTGGTTGGCATTTAACTCTTGTTCCGTTCCAGGTGCTCCACCACTCTCCTCCTGATAATCTTTTCCATAAAATTTGCATACTATACACGTCAATGACACAGGTCTATAGTTTAGTGCCTCTTTTCTGTCTCCTTTTTTAAAAATGGGAACTACATTTGCCGTCTTCCATACCTCAGGTAGTTGCCCAGTTTCCAGGGACGTGTTGAAGATTGTGGTAAGTGGCACGCACAACATATCTGCTCCCTCTCTAAGGACCCACGGGGAGATGTCCGGTCCCATTGCCTTTGAGGTATCTATGTCCCTTAGCAGTTTCTTCACCTCCTCCTCATCTGTATGTATGTCGTCCAACACTTGTTTGTGTATTCCTTGCTGGTGTCCCCTATCTGGTCTGTCCCCCCAGAGTCCTTCCTGTCTCTACTGTAAATACTTCCTTAAATCTCGTGTTGAGCTCCTCACATACCTCTTGATCGTTTCTTGTGAGTTCTCCACCTTCTTTCCTCAGCCTTATCACCTGGTCCTTGACTGTTGTCTTCCTCCTAATGTGGCTATACAGCAGTTTCGGGTCAGATTTGACTGTGTGTGTGTGTACTCACCTATTTGTACTCACCTATTTGTGGTTGCAGGGGTCGAGTCACAGCTCCTGGCCCCGCCTCTTCGCTGATTGCTACTAGGTCCTCCCTCTCCCTCCCCCATGAGCTCTATCATACCTCGCCTTAAAACTATGTATGGTTCCTGCCTCCACTACATCACTTTCTAGGCTATTCCATGGCCTGACTACTCTATGACTGAAGAAATACTTCCTAACATCCCTTTGATTCATCTGAGTCCTCAACTTCCAATTGTGACCTCTTGTGTCTGTGTCCCGTCTCTGGAACATCCCGTCTTTGTCCACCTCGTCTATTCCGCGCAGTATTTTATATGTCGTTATCATGTCTCCCCTGACCCTCCTGTCCTCCAGTGTCGTCAGGCCGATTTTCCCTCAACCTTTCTTCATAGGACAATCCCGTAGCTCTGGGACTAGTCTTGTTGCAAACCTTTGCACTTTCTCTAATTTCTTGACGTGCTTGACTAGGTGTGGATTCCAAACTGGTGCTGCATACTCCAGTTTGGGCCTGACGTAGATGGTATACAGAGTCTTAAACGAATCCTTACTGAGGTATCGGAAGGCTATCAGTAGGTTTGCCAGGCGCCCGTATGCTGCAGCAGTTATCTGATTGATGTGCGCCTCAGGAGATATGCTCGGTGTTATACTCACCTCCAGATCTTTTTCCTTGAGTGAGGTTTGCAGTCTTTGGCCATCTAAACTATATTGTGTCTGCGGTCTTCTTTGCCCTTCCCCAATCTTCATGACTTTGCATTTGGCAGGGTTAAATTCAAGGAGCCAGTTGCTGGACCAGGCTTGTAGCCTGTCCAGGTCTCTTTGTCGTCCTGCCTGATCCTCGTCTGATTTGATTCTTCTCATTAACTTCACATCATCTGCAAACAAAGACACTTCTGAGTCTATCCCTTCCGTTATGTCTTTCACATATACCAAGAACAGCACAGATCCTAGAACTGACCCCTGTGGAACCCCGCTTGTCACAGGCGCCCACTCTGACACCTCGTCGCGTACCATGACTCGTTGTTGCCTCCCTGTCAGATATTCTCTGATCCATTGCAGTGCCTTTCCTGTTATGTGTGTCTGGTCCTCTAGCTTTTGCAGTAACCTCTTGTGAGGAACTGTGTCGAAGGCCTTCTTGCAGTCCAAAAATATGCAGTCGATCCACCCCTCTCTCTCTTGTCTTACTTCTGTCACCTTGTCATAAAACTCTAGTAGGTTTGTGACACAGGATTTTCCTTCCCTGAAACCGTGCTGGTTGTCAATTATACACTTGTTTCTTTCCAGGTGCCCCACCTTGCATACTATACACGTTAGTGATACAGGTCTGTAGTTTAGTGCCTCATGTCTGTCTCCCTTTTTAAAAATTGGGACTGGACTACATTTGCCATTTTCCATACCTCAGGGAGTTGCCCAGTTTCAAATGATGTGTTAAAGATCTTTGTTAATGGATCACACAATATCTCTGCTCCCTCTTTAAGGACCCATGGAGAGATGTTGTCTGGTCCCACCGCCTTTGATGTGTCAAGTTCGCATAGCAGCTTCTTCACCTCCTCCTTGGTTATATGTAGCTCATCCAGCACTTGCTGGTGTGCCCCCCTGTTCTGATTTCTTGGAGCCCTACTGGTTTCCAGTGTAAATACCTCTTAAAATCTTATGTTGAGCTCCTGACAAACCTCTCGGTCGTTTCTTGTGAATTCCCGATCACCCTTCCTCAGTCTGATTACCTGGTCCTTGACTGTTGTTTTCCTCCTGATGTGGCTGTACAACAGCTTCGGGTCAGTCTTTACTTTTGATGCTATGTCATTTTCACATTGTCTCTGAGCCTCCCTTCTTATCTGTGCATATTCGTTTCTGGCTCTTCGGCTGATTTCTTTATTTTCCTGAGTTCTCTGTCTTCTGTACCTTTTCCATTCTCTAGTACACCTAGTTTTTGCCTCCCTACACCTTTGGGTGAACCAAGGACTCGTTATGTTCTTCCCATTATTTCCGTTTTCCTTGGGAACAAACCTCTCCTCTGCCTCCTTGCATATTGTTGCTGCTTAGTCCATCATTTCTTGTACTGGTTTTCCTGTCAGTTCCCTCTCCCACTGAATGTCTTGAAGGAAGCTCCTCATGCCTGAGTAGTTCCCCCTTTTCTAGTTTGTTTTTCCCAGCCTATTCCTGCTACTTGGAGCTCAACTATGTAGTCGAAGCACAGAACCACATGATCACTAGCTCCCAGGCGCCTTTCATACATGATACTCTCGATGTCCGAACTACTCATGGTGAATACAAGGTCCAACCTTGCTGGTTCATCCTCTCCTCTCTCTCTGGTAGTGTCTCTAACGTGTTGATGCATGAGGTTTTCCAGTACCACATCCATCATCTTGGCTCTCCATGTTTCGGGACCCCCATGGGGCTCCAGGTTTTCCCAGTCAATCTCCTTGTGATTGAAATCACCCATAACTAGTAACTTTGCTCCCCCCATGTGTGCTCTCCTGGCCACCTCGGCTAGTGTGTCGATCATTGCTCTGTTGCTCTCATCGTATTCTTCTCTTGGCCTCCTGCAGTTCTGTGGTGGGTTGTACATTACTGCAATTATCACCTTATGTCCCTCAGACTGGATTGTTCCTACTAAGTAGTCCCTTTCGCCCGTGCCATCCATTCCTTCCATTTTCTCAAAACCCACTGGTTTTTAATGAGCAGTGCAACTCCTCCTCCCAATCTCCTCCCTCTGTCTTTCCTGAGGATTTGATATCCAGATGGAAAGATTGAATCTGTTATTATTCTGGTGAGTTTTGTTTCTGTGAGTGCTATTATGTCTGGGGATGTCTCTTTGATTCTTTCGTGCCACTCCTCATACTTGTTTGTTATTCCATCTGCCTTTGTATACCACACCTTCATTTTCTTTTCTAAGACTGTGGTCTGGGAGGTATATTGGGATTGGGGAAGTGGGAGACCTGGTAAGGAACTATGGGTTGTTGCTGTGGGGGTGGAGTTTGTAATGTAGTGGGTGGGGGCATTGGATGTCTCATGGGTGTTTTGATTTGAGTGTTTGGTTGCACTGGGTTGACCTGGTTGGGAGGCTTCTATAGGAAAAGTTGTGAGGGGCTGTATTTGATCTTCTTCCGGGGTTGGGATCTCCTGTCTGTTTTTCTCCATCCCCTCTCTTTCCTCCTTTCTCCCTTTTGTACCCTCCTCATTTTCTCCCTTTTCGTCTTGTGTTCGTCGCAGTCGGATACCCCTTCCTGTTGCCGTCAGCCCCTTAATGTGTTTTCTCCTGCAGGATCTGGTCTGAGTCGCTTCTCCCTTGAAGGTAAATCTCACGGGCCGGGGTTTCTTTTTTTTTAAAAACCCCCCCTTTTCCCCAAAAAATTTTCCGCGGGGTCATATGTCTTCCCTATTGCTTTCAGATGTTTTAAATTGTTTTTTTTTCCCCTTGTTTTCTTGCTTCATATGTTTTCCCTTCGACTTCCGGAGCCCATACACAAAGACTGACCTCCCCCTTTTCATTCTCCCATGCAATCCCGTGTATCCCCTCTTTTAATTTTGGGGTTTCCTCCATGCAGCTTTCCTTTCATCATTTTCCCGGGCTAATGTATTTGGGGGCTCAGTGGCCTGCATTTTCCCTTCTCGGTTTTCCCTTGGGGGTCTGTGTTGTCGGGGCCTCCATAAAGTTGCTCTTCTTTTCACAGTCCTCCTCTGATAGGCTTTTCAGCAGTTGTGCCCCTTTTTTCCCTACCCCCCCTTATTTGTGGCTGAGGTAGCAGTCTCTGTTTAAACCCCAAAATTTTTTAGTTCTTTGGCTTTTCAGATTTTTAAATTTCCCTTTTCCAAACTCTGTTCCTAGCTTCTGCGCTTTGAATGCACCCCATTTCCCTGTTTTCCTATCTTCCCCTCTCCTTTTCCATTCTCATGCAAAATTTCTTCTATTTTTTTTCCCATTCATGCCCTTTTATAACTTGCTCCCCAAATTTTCCCTTTTGCATTTTTCCCTCCTCCACCCCTTTGGGGTTTTTTTGTTGCTCTCTGGCAACCCTTTTTTGTTTTGTCTTGATTCCCCTCAGAGTGGGAAACCTATTTTCTGTATGTTGGGTTTTCTAGTGTTATGTCAAGTGGGGGGGGGGGAAGTAGGGGAGGAACTGTGGTATGTGAGACAGAATGGGGGGGGGGTGGGGGGGGTTAAGGGTAAAGGGGGGGAGGAGGGGATGAGGGAGGGGAGGGTCAGGGGAAGAGTGAGATGCTGTGGTGAGGGGGGAGTGTAGTGTGGTGTGTGTTTGTATGTGGTGTAC
>NC_069449.1:6527332-6564832 GCF_026875155.1 Cherax quadricarinatus
TTTTCCAAACACTTCCACAATGATAATTCTGCATCTATTTATTTTAGTCTGGGCAACGTCCTTATTTTATTTTGATTATTACATTCTTTAAATATTTTTAAAACCCTTTTCGTCTTATCCTTCTTATTGTCATTTCTTTTTTCTGACTGGGTAATCTGCTGCACAAGTGAGCCAGGGTGCACAGAGTGAGCCCGGCTGAAAGCAGAGTGAGCCCGGGTAACACAAAATCAGCCAGGCTGACAGCGAGAGCCAGGCTGACAAACTGCACCACAGAACTGTGGTCTTTTTTATTTGAATTTTTTATTAGCAAAACAGTTTTTTCTGATATTTTCTTTTTACTTTCATACACATACAATCACCACAAAACCTTTCACCAAAACACCTATATACATACAGTGACAAAGTTTCATACAATATCTGCACTCTCCCCCCAAACATTGTTTTAAAGAAAAAAAAAAATTCTGATTATTTTTTCAATTTTCTTTTGAAATTGGAATGAGGGTTACAATATTTTGTGAAAATTTTTTGAAAATATGAAATACTGAAAAAATGAGTAACTTGAAAGACTTGGGGTAAGACTAAGAAGACAGTCATTCATTTATTCTTAATAACATAAAAAAAAATTTTACCACCACATAACAAAAAAAAAAACATTCGGTGATGAAAAAAAAAACTGTCAACTTGGGTGATTTTGATCTCTTGACAATAAGAATTTTGGGGGTGGTTTTCCCAAACCCGGGCCCGTAGACGCCACAACCTGAAACCCGACGACGCCACAAACCGGGGCCAGTACTACTGTGTTAAATTCCCCCATATGTTATGTACTGTGAAATTTAGGGCCGGGTTAAAAAGTCTCCGGGCCCAGGCTATTCAATTTGGGGGGGCCCCCTTTAGTTACGGGGAAGCGAAGCGCCCCCCCTTCCCGCTTTGGGGGGGGGTTTCGGGGTGAGCCCGTTTAAAGGGTTAATTAAAAACATTCTGGCTATTTAGATTAAATTTAATAGGGGAAAATACAAAGACAACCAAAACCCATTTACCAACACCATTATAACTATCTTTTTAAATCAAAGCATTTTAAAGAGAATAAAAATCAAGACAATAGTATTACTAGATTAGGGTATTAAAGTATGACATCTGAAAACCCATTATATCACATAACCACTACAGCACTATTATTCCCCTTTATAAAACATGACCATTATTGTTTTCATTGCATCATGCATAAACATCAAATATATAAACTCAAGAAAATAAAGAATTGTTTATATTCACAGGCACTTCTTAAATAAACTTTTTTTTTGGATTTCATATTGGCAAAATCATCAGTTATATTCTGAAAATCAATATTTCTTGTTAGATCAGACCCAATGGTCAACAAGGCTAGGTACACAATTTGTCTTGGCTCATTGTGAACGAGCTGGTTTTTCACTCTTTTCAAAACAGAAAATGAACGTTCTCCTTCACAGTTAGTAGCTGGAAGTGTTAGGTAAAGGCGATACACTATGTCAACATTAGGGAAGGTTTCTGAGATACCTGCGTTTCTTAAATGTTTCAAAGCAGCTGAGGGCGCACATTGTTCAGGTGGAGCTTTAATCTGATTCCTATACCCAGAAAAATGAACTATTTCTTCAACAAATGTGTCCTGAACATCTGCTGAAAGGTGTTGTTGCAACTTTAATGCAGCTTCTCTCAATTCTGCATCTGGCATAGTAGTAATTTTGACAGAAATCCAAACTTGTCCATTGAGATTCTGGTAGATTTCTTTTCTTTTCACCAATTCTGTAATCAGTGAATCCAGAATGACGAAGTATGTAGCTGTCTTACATTTCTGCCTGGGTAGCAACACAATTTCATTGTCTGGCTCTTCAAAATTGCGTTTCCTCTTCCTTGACCGCTGATGATCAGCCCGGTAACTGTAGTCTTTCACCAGCAGTTTAGCTTTCTCTCTTCAAACATTTCAAAAGCTTCATCATTGCGAAGTGAGCTTACAAATTCCACTAAGCCTGCATAGAGGTTAGCACAAGTAGCCATTTCAATTTAAATTTCCTGAAGTGTCTTGTTCGTGGCATATAACCGTTCCAGTATACAGTCCCAAAGCACACAGAGTAAGGCCAATTCAAAATCTTACAATTTTGATGCTAAGCTGGCTGCTTCGCTTCTTGTAGTTGCTGTCTGGTCTTCATCCTCTGCTATTTGGATCAAAGCAGAACTTATTTCAGCAAAGCTGTCTTTCAAAGCATGTGTTGCATCATGCTGCGCTGACCACCTTGTTGTTGATAATGATTTGATGACATCTCCATGAATGGTTGACTTGAGTATACTCCACCGATGCGTTGAAGCAGAGAAAAAATTAAAGAGTGCTTGTAAAAGTCCAAAAAATGAAACTGCAGCGACACAACACTCCGCAGCACATGACCCAACAAGATTAAGAGAATGTGCTGAGCAGGGCACATATTCAGCAAGTGGGTTGATTTGCTTGATACGGGCTTGCAATCCATTATATTTACCCGACATGTTACTTGCATTGTCGTAGCTCTGGCGACGGCAGTCCATAATAGAGAGATCATGTTCAAGCAGAGTATCCAGTACTATATTCATCATTGTTTCTCCATCATGGCCTAAAGAGGAATGAATTTTATAAAGCGCTCTACAGGCTTACCACTGGAGTCGACAAAGCGAACAATGAATGTCAACTGATCTGTTGTGAAATATCTGGTGTTGAATCTACACTTACTGCAAAGTATTTTGCAGTTTTCACAGCTGCTATGATGTCATTGAGGACCTTCTTAGTCATCAGTTCAATAAATTCATTGTATATAGTAGATGACATGTAAGATACAGTGCCTCTTCCTGCATTCCCAAAGCGTGACACATGATTTGCTAAGAATGGATCGAATTGTGCTAACAGTTCTCTGATCCCTAGGAAACTGCCATTGTTTTCCGAACCAAAAACCTCATTTTCTCCACGGAAAGCAAGTCCTCTTAGAGCTAAGAATTTTACAACAGCAACAACTCTTTCTAGAACTTTTCTCCAATAAGTGCGCTCTTTTTCAGTTTGATTTTTCCAAATGAGAATCCAATAAGCCTTTTTTTCTGTGCACGAAATACACTGGCTAAAATGCAGCTCCTGTGAGTGGTGCTGTTTTCATGTTCCTCGAAACACTTGGAATTTTTCCAGTCATTGAACTTGAACCCCTGTGTGAAGGTATTTTCTTTGGTAGAAAATAGCTTGCATGCTGAACAGTACACTTTTCCTGAGCTTTCAAAGTATACCATTCATGATCTTTTCACATTTTCTGAATTTGCAAGCTTCCTATAAAACATAGATGACTTTAAACAACGACGACTTCCATCATCATAAATCCTTGCTGATTTCCTAAAGTCAATGTTCAGAGTTTGACTGAAGTTTTCTGTAATGAAAGCATTACGTAGAGAATCTGGGATTACATTTGGCCATGAAGGCAGGAATCTTTTAAGACAAATCCTGTGGATGAAATGTCCGTTGAGATATTGAGAGGAGACACAAAAGAAGCAGATGCTGGCTGAGAAATAATGGTGGGAGGGCTTCCTGTATGATCTGACGTATCTGCAGATTCAACTGTACTGGTAACATCAGAAACTGTTTTCGTGAGCATATGTCTGTGATCTTTCTGCAGCTTCCTACATCTTTCTTTTTCTGTTCTTCTAGAATTTTCTTCTTTCTTTTCTGTGACCCACTCGCATAAGAACGTCCAACATCACGTTCACGAGATGCCATAAGATGCCAAGTCACAGATAAAGGCCTGTGGATGACAAAGCCTTGGACTTACCTTGCCAAAGTATGTGTATCTTACACATTGACACACAACATCTACAGCCACACTCCCTATTCTCTATTCAGCCTCTTTCGACTTTAATTTCTGTTCATCAGTGACTCTTTCATCCTGTGATCTTGAAAGTGCTTAGCCTCTTAGCCAGGTTCAAATCGAGTCTTCTATGCCACACCCTACGTCAGGACGTCAAACCATGACACCACTAATATACGCAGTCCTGTAGATTACAGGTGCCTAGCCCGTAAGTCAAGCTCCAAATCAGTCTACTAAGCCAACACCGCGGACGCAGGTTCTTTTCCATCTGCAATGCTAACATTTGCGTCATTACTTTAAGTTTCACCGCACATAATCGTTCTGTCAGTACATACCAGTGTTGCACTGGCTATTTTGGTGAACAGTTTTAATGTTACTATAATCTCTGTGGAGAATTATAGTAGAAAATGTGTTCGACCAAGTAACCCGTATGTCACATGAATATCTTTTTAAGGTAAATTGTTTTTCAAGTCATTTTTCCTATGCCCAAATATGTTCTCAAGTGCCTTTGTGCTCATAATGCACAGATAAGCATCATTTTATTGTGGAAACTGAGTAGAAACCATGATAACTATGTGAATATTATGTATCTCCTCCTCTTGATTTAGTCTGTTATATGTAGCTGTGCTAGGAGTTTCCTGTTTTTTTTTTCCACAGTATGGTCTGTAACTATACTAAAGTAACGAATTCCTTAGAATCATAGGTTATATCCTGTCCACTTGTCCACTGGCCCTCGATATGTAATCAACCAACCTAGGCGTCGGATGCGTGAGTTGACTGAGCACCTTTGTACAGAGACCTATGCTCGCCTAGCTGGCCCCAGTCATGTCTGCAACTACCACGTAGTGAAGTAATGACGCTCTATGGCAAAGATCATCTCTACCAGCCTAGCTGAAAGCACCTCGCGAGTCTTCCTTGAGGCACACTCATTGCCATCAACTTGGATAGGGACCAAGGGAGACTTATTTGAAAAGAAATTGTTAAGGCAGCAAGGCACGATACTGTAGTAAATCTATAGGATTTTAACTTAGTCATATTGATTGGAATTCCTAGACTGGGAATTTAGAGTCTAAAGACTTCCTAGAGGTAGTTTAACGAACTGTTTTCAAGAATTCTAAAGGAATGTAAAGAGAAATTAAGTAAACCATTAGTTATTCTATACAATAAACCACGACAAACAGATGTTATGCCAGATTACCTCCTTGCGAGGGGCTCCTTGTAGTGGAGAAGAGGCTCTAGGTCTGAGGAATTAGACACTTTGGTCTTCTTCCTCCAACCGAACCTGAGTCCCCCAGTCCCCTTCCCCAGTCCCGTCCTCCCAATCCCTCCCATCCCATTCCTCCTCCCCTTCACATCTCTCCCTTTCTCCCCATCACGTTTGTACGCTCTGGGGTCTTCCCTATGACATTACGGTTCCTAGGCAGGGGAAAGTGTACCAGGCATCCTCCAACTTCATAAGGTCCCTCGGGGGAGGTGTAGTTTGCCGTGGAATCTAGATCATTTACCCGTTTTCGCAACCATTGGCAACAACGGTGGTAGGATATGCACCATAACAAATTACATTATATGGGTTTATGGTCATCTTACCACCGTTGCCCTACTCAAGAGACTGCGCTCTCCCATCTCCGCATTGGCCATACCCGTCTTACTTATGGGTATCTCATGGGGTGACACCCTATTTCCCTCTGTGAGGTTTGTCGGGTCCTATTTCGGTTTGCCACTTTCTTGTGGATTGTCCGGTTTACCAGCGATTGATCATCATCTGCGTGTCTTCTAAACTGCCAGAAATACTTGTAACCAAACCTAAGCCTGGCCACTACGACATCAGTCAGTCTGTTTACATTGGAAGTTGCTCTATAAACGTTCTTATCTACGTTCATGTTAGTGTAGGTTATAGATCTACTCAGTCTTCTAATTGCATTCCTATAACAACCAGTTTAATTATTTATTTCTCTCCTAATATTATTCCTAATGTTAGACACAGGTTTGCGTGCAGCCAGCAGCAACAGCCTGGTTGATCAGGCTCTGATCCACCAGGAGGCCTGGTCACAGACCGGGCCGCGGGGGCGTTGACCCCCGGAACTCTCTCCAGGTAAACTCCAGGTAAACAGATATACCAAAGTTATATTCTACATTTTTCCTTTAGGGTACTTTTTTAGGCTAACATATCAACTTTATCCTGAAGGAGTAATCCAATGTGTGATGGGATCTATAGCAATTATACATTAATTATTTTTCTCAGATTTTTCAGTATCTATACTTGGCCTCTCCATTGAACCTGTTGTCAGAGTCCTTATTTGAGGCACGAGCCGTCAGTGATAACGTAGAATCAGTAGTGATGACAGAGTCAAGCTCAGTGTCATAAGTTAGCTTTAGTGCCATTAGGATGGCATACAGTTCAGTTTGCAGTGTAAACGCCCAGTTTACACTGCCCAGTTTATAGTTTGTTTGCAATCGTGTCATTACGATTTCGCGAGTTGGGTCAACAAAGTTGCTATCATATAATCGTGAGAGAGAGAGAGAGAGAGAGAGAGAGAGAGAGAGAGAGAGAGAGAGAGAGAGAGAGGAGAGAGAGAGAGAGAGAGAGAGAGAGAGAGAGAGAGAGAGAGAGAGAGAGAGAGAGAGAGAGAGAGAGAGTGGGAGGGAGGGAGGGGAAGAGATCAGGCACACTGGAGGAAAACATTTAACCCTTAAGTTGGTTCAGGTAATATTCGACTTGCATCATCATCATT
Source organism: Cherax quadricarinatus (assembly GCF_026875155.1). Lineage (NCBI taxonomy): Eukaryota > Metazoa > Arthropoda > Malacostraca > Decapoda > Parastacidae > Cherax > Cherax quadricarinatus. The sequence goes on from NC_069449.1 coordinate 6,533,910, forward strand.
AGTTATGTTTAGGAAAAGGTTTGCACATCATCGTTACATGAATCATGCGGAAGATCTTAGTAATTGCGTCTCTGACACTGCTGCTGTAACCACATCTTATGTTAGTATAGATACAGGAACTGACGTTAACACATCTCTATTACTGCACACCTTCTGTGTACCTTAGCTGAAGGACAGTGTCAGCAATATAACACTTTGACGCTTGTGTTAGTGTTCTTATCGTCACTGAGGGAAAACGTGAGCATAAATTATTTCTTGTTGTAAGGTGTTTTAACTTTGCTGTCACAAGTCTTCTTCATTACTTCCTCATTACCTTATTGTTGCTACTCCATCCTCTCTTTCCTGTATTTTATAGCTGTTTCTGTTTTATTTGTTAAATAATCTGTGAGGAGTTGCATATGTTCTATCGCTAAAGTTAATATTATTCGCTTCGCTTATTTCTACTCTCCTGTTAATTAATCTCCAGCTTTGAGTGCCGTATTACGGATACTTTTCCTTATTGTGAGTATGCCTATGCATTCGTACTATTTATTCATATTTCTGCGAGTGCTGATGTCACTGGGGATATTAAAAATTTATAAATATCTCTGTATTTGCATGGAGTTGGAGAGGTTCACTCTCTTTTCAAAACCAACTCACGTGAAATAACCATGAATTTCGATTTTACAGACTTTCCTAAATGTTACCTTTTAATGTGTCATTATAACTAATTTTTAAATTTAAGTTTAAAAAATGTCCTTTATTTCATGCCTACTACCAAGTCTTCACTCTTCCAGTAACATAATTCCTAGTTCTCACCCAGTCCAGTTAGGTCAAACGTTAATCATGATGTACTCCTACGCACTTTCTTTAAAATAACTCACACATAAGAAGAGTGTTTTAAATAAGTCTTGTCTAGGATCCTGAATACCATTCTCATGTTTACAATAAGGAGACAGAATTACAACACTGGTTATTCCTAAGTGTTTGTCTTTAAATATTTCTGATAGTAAAATGGTAACTCCGAAGTATTTTTCCCAGTCTATGAGAGCCAGAACTTTCTTTTGCGTGTGTTAAGATCACATCAAAAATTCTCCGTCCTCTTGTGAAGTCTGTCCAAGATTCCTGCAACTCTCATTCTTTGTTTAATTAAAGATCTAAACCAGTACGGTTGAAAGATGGCTAAATAGCGCAGGGAAAAATGGGAGATAGATAGATAGATAGATAGATAGATAGATAGATAGATAGAGAGAGAGAGAGAGAGAGAGAGAGAGAGAGAGAGAGAGAGAGAGAGAGAGAGAGAGAGAGAGAGAGAGTGAGAGAACCTCGAAAGAATGAGTGAGAGGGAAATTTAAGAGATAATTTATATAATCAGTTTATATATACCAGGGACAGCATGGAACGAGGTATTGATTGTCTTGAAAGTGGTGGTGGCGCTCGCGGCTTGGTTGGTAGGGTTCTCAGCTCACAAAGTGAGGGCCCGGGATCAGTCCATAGCATGGCTGAAACATTGGGCATGTTTTCTTACACCTTCTGGCCCCTGTTGACCTAGCAGTAAGTAGGTACCTAGGCGTTAGCCAGCTGTTGTGGGTTTTATCTTGGAGGACTAAACTTAGGCTGTCTGAATTATTGTGCACAACCAGGAGCTTTCTGGAAAGTACGACAATAAAGCCAACTAGATCTGTATCAGATGTATATGTTCTTATTTGAAAAGATTATTATTATTGTTATTATTATTATTATTATTATTATTATTATTATTATTATTATTAGTAGTAGTAGTAGTAGTAGTAGTAGTAGTAGTAGTAGTAGTAGGTGTCACGTAGCTAGCGCACTCAGGTCATGTGGAGGGGTATATATCTTCGGTACGGGTGGAAACATAAGGACACATTCCCTTAAGGCGCCTGCTGTCCATGTTCACATATAAGTGAAATAGGTATCCTGGGGACAAAATTTATCTAATTTGGCAGAGTTGCTCTGTAAATAAGGGGCTTTCTATATGGTAGTATGTCATTGATGTCAACTACGTCAGTAAACCTTGTACGTGTACTTGTAAAAATAAAGATTATTATTGTTAGTAGTAGTAGTAACGGTAGTAATAGTCGTAGTAGTAAAGCAATTATTATTATTATTATTATTATTATTATTATTATTATTATTATTATTATATATTATTATTATTATTATACTATTATATTATTATTATTATTATTATTATTATTATTATTATTATTATTATTATTATTATTATTGTGCTTGTTTTAGTTGTTGTTGCTGCTGTTGCAGCAGCTGTTGTTGTTGTTGTTGTTGTTGTGGTTTTGGTAATGTTTGTAGTAATGGCTGTCGTTGTTGCTGGTGATGTTTCTGGCTGTGCTGTTGTTGTTATTATTATTATTATTATTATTATTATTATTATTATTATTATTATTATTGTATCCTTAATTACTCTCTTCAGTCTTGATACTTCATCTTATATAATTATCTAGATTTTTATTGATATTGCAATAATTTACATTTGCCAAAAAATTCTCATTTTTCTATACCTTTCATGCATTTTTTTTGTTAGTTTTTATAAACTGCTCCCATTGTTTTTCTTTTTGACTCACCTCAAATAACATATAAAAACTTTATAATAATCATAAGGCATAATTTTCTATTTCTGAATCAATGATGAAGTTCAGTGAGGAAGTTAGTATATATTGTAGTTGTTCCACATGTGTCTTCCTTATAATGCTTCAAAATAATTTATAAATTACTCTTGTTAAGGTTTCAGGAATGTAGATCAAGACATCATACTTCTTACTTTTCCTTGAATTTTAGTTCTAAATTTGTCATGTGCCAAACATCTTGCACATCGTCCATAAGAAGACATTTTGCAGAACTGTGAAAGTTGTGTAGTCATTATTTTCCTTTTACCTCTACAGCCATTACTAAAGGGAATAATAATGTTACTCTAAGACTTCCATGCTTGTTTAAGTTAGAAGGTGACAGGCCGGGGGTCGAACCAGTGACATTTTGGACCAGCCCATAGGAAACCAGCCAAATTGCTCATCGTTCTAGACTACTGAGAATGATGAAATTAGTTTTGACCTTACCATTGCCATGTTTGTGCTCGCATCAGGTGTGACATATCTAGTTGTAATATTTACCTGATGTTTTTAGCATTGATGGTTCAGTGATCTGGAGTGTTGTGAATTTAGGCTAAAATATCACGGGTTCGATCCCTGGACTGTCATACTGTTGTTATCTGCTTAAGAATTCTTTAATATTAATAAGTGTATATGTTTGACTTTAAAAATAGCTTAGCAAGTAACGTATGTACTATTTAAGTTTTATTGTTTCTTTATTTGATATAATGGTATTCCAGTCTTGGAATTGTCCATGTGCAAACATATACAGCGAAATATTAATATAAACACTACGCATGTGTTATCTGAGATACATAAGCTAACTTCTTGGGTAACTTTTGGAATAACCTGGATGAGTATACTCATCCAGTACATACCTAGTATAAGCCAGTAGGCCTGCCACGGTGCTTCTCTATTCTTATGTTTTTAAATTTCTAGCTTCTGAATTTAGCATTTGCAAGCGTAACCCAGGGACACCACCAGGGACACCACCAGGGACACCACCAGGGACACCACCAGGGACACCACCAGGGACACCACCAGGGACACCACCAGGGACACCACCAGGGACACCACCAGCAGATGTACTTGGGAAGGACAGTACAATATTCCAGATTTCTGGTTCTTGGGCTGTCATTGCTTATACACTAAATGAATTATCATAAAGGACTCTGTCGTTGTTTAGAACTTAGGGTCTGTGTTTACCATGTAGAAAATCGGTGTTGTGGGATCTCAGGGGATAACTGCTTTCATCATTTGTGAATAGTCTTGATTCTTCTGCAGTATTTTTCTCTAGTTTCATACCGATATGTGCTGTAATTGTGAAGATTTTGGGGAAGTTTTAGCTGTCACTTCCTTGGTATTTTTGGATAGTGAGAAAGGTGAACAAATTAAACATTTTTGGAGAGCCTATTTAGTTCGTATTCCGCCCCCTGAATGGGACCCAGTGTATATAATGTATATTTATGTATATATTATCTTTTGCCGATATTTTCATTAATAACTAAAATGGAAAAATCTTGCTTTATATAATTATTTGACTTATTTATTAGCTACATCTGTAGGTAGAATGTTACAGTTACACTTCACTGTGTTCGCTGTTGGAGAGTTGTAACTAGCTGTCTGCTCTCGCAGACTGCCTTGCTAACTACCGGCTTGCTTGTTTACCTGTCGTCGCTGGAGTAGTACCGATTAGTCACGTGATCGCATCTGAGGTGGGAGACTGCCCTCCCTACTTCCCTCTCCAGATTTGCTTCCTGCTTTAGAAGCATCTCTCTTGTCTCTCGTCTCTCTGGCTGTTTGTTCTTTATATGGACTCTGTTATGATAAAGCATCATTTCGTGGGAGAGCAGAAACATACTTCTTGTTTCTCTGTGTAACTCTGTTCACAGAGCATTGTTCAGACTTAGTAATTTTTTTTTGTCTTGCAGAGGCTGTGTTGCCATGACACTCGATTGTTCCTGGCCCCAGGCTAAAGCTTCTGACCTAATTTGTAGTGGCATCTACGCATCGTTGTAGTTGGGGATTTGGTTGTGCTGGACTTAGATTTTGTATTAAGGGATGTTTATGCCCGGGTTCGATTTTGGGAGAGGCTAGAAACATTGGGCGTGTTTCCTTACAGCTGTTGTCTATGTTCCCCATCAGTAAAATAGGTATCTGGGTTAGTCGACTGGTGTGGGTCGCATCCTGGGACAAAACTGACCTAATTTGCCCGAAATGCTCTGCATTAAAAGGGGCTTTCTATATTATTGATGTTATCTAGGCCTGTGTACCTTGTACAAGTACTTGCAGAAATGAATATTATTATTATTATTATTATTATTATTATTATTATTATTATTATTATTATTATTATTATTAACGAGACATAACGAACACTGTGAACACACACATTCTCATACACACTTGTATATACAAGTATTACTCTTATACTTGATATCAACGCACCAGACGATAGAGTCGTACTGTTACGAAATGTGTCCTCAGCACTATACTAGTATATATGCATTTTAACACTGAGCTACAAGAAAAGTGCAGGATCTTATATCCTACATTTTATCAAATTTATTTACTTTGATATTGTCCAGCTAGACAACTTTGTTATTAAAGCTCTCAAATTTTATTTCGTTGGTTTATGTAGTTGTGATTCCAAAACACTCAATATTTTTCTCAGATTCAAGGGATAACTGTACTCGATCATATTCTGAAACTGTTACAAAACCTGAAACAAGCTAGATGCTCTAGGGGGATCAATAAGTTGATCTTCTAGTAATCTCTGGAGATGTCTATACTTTACAGATATCGCATTTTGTAACAGTTCCCTAATGACAGACGTTGCTAGGAATTTGTCCCTCTTAGGTGGAAAATCGAGGCAGGCATTACCAAACTGGAGGAGGTTATGTAATGCCAATGAGGGTTCCTTCCTTGCCAAGGAAGATTCCTTGATGCTGGTGAGGGGCTCTTGATCTAGGAAACTGGATCTGAGCTCCAATTCTCTGAATTAAGCCTGAATACCTTCCATGCCTCCCCACAGGCGTTGTGGTGAAACCTGAGAGAGAGCTAACTCTGAGTGCTGGGAAGGACTGTTTACCGTCGTTCTCTAGAGGAAAAGGAATCTGAAAACATAGACACTGGTCAGAGTTGTTTTCGTGATATTTTTTTTTATATATTTTATTTAAAACATTGCTACAATACAAGCGATGATAAATTATAGCAAAATATCTATGATATGTGCAACAACAGTTACAGAAAATAATATACCGATCCTGCATTATACAATTTAAATATTACCAGTGTTGCTACACAGCTGATGCACCCCCCACGCCCACACACAGTTGACGCACCCCCCACGCCCACACACAGCTGACGCACCCCCCACGCCCACACACAGTTGACGCACCCCCCACGACCACACACAGCTGAGCACCCCCCACACCCACACACAGCTTACAAAACCCCCCACGCCCACACACAGCTGACGCACCCCCCCACGCCCACACACAGTTGGCGCACCCCCCACGCCTACACACAGCTGACGCACCCCCACGCCCACACACAGCTTACGCACCCCCCACGCCCACACACAGCTGACGCATCCCCCCACGCCCACAACAGCTGACGCACCCCCACGCCCACCACAGCTAAACGCACCCCCCATCCCGCACACAGCTAAAGCACCCCCCACGTCCACACACAGCTGCGCACCCCCCACGCCACACACAGCTGACGCACCCCACGCCCACACACAGCTGATGCACCCCCCACGCCCACACACAGCTGACGCACCCCCCCGCTCCCACACACAGCTGACGCCCCCCCCACGTTCCACACACAGCTGACGCACCCTCCACGCCCACACACAGCTGACGCACCCGCCACGTCCACACACAGCTGACGCACCCCCCACGTCCACACACAGCTGACGCACCCCCCACGTCCACACAGAGCACCACCCCCCCACGCCCACACACAGCTGACGCACCCCCACGTCCACACACAGCTGACGCACCCCCCCATGTCACACACACGCTGACGAAACCCCCACGCCCACACACAGCTGACGCACCCCCACGTCCCACACACAGCTGACGCACCCCCCACGCCCACACACACACATTGATAAGAACTCATATTCATTCATTTGAATAATCTTGAATATTAAATAACCACAATTTATTACTTATCCTAACTCATCTTGTCACTGTGTGATAAGTAAGTACAATCATGTAAGGTACAACAACACTACATACACAATACCTTAAATAAGACAAACACATTTTACAAGATACATTTTGAAACACTTGTATACAATACCATAAAGGTGTTATTACCCTAAACAACATAAACTTTTCACACTTAATGTATTCCCCCCCCCAAAAAAAAAAAACTATAACCAATATCACTTACAGTACATTACAGTACATTAAGGAATAACCTTAAGTAAGTATATAATCATCGGTGTTCACAATAACATCAAGACATTGAATATCAAATATTAACATAAGTGTGTCATAACATAATCTAACACAATGTCACCTCAACCAGGTGAAAATAATTGCGAGAGATAAATATTTCTAGGAAGGTTACAACAGTGACGTTCAACTTAACCCTAAGCAACGTATATATAAACTCTTAAATGTAACCCTATCATTTCTACCGTAAATAACTAAATAAAAGAGTACTGCCCATGATAACAGTCCCGTGTTCCGCTTATATGTGGACATCTTCCATCATGCAAAAGTGTCTATGAATACACATGGGGTACAGGATACAACACAGTTTACACTCATGCTGGCCGCTGGCACAGACAGCCACAATTTTGACGTGCCCTTACTCATCCTATAACACATGTGCGTTACACATCAGAAAAAGTGCGTTATTCCAACACACTCGCACTCCCAACAATCACACACATCCTTAGCAACAGTCAATCCTAAGGAGGCAACCCAGTTTCACACCCCTGACATCCCTTCCCACAGTAGCATACACCATCCCTATCCTGTCCCTCCTTCCTGATTTACAAATCAACATGTCGGTTCTCTGAACCATTCATCGACAATCCTGTCAGACACTGCAACTTCTTGGGATCTTAATACTTGGGAATTCTTCGCTTGCCTAACCCTTGGGCACGACCTACTTCCACACTGAACAAATGTGACACCACCTACGACTGCTGCACCTCTCCTGCCTACGGTTTATAAGCTCCTTCCCCGCACTTATGCCGTATTCTATTCAAGATTGATGGACTGACCACATCGACTCAAGGCTGAGGGACTGATTACCTCATTCCCCTCCTGTTCTTCAAGATTCTCCTTTGTATGGACTGATGAAGCCACTGTGTGGCGAAACGTTTCCTAAATAAAGATACCCAAGAGTTGCACATGTGTCTAATTTATCAACATGGTTCTCTGAACCATTGATCTGCATTTATTCTTGTTGCTTATCACTCTCAGTCGCATCTTGCCAGATGCCCTGCCATGAATTTTCAGTATTTATTCTAGACTTTATATAGGACTGGCTTAATATTCACAGCCTAAATCTGCTGGAGGTGGGGGGACTGAAGGTGGTCAGTCAGCAACTTAGTGATATGCAGAATATCATTATGAATGACATATCAGTGAGACTGTACATGGCCCTTGCTTCTGTTGCCCTATGTTCTCCTGATGATTTCATGATAGAGTTACAGAAATTTCTGATTTTGTTACTGTGGCAGCAGAGCAAACATTGTCATGGCAGGACCTCCATGTGTCTGATAGCCATTAGAGTGTAAACTGTTGATAGAATATACAGACGGATCATCCTTAAGAGACTTTTTCAGTTCACACAGGGTACTAAACATGGGTATTTATAGGAGATGGAGAGTTCTGAGGTGAAAGAGATTGTGAAGTGATATGTGAGCATCCAGCTGATTATATGATGATAGATTTTGAGTATTAGTCTCATAAAGGTATACAGAACCAACCAATAAAGGTATTCAGGGTAGGTGATCGTAGTATTAGTTATTGGAAAAATAAGCTGGTAGTAATAATGTTGCTGGAATTATTAGTAATATGTCAAACTTGAAAAAGCTACTGATAAGCAAAAATTTCCGCAGTAAAATGTCTCGTTAGTTTCACAGTATCCTTTTACCCAGCAATAAGTCAGTAGTCTCGTGCAGTGTTCTTCTGTTTAAAAGTTCTTGCATGAACCTATGGTATAGGCGATGATTTATATCTTAAAAATAAGTTGAATGACTGATGATTTTCATCACTGGAAGGGCTTTTGGTGGCTAAAGAAAATTATGGGAGGTTGAAACCCCGAAGACCCCCATTGGCGCCGCCACTGCCGGCAGGAAACTGGCTACTCTCCCAGGTTTGTGCCAGTGGTAAGTGCAATGTCGAAGCGAGGTTTTGCATGGAGGCACTAAGTAGGTCTTGGAAAAGCCAGAGGTGAGAGTGACCCGGGACCAGTGGTTGTGTATGATAGTGTCATGGAGACGTGGTGAGTGATCACATTCTCCATAGTAACCTAGAGACATATATGACTCAGACCCTCCGAAAACAGTTAATTAATCACAGACTTACCTCAGTGTAGGAGGGAAGAATATATGGTGATGCAAACATAACAAAAAATTATGAATTCTCCATAGAAAGCGTTCTTTTCTAAACATCACTTTACATATTTCTATAGTCAAGAGAAAATGGGAAGTGGGTCATGAATCTGAGCTAAGGAGAAGTAGGGAAGGATGAATGAACTGGGAGTCACATTACGTGAAATGAAGAATGAGCAGTAAAACAGGAAGAACAGTGCTGAGCGGGAGTGGACCTCAACCCCTCTAACGAATTCTATCCTCCACCTATTAGTCCACTCCAGTAGGCTAGCGGTGGGACACTCCAGTAGGCTAGCGGTGGGACACTCCAGTAGGCTAGCGGTGGGACACTCCAGTAGGCTAGTGGTGGGACACTCCAGTAGGCTAGCTGTGGGGCACTCCAGTAGGCTACCTGTGGGACACTCCAGTAGGCTAGCTGTGGGACACTCCAGTAGGTTAGTTGTGGGACACTCCAGTAGGCTAGCTGTGGGACACTCCAGTAGGTTAGCTGTGGGAAACTCCAGTAGACTACCTGTGGGACACTCCAGTAGGCTAGCGGTGGGACACTCCAGTAGGCTAGCAGTGGGACACTCCAGTAGGCTAGCTGTGGGACACTCCAGTAGGCTAGCTGTGGGACACTCCAGTAGGCTAGCTGTGGAACACTCCAGTAGGTTAGTTGTGGGACACTCCAGTAGGCTAGCTATGGGATACTCAAGTAGGTTAGCTGTGGGACACTTCAGTAGGCTACCTGTGGGACACTCCAGTAGGCTAGCGGTGAGACACTCCAGTAGGCTAGCGGTGGGACACTCCAGTAGGCTAGCGGTGGGACACTCCAGTAGGTTAGCTGTGGGACACTCCAGTAGGCTACCTGTGGGACACTCCAGTAGGCTAGCGGTGGGACACTCCAGTAGGTTAGTTGTGGGACACTCCAGTAGGCTACCTGTGGGACACTCCAGTAGGCTAGCGGTGGGACACTCCAGTAGGCTAGCGGTGGGACACTCCAGTAGGCTAGCTGTGGGACCCTCCAGTAGGCTAGCTGTGGGACACTCCAGTAGGCTAGCTGTGGGACACTCCAGTAGGCTAGTTGTGGGACACTCCAGTAGGCTTGCGGTGTTACACTCCAGTAGGTTAGCTGTGGGACACTCCAGTAGGCTACCTGTGGGTCACTCCAGTAGGCTAGCGGTGGGACACTCCAGTAGGCTAGCGGTGGGACACTCCAGTAGGCTAGCGGTGGGACAATCCAGTAGGTTAGCTGTGGGACACTCCAGTAAGCTAGCGGTGGGACACTTCAGTAGGCTAGCGGTGGGACACTCCAGTAGGTTAGCGGTGGGACACTCCAGTAGGTTAGCTGTGGGACACTCCAGTAGGCTACCTGTGGGACACTTCAGTAGGCTAGCGGTGGGACACTCCAGTAGGTTAGTTGTGGGACACTCCAGTAGGTTAGCGGTGGGACACTCCAGTAGGCTAGCGGTGGGACACTCCAGTAGGCTAGCGGTGGGACACTCCAGTAGGCTAGTGGTGGGACACTCCAGTAGGCTAGCGGTGGGACACTCCAGTAGGCAAGCGGTGGGACACTCCAGTAGGCTAGCTGTGGGACACTCCAGTAGGCTAGCTGTGGGACACTCCAGTAGGCTAGCTGTGGGACATTCCAGCAGGTTAGTTGTGGGACACTCCAGTAGGCTAGCTGTGGGACACTCCAGTAGGCTAGTGGTGGGACACTCCAGTAGGCTAGCGGTGGGACACTCCAGTAGGCTAGCTGTGGGACACTCCAGTAGGTTAGCTGTGGGACACTCCAGTAGGTTACCTGTGGGACACTCCAGTAGGCTAGCGGTGGGACACTCCAGTAGGTTAGCTGTGGGACACTCCAGTAGGCTACCTGTGGGACACTCCAGTAGGCTAGCGGTGGGACACTCCGGTAGGCTAGCGGTGGGACACTCCAGTAGGTTAGATGAGGGACACTCCAGTAGGCTAGTGGTGGGACACTCCAGTAGGCTAGCTGTGGGACACTCCAGTAGGCTAGCTGTGGGACACTCCAGTAGGCTAGCGGAGGGACACTCCAGTAGGCTAGCTGTGGGACACTCCAGTAGGCTAGCGGTGGGACACTTCAGTAGGCTAGCGGTGCGACACCAGTAGGTTAGCTGTGGGACACTCCAGTAGGCTAGCTGTGGGACACTCCAATAGGCTAGCGGTGGGACACTCCAGTAGGCTAGCTGTGGAACACTCCAGTAGGCTAGCGGTGGGACACCAGTAGGTTAGCTGTGGGACACTCCAGTAGGCTAGCGGTGCGACACCAGTAGGTTAGCTGTGGGACACTCCAGTAGGCTAGCTGTGCGACACCAGTAGGTTAGCTCTGGGACACTCCAGTAGGCTAGCGGTGCGACACCAGTAGGTTAGCTGTGGGACACTCCAGTAGGCTAGCGGTGGGACACTCCAGTAGGCTAGCTGTGGGACACTCCAGTAGGCTAGCGGTGGACACTCCAGTAGCTAGCGGTTGCGACACCAGAGGTTAGCTGTGGGACACTCCAGTAGGCTAGCGGTGGGACACTCCAGTAGGCTAGCGGTGCGACACCAGTAGGTTAGCTGTGGGACACTCCAGTAGGCTAGCGGTGGGACACTCCAGTAGGCTAGCTGTGGGACACTCCAGTAGGCTAGCGGTGGGACACTCCAGTAGGCTAGCGGTGCGACACCAGTAGGTTAGCTGTGGGACTCTCCAGTAGGCTAGCGGTGGGACACTCCAGTAGGCTAGCGGTGCGACACCAGTAGGTTAGCTGTGGGACACTCCAGTAGGCTAGCGGTGGGACACTCCAGTAGGCTAGCGGTGCGACACCAGTAGGTTAGCTGTGGGACAATCCAGTAGGCTAGCGGTGGGACACTCCAGTAGGCTAGCGGTGCGACACCAGTAGGCTAGCTGTGGGACACTCCAGTAGGCTAGCGGTGGGACACTCCAGTAGGCTAGCTGTGGAACACTCCAGTAGGCTAGCGGTGGGACACTCCAGTAGGTTAGCTGTGGGACACTCCAGTAGGCTAGCGGTGGGACGATGCTGTTTCCCTCACCTAGTCTAGTTCCTCAGCAACCTCAAGTCACTGTTTCTCCTGCGCACACTACACTTTTAACTTTGTTGTAATGTATTACTAAAATAAAAAAACTAGCGCTAAACCTACAAGGGTCAAACAGTGCAGTGTTGTAATAATGACGGTCTAGAAGCTAGGAATGCTAAGCTTAATTCTCTATGTAATGCATGCATAGGTCAAAATGAGACAAAAGCCACCATTCTAATCTCAGACTACACCAGACATATGTTTACACTGTACTAAGGTACGGCAGGAGAACAATAAATGTACCTTTTGTAAAATGTGTAAAGGGTGGGTGCATAATGGATGTGTGTTCGATTATGGTAATGATGCTTGATTTCATTTTTTTTTGTTTGTACTAAATGCACTTTGGCACAGTTACCCTTCAGCAATGATGACATTGAATTACCTAATTTTAATATAAACGACCCCTTGCCATATATTGACGATTATGACTGTATTATGCAATCAGGCCTTCACTTTGTTCAGGTCAACGCTAGATAACTTTTTCCAAAATTGGCAGAGCTTAGGATTCTGGCTAACAAAACTAGAGTGGCAGTTATATCCATGTCTGAATCCTGGTTGGATGATACGGTGATTGACAACGAGGTCAAAATAGAAGGTTACAATACAATACGCATAGACAGGAACAGAAAAGGTGGTGGGGTATGTGCCTCCATAAGAAATGACTTAGCCTACAACCCAAGACCTGATTTACTCTACAACCAAAGATCTGATTTAACTGACAATAAACTGGAGATTCTACGGTTTGAAGTGTTGCTTTTCAAGACCAAACCCATCATAGTAGGAACTAGTTACCGCTCTCCCACCCATGACCAGTTCTTAGAAGACTTCTCGAGAGTCTTCTCCGGACTTGATAACAATTGCGAGACAGTAATACTGGGAGACTTCAATATCTGTTCTCAACAGTAAAAGAACGGGCGATGCAAAAAATATAAGCGAATTCTAGGTTTAAATAGTTACACTCAACTAATTAATACACCAACCCGGATCACACAGTTCTCAGCCACCATAATTGACCATACTTTGTAACCGCTCTGAGAACATTAGTCAGTCAGGCGTTATTACCACAGGCCTTAGTGGTCATTTCATCATTTACTGCATCAGGAAAATCAAAAGGGATAGGATAGACCTACACAGGACAATAAAAATGAGGTCAACTAGAAACTATAGAAAAGAAACACTGGTAAATAGGCTATACAATTGTGACTGGACAGAGATAACAAGTTGCAGGGAAGTAAACGATGCCTGGGAAAAATTTAAAACAATGTTCACCGCTGTCCTTGATAATATTGCAAAAGTTAAAGAAGTTAGGATTAAACGGAGAACCGAACCTTGGATGACTACTGAGATATACTGAGATAGTGACCTACGTCTCACCTCTTGGCGCTATATAAGGCTCCATCCTGCCACTTCATCTTCATATTGTTTCATACTATGGAACAATGCTCTTCTCCAGACTGAGGGACTGACCACCTCAAAACTTTAAGGGTGATGGACTGATTACATCGTCTTCAAGTATCTTCTGCTTCTATCAACTTTTCTGTACTCGACTGACGAAGCCTACTGTGTAGGCGAAACGTTTCGAAATAAAGATACCTAACTGTTGCATATGTGTCTTACCTAACAACCTGTCGGTATTTTATACCATTTTAATGTTCATACTGATACTGTTGTAGTGCTGCTGGCTTATGTTTACCCATGATCGAGTCTGTTAACATGTCATTGACGACACAGGAACAAAAACTGTTCTCCAGCATTGTATGGGATATTTTTTTTTTTTTTTGTAAATACATGCACTGAGACGCATTTTACGATTATGCTAACATTGATAAAGTCGGTAAAGTAATGTTAGGAAAATATATTCAGACAACACTTCGCCGGCACAACAGATTCTTTCCTAAATATTTGAGAAAAGTCTGCAGAGCAGGAAAATTAATGATTAAATATCTTAACTATTTAGACAAAAGTTATTGGGGATCAGGGAAATAGTTTCAAACAGTAAGTGAAAATGGCAAGTAATTATATAAAATTTAATTTCAGGATGGATACTGTGGTGTGGTTGTTTGTGGTTGGACTTGTGTTGGCTGCTTGGTCATACTCCCGCTGGCGCCACAACCACTGGTCAACCCTTGGAGTTCCTACGCCTCCATATCTACCATTCCTCGGGCACATACACAAACAGTTATCATTATTCCAGACTCGATGGGAATATTTGGACGAGGTTGGTAATCTTCAATTGATGATCTTTATAAAGTTAAAATACTGTAAATGATATTCTGTTTCGACAAAAATATGACTTTTCTGTATATATTTTAATCATGTCTCTATATATAATTCATGTTAATATGTAAATAATTTAAGACCCTCAGAGAGTATTTTAAAGGACAATTTCTCTTCACGACAACAACATCTAGAACAATAAATTATTACAGATGAAAATAAGCAAGTTCATTGACAAGAATCAAAATATATTAATATAAAATATAAAACAATCAAACATGAAATGTTCTTAAGTGAAACAATAATGAAAAATAAAATAAATAAATAAATTTCGTGAGACGAAGCTAATACATACAGCGGACAGATGATATTGTGATGTGTCGGTGGTTGTGAAAAGTAGCTGACAGGATTTACCAGGAGTGAACGAGATTCCGGTGTGAGACCAGGTAGTCACTGGTGGACGTGATTGGTATAAACTTAGCCCAGCACTGAGTACTACTGCCAACAGTTGTTAAACTGGCGGAGTAATCGACGGAAGTTTTTTGTGGTGTTTTAGACCACAGATAAACACTTGCAAAGGTAAAGTGATACATTGCTGTGTTCAATAAAAGATGAGGTAGAGTTTCCGATATATAGCCTAGATTCAGCTGTCCGACTTGTCTCGCCAGTGTCTTGTGACCCAATCCCATCAGCAAGAAGGCTTGATGGGAGCAGAAAGTCAAGTAACATCATTTCGTCAGCAGGGTCTCATGTTAACTCCCACTGGATGGGGAAAGTGGGAGGGGATTAAAGTTAACGATACACACCCCTTCAAGCATTCAACCAATTACACTACCACTCCACTTATTCATGCTTCCACTCCTATCTACCGAACTTTTCCCTCACAATTACATTACTAAGAATCGAGAGTATGGCAGTGAATACAGTCACATTTTAATAACTTTACATGTTTACAGGTGTACTACAAGTATGGTGGCTCGACATTCTGTGGAATGTATGAAATATTTCGTCCAGTTTTGATGATTGGCGATCCTGACCTTCTCAAAAACATTCTAGTTAAAGACTTTGATCATTTTATTGACCGTCGGAAGTTTCCGGCTACAGAAGGAAGCCTTACCAACCAAATGCTTGCTAACAAGTCAGGAGATGAGTGGAGGGCTCTTCGGGCAGTCGTGACTCCAACCTTTACCTCCGGCAAGATGCGTGGGATGTTCCCTCTCATCAGTGACAAGGCTGATGATCTTGTTTCTTTTACTCTTAAAGAAGCTGCTAAGAAACCTTATGTTGATATGAAGGTAAATTCTGGACGATTCACAATGGACACAATTGCTTCCTGTGCTTTTGGTATTGAATGCAATTCCTTTAGAAATGAGGAAACAGAATTTACCAAATGGGCAGAAACATTATTTGCTCCTTCGTTGATTACAACCTTAAAATTTACTCTTATACATATTTCCCCAAGGATCTTTAACGCTCTCAGACTAACATTAGAAACTTCAGCAAAGACATTTTTCCAAAACGTGGTGGAGCAGACAATAGCGGTCAGGAAAAATGGTCAAAGACGTGGAGATTACTTGGATCTCCTCCTGGATGCGCGAGCAAACCATGACCAACACACCACTAAGTCAACTTCCATCAAGTCCAACACTACACGTGAGACTTCCACTACTGACAACCTCTCTGGCATTGACAGTTTATGCGTCATCCCCTCTAAGCAAGGTCAGTGCTGATATCCATTTTAATTTAAAACTTGTAATAATATTTCATTCGTGTAAAGCAATATTTCCGTGAAAGATATAATACAGTAGAGGACTAATACGTTATGGTCATACTCCTTTTATTTTCCTAATGATCAAGAATTTCTTTCTGAAAGAGGAAACTATAGTTGAGGATTTCTTATCATATAGTAAAACTGCGAGTGGATCAATATTATTAAAAATTTTATCACAGTCAAAGATATGAATAACACTGAGAGTTGTAGAATAAACTAGGCATGTGACAAAGTATCGGTATTGGCTGGTATCGGTCACTTTCAAAGTATCAGAACTCGGTATCGTGTAGACAATAGGCCTAATGTCTAGTTACCATAGTTCTCTCTTAGAGTGAGTTGTTGTGGGCCTAGTTATCTGAGTGCCTACCAGAGGGCACAGCCTCAAGTTAGACATACTCAGCCATGTCTCGCTCTCACTCCTAGACCTGCGGCTTTCCAGTTAATATCAAGGAGCCGCTCTGTGGTTCTATTGTAATAATATCGGCCCCATGCAGCACGTATCCATCTCACTACACGAACACAAGGAGACCATTCAGGCACGTACTTCTGATAGTGCCTATTCGAGGTTTGAGGGATTGTATGTAAAGCAGCGTTTAAAACTGAGGTCGAAAAGAATTGTAATAACTCAGTAGAAGAGGTCAAAGAGAAAGGTTCCTCGCTAAAAATAGTTAAGGGTCCAATTCGCCGTTCAAACTGCCAACGAGGGCTATGAGGAGAGCGAGAATATGAACGGGAAGTAAGGATCTGAAAATGATCGCTCTCATGTAAATCTAGGAACACAGGCCACATAAAGTCGAGTACAATATAAGAGGAGTAAATTGAGAGATCTATGCAAGAGACAGTTTGATTGCGAGGGACAAAATGGGTGGGATTACCTGTATTTAAAACACTAAGAGGAAGAGAAGTGAGAAGATCCTCCAACTGACCGCTACGAGAGTCACAGTGTGACCGTCCCCCAGAGTAAATGATGAGCATTAAAATAACCTTATTAGAAGAGAGGTGGAAGTGGAGAAGAAACCAGAAATCCAGAATCAGCAATAGAAAATGGTCGAGAAGGAGAAAGATACAAAGAGCAGACTGTATACTACTTGTGTACGAATGGTATATAATACCGACAAGTTGAGATTAAGACACATGTGCAACATCTGGGTATCTTTATTGTAGACGTTTCGCCATCCAGTGGCTTTATCAATACAAATTCTAGAACATAACTTGAAGACAGTATAACTATGTACAGAAGATGAGGTAATCAGTCCCTCAACCTAGGAGTAGGTGCGAAGAGCACCAGATGTTGCACATGTGTCTGTATGCTACTTGTTCAAGTAGATACGGGCTGCAGTGTAATACAGCGAAGTATAAACAAAGATCTAAGTGATAAATTAGACACATGTGCAACTCTTGGGTATCTTTATTGAGGAAACGTTTCGCCACACAGTGGCTTCATCAGTCCATACGTAGGAGAAACTTGAAGAACAGGAGGAGAATCTTGAATAGAATGTATTCTATTCAAGATTGATGGACTGAACACATCGACTCAAGGTTGAGGGACTGATTACCTCATTCTCCTCCTGTTCTTCAAGTTTTATTCCACACTGACAGGGTCAACAGGAAAGGTGGTGGAGTAGCGATGTATGTCAGAGACAATTTAAATTGTTGTGTTAGACAAGATATTAAATTAGAAGCGTTAGCCACTGAATCTGTTTGGTTACAGCTTCTCGAGGGCCGAGAAAAACTAATTTTGGGTGTGATTTACAGGGCCCCAAATCTTGATAGGGAGTGCAGTAAACTTCTATGGGACGAAATTCGTAAGGCATCTACATACGAAAATGTTGTGCTAATGGGAGATTTCAACTATAGACAGATTGACTGGAGCAATTTGACAGGAAATTTAGAGTCAGGTGACTTTCTTGATACGATCCAGGATTGTTTTTTAAAACAGTTTGGGGACAGAGCCAACTAGGGGAAATAACCCCCTTGACTTGGTTCTTGCCAGTAGGGAAACCAAAATTAATAATCTTGGGGTTTAATGATGAGCTTGGGGAAAGTGATCACAATCACTCAGTTTTAAATATCATGGAATTCCCCTAATAATGGCAATCAAGTTCCGTCCCTGACTTTCGCTTGGCTGACTTCATAGGACTGAAAAATTACTTAGGTGGGCTGAACTGGAATGACCTGATAAGGGTCAGGTAGGTGGTGATGGTTGCCGATATGATGCTTTCCAGGGCATAGTTCAAAGCTGCTCAGTCAAATTATGTTCCAAATAGGGAAATCAGTCAACCAAAAATGATCCTAATGGATGAACAATAGATTAAAAATATCTGATTGGTCAAAAGAGAGGCAATATAGGCAAATCAAAAGAGGAGAGGGCAATTGAGAAATCGATCGATATATTCAGTTAAAGAGAGAAATAAAAAAGGGAATTAAAAAAGCAAAAAGAGATTATGAGGTTATTAAAGTTGAAAGAGAATCGAAGACTAACCCAAAAGGATTCTTTCGGGTATACAGAAGTAAGATCAGGGACAAGATAGGCCCACTCAAAAGTTCCTCGGGTCAGCTCACTGACAGTTATAAGGAAATGTGTAGAATTTTTAACACATACTTCCTCTCGGATTTTCCCACAGGAGGATACCAGCGATATTCCAGTAATGATAAATTATGTAGAACAGGACGATAATAAACTGTGCACTATTAGGGTCACAAGTGACATGGTCCTTAGGCAAATAGATAAATTAAAACCTAACAAATCCCCGCCCGATGAACTGTATGGGAAGGGTTCTAAAAGGGAATGTAAAGAGGAGCTTGCACACCTTTGGCTAATCTTTTAACATATCACTACAAACTGGCATGGTGCCAGATAAGTGGAAAATGGCAAATGTGATACCTATTTTCAAAACAGGTGACAGGTAATTAGCTTCGGGAACTATGACCAATAAGCCTAACCTCCATAGTGGGAAAATTTATGGAATCAATAATTGCCGAGGCAGTTCGTAGCCACCTTGAAAAGCATAAATTAATCAACGAATCTCAGCATGGTTTTACAAAGGGGCGTTCCTCCCTTACGAATTTATTAACTTTTTTTCACTAAGGTATTTGAGGAGGTAGATCATGGTATGAATATGATATTGTGTATATTTGGGCTTCAGTAAGGTTTTGACAGGGTCCCCAACATCAGAGACTATTGAGGAAAATTAAAGCATAAGGAATAGGAGGAGAATTTTTTTCCTGGAGAGAGGCATGGTTGACAAATGGCAGCAGAGAGTTTGCATAAATGGGGAGAAATCAGAGTGGGAAGCGTCACGAGCGGGGTTCCACAGGGTCAGTGTTGGGCCCCTGCTTTCACAATCTACATAAACGACATAGATGAGGGCATAAAGAGCGACATCGGCAAGTTTGCCGATGACACCAAAATAGGCCGTCGAATTCATTCTGACGAGGACATTCGAGCACTCCAGGAAGATTTGAATAGACTGATGCAGTGGTCGGAGAAGTGGCAGATGCAGTTTAATATAGACAATGCAAAGTTCTAAATGTTGGACAGACAATAACCATGCCACATATAAAACTAAATAATGTAGATCTTAATATTACGGGTTGCGAAAAAGATTTAGGAGTTCTGGGGTTTGCATAATCTGAAACCAAGACAACAGTGCATAAGTGTTCGCAAAAAAGCTAAAAAGAATCCTTGGCTTCATATCAAGAAGCATAAATAATAGAGTCCTCAGGGTTTTTTCTTCAACTCTTACATCCTTGGGTTTGGCCTCATTTGATTATGCGCCCCAGTTTTGGTCACCGTATTACAGAATGGATATAAATTCTCTGGAAAATGTACAAAGGAGGATGCAAAGTTGATCCCATGTATCAGAAACCTTCCCATGAGGATAGACTAAGGGCCCTGAAACTGCAAATCTCTAGAAAGACGTAGAATTAGGGGGGATATGATTGAGGTGTATAAATGGAAGACAGGAATAAATAAAGGGGATGTAAATAGTGTGCTGAAAATATCTAGCCTAGACAGGACTCGCAGCAATGGTTTTAAGTTGGAAAAATTCAGATTCAGGAAGGATATAGGGAAAATACTGGTTTGGTAATAGAGTTGTGGATGAGTGGAACAAACTCCCAAATACCGTTATAGAGGCCAGAAAGTTGTGTAGCTTTAAAAATAGGTTGGATAAATGCATGAGTAGATGTGGGTGGGTGTGAGTTAGACCTGATAGCTTGTGCTACCAGGTCGGTTGCCGTGTTCCTCCCTTAAGTCAATGTGACCTGACCTGACTAGGTTGGGTGCATTGGCTTAAGCCGGTAGGAGACTGGGCCTGCCTTGCATGGGCCAGTAGGCCTTCTGCAGTGTTCCTTCGTTCTTATGTTCTTATGTTCTTAAATACAAACACATATGCAGTATAATGTGATCCTTTATTGACAACGTTTCACCCACACAGTGGGCTTTTTCAAATCACACACAGATCTACCTGGGGTGAACGAACGAAAGTTCAGGTAAGATCCCAAATGGGATGAGCGGGGAAGACGGGACAGACGAAGAATAGTGCTGGAGAGGAGTGTTCTTAGTCGTAGAAATAGAGCCAGGGCTTAACCCAGCAGCAAAAGGGGATCGTGGGACAGATATTGAAAAGAGAAATTCCGGTTTTTCTTTTGGGACTCCGGTGGGGTGAGCTGGGAGTAAGGGACTTGCGACCTTTAGAGCTAGAGAGGAGTGCAGAACTGAGTCATGTCTTAACCCAAAAAAAACTAAGGCGAACGTGGGTCAGAGAATGGTACCTGTCTTAGAAGGGACCTGTCAGCGGAATCCAAGGTTATTTGTAAGTAGGGTTAGGAGCAGGATCATGCAAGGAGTAGAAAAGGTTGTGTTTGGGTTTTTGGGTCTGCGAATGTCTTCGTCAAGGAGAGAGGTCCAGTAGTCATGTCGTGTCTCAAGTTTGTCTATCTGTCTTTTCACTGAGCCTCTTTCCCGTACAGATTCAGCGCAGGGACGTCTAACTGGGGATGGAGAGACTCGCTTGTGGCGAAGTCCTCCCATCTGACATCAAGCACCCAGCGCAGCGCCTTGTTCTGGACACGCTGCAGTTTAAGTAAGTTTGTTTTTGCTGCAAAAGAGAGGGCTAGAGGAGAGTAAGTTATCAGAGGACGTATTAGGGATTTGTAGAGGTGTAGTTTGGTGCGTTGAGAGGCATGTTTCAGCTTGTAGAGGCCCGCAAGGGCCTTACTAGCTATTGCATGCCTTGAGTGAATGTGTCCGTGTAAACGAAGAAGGTAGTCAAGATTAACGCCAAGGACAGTGACAGATTGTGTGATAGGGAAGTAAGTGCGGGTGTCAGCTGTTCTGAGTTCGACAGGTAATGGAGGATCACGTTTCCTGTAGTTAAAATACGTAATGCTGGATTTTGCTGCATTGGTTTTGATCCTCCATTTTTGTTCCCAGATGGCTATCCTGTCAACCTCATTTGTGTTTTGTGTGTGAGTGTATCTATATTGGCATGAGTGATAAGTTGTGTAATGTCGTCTGCATAGGCTAGTGTGATGGAGTTGTGGTATATAGGTGTTGGAATGTCGTTAGTGTATAAAATGTAGAGGGTAGGGGAAAGGACAGATCCCTGGGGTACTCCAGCATTTAGTGTGAAGTAGTCAGAGTAACAGCCTTGGAATTTGATTCTCATGGTACGGCCGTCTAGGAAGTTGCAGAGGAGTTTACGAGTATTGAGAGGCAGGTTGAAGTTAGTGACCTGGGGTGGAAGGTACGGGAGTATTTATAGTCATGTTCAGAATGTTGAGGTCAGGTGGAGAATGCTGCATCTGATGATCTACCGGGTGGGGTTATAGAGTCCTGGGTAGCTTGGCAGGGGTATTGGACAAGTTGTGAGTAGACCTTCTGCAGTGTTCTATGTTCTTATGTGGGATAGCGATGAAGAAGTTTCTTGGCGAGTGGTTCAGCTATGTCATAGAAGCCGTTGTTCTGGTTGAAATTGTTGGTTATAGAGATAAGCGATGATTCCAGGATTCTTCGGTATTGAGTGTTGTCTTCTGTGGCGATAAGTCTTGAGTTTCTGTAGTTAATTAAATGGTTGTGTGAATTGCGATGTTGTACACAGGCCTTCCTTGTATCGTCAGTCCTGCTTGCATATTGGTGTTCTGAAATACGTGTTTGGAGGTCTCTTGATGTTTCGTCCACATATAATTTGTTGCAGTCATTACAAGGGATTATGTATACCCCTGCGGAGGATGGAGGCTTGTCCTGTCTACTACTGGTGATGTCCTTGATGGTCGTGGTTGTGGAGGTAGATACTTGGAATGATGTATTGGAAAAGATGTTGGAAACATGTTTGGCAATGGAGTTGGTGGGGAGGACTGTGTATCTCTTCTCGGCAGTGTCTTCTCTGGGTGTGTTGAAGATTTGTAGATGAATGGTTCAGAGAACCGACATGTTGATAAATTAGACACATGTGCAACTCTTGGGTATCTTTATTGAGGAAACGTTTCGCCACACAGTGGCTTCATCAGTCCATACGTAGGAGAAACTTGAAGAACAGGAGGAGAATGAGGTAATCAGTCCCTCAACCTTGAGTCGATGTGTTCAGTCCATCATCGACTCAAGGTTGAGGGACTGATTACCTCATTCTCCTCCTGTTCTTCAAGTTTCTCCTACGTATGGACTGATGAAGCCACTGTGTGGCGAAACGTTTCCTCAATAAAGATACCCAAGAGTTGCACATGTGTCTAATTTATCAATGTGTTGAAGATGTTTAATGCCCACCGTCTGCAGTCTCTGATGAAGTGACGAGGATAGTGGAGTTTAGAAAATACTTGTTCAATTATAGTGCATTCTTCCTCAAGGAACTCATTGCTGCAGATTCTGAGTGCGCGCAGGAAGAAGCCTATAATGACACCACGTTTGGTTTTTGTGTCGTGGGTGTATGTGGGCGAAACATCAAGAGACCTCCAAACACGTATTTCAGAACACCAATATGCAAGCAGGACTGACGATACAAGGAATGCCTGTGTACAACATCGCAATTCACACAACCATTTAATTAACTACAGAAACTCAAGACTTATCGCCACAGAAGACAACACTCAATACCGAAGAATCCTGGAATCATCGCTTATCTCTATAACCAACAATTTCAACCAGAACAACGGCTTCTATAACATAGCTGAACCACTCGCCAAGAAACTTCTTCATCGCTATCCCACATAAGAACATAGAACACTGCAGAAGGTCTACTCACAACTTGTCCAATACCCCTGCCAAGCTACCCAAGACTCTATAACTCCACCCGGTAGATCATCAGATGCAGCATTCTCCACCTGACCTCAACATTCTGAACATGACTACAAATACTCCCGTACCTTCCACCCCAGGTAGATCTGTGTGTGACTTGAAAAAGCCCACTGTGTGGGTGAAACGTTGTTAATAAAGGATCACATTGTACTGCATATGTGTTTATATTTCCATTGAGTCGGTATTTTATACAACTTATTTCCATCCAAGTTTCATCGGAAAAAGGTTCCGATGGATAACATGGATAACAGAGGAGCGCAATTTAAGTTGGGTAGCTTGGCAGGGGTATTGGACAAGTTGTGAGTAGACCTTCTGCAGTGTTCTATGTTCTTATGTGGGATAGCGATGAAGAAGTTTCTTGGCGAGTGGTTCAGCTATGTTATAGAAGCCGTTGTTCTGGTTGAAATTGTTGGTTATAGAGATAAGCGATGATTCCAGGATTCTTCGGTATTGAGTGTTGTCTTCTGTGGCGATAAGTCTTGAGTTTCTGTAGTTAATTAAATGGTTGTGTGAATTGCGATGTTGTACACAGGCATTCCTTGTATCGTGTACGAATGGTATATAATACCGACAAGATGAGAGTAAGACACATGTGCAACATCTGGGTATCTTTATTGTAGACGTTCCGCCATCCAGTGGCTTTATCAATACAAATTCTAGGACATAACTTGAAGACAGTAGAACTATGTACAGAAGATGAGGTAATCAGTCCCTCAACCTAGGATAGGTGCGAACAGCACCATAGTCTATGGTGCTGTTCGCACCTACTCCTAGGTTGAGGGACTGATTACCTCATCTTCTGTACATAGTTCTACTGTCTTCAAGTTATGTCCTAGAATTTGTATTGATAAAGCCACTGGATGGCGAAACGTCTACAATAAAGATACCCAGATGTTGCACATGTGTCTTACTCTCATCATTCCTTGTATCGTCAGTCCTGCTTGCATATTGGTGTTCTGAAATACGTGTTTGGAGGTCTCTTGATGTTTCGCCCACATACACCCACGACACCAAAACCAAAGAGGAAATGGTATGGTGATACCGACAAGATGTGGAAAAAGACACTTATGTACAGTTCAGGACATTTATTAAAGGAAACGTTTCGCCACGAGTGGCTTCTTCAGTCCTAATACAGAGAAAACTAAGAAAACACACATATATATAGTGGCGGGAGTCAGGTGAGGTGATGCGTGGGTAGAGGTGGTAGTAGTAGTAGTAGTAGTAGTAATGGAAATAAGGAGGTGAGGCAAGAGAGGGACCTGCTGGCATCAAGTAACACCAGTTCCCAGGATGGGTAATATCCTCTTGCTTAGTAATTTTGAAATACTGTAACTACCGGATTTTTGCTTTATAGTGTTACTGACAGAAATTAGTGCAGCTTCAATGCATTTTCTCCGTCTTAAGTCGTCTTCTTTAATAACTAGTTTAGCTTCATTGAATTTCATGAGGTTTTCCAACATCGTCTCTATGTTGAACACATGCGTTTTTGCGGTCATCATTTCTGCAAGCATTTTTTGTGTTCTGCTATCCTAATGTCCAGAGTTCTGGCTGTTTCCCCTACATATACTTTGTCACACCCCCCCACATGGTATAGTGTAGATTCCTGCACTTGTGCCAGAATCATGCTTGGGGTTTTTGTATCAGGTTCCTAATAGTAGTTGAAGAGCTGGTAGATATTTTAGCCAGTTTTCTGTCAAACATTTTTGAAACATTAGTGGCAACGTTGCTGACCGGGTAAAACGATGTAACTTGGAGGCTTTTCTTCAATTTGATAGGTGTTGGTCTTGCTGAGGATACTGTTGCACGTTTCCTGCAGTCACGTATGAAGTGTGGGGAAAAGTGTAGTGAACTAAAAGAGTTGGTGATGTACGTACATTCTTCTTCGAGGAACTGCGGACTGGAAATTCTGTAGGCTCTCAGAAAGAAGCCAATAACTACCCCTCTTTTAGTTCTTGTGTCATGGTGAGAGAAGAAATGTAGATCATTCTTGTAGGTAGGCTTCCGGTAGACTTTAAAAGAAAGTTTGTTTTCCCCTGTGCGTAAGAGAACGTCGAGAAAAGGTAACTGGTTGTCCTTCTCCTCCTCTAGAGTAAATTTAATAGTAGGTTCCTGAGTGTTGATGGTGTTGAGGATGCCCCGTACGTCAAGATTTTTGGGTACAATGACCAAAATATCATCTACGTACCGCATCCAAGTAACTGAACGAGGGATGTTATTGAGGATCCTTCTTGATTCCAGGTCCTCCATATATAAACTGGCAAGAACTGCACTAAGGGGGGATCCCATGGCTAGTCCGAAGAGTTGTTTGTACTTCTTGTCCTCGAACCTGAAACAGTTATAACGAACACAAAGTTCGACAAGGCTGACAAAATCTTGGCGGGGTACATGTAACTCTGTATCATCTTTAATCACCCTGCGAAGAAGATCAATGGCTTGATCAACTGGGACATTGGTGAATAAGGCAGTCACGTCAAAACTTGCAAGCTTCTTATCACTCATGTCGAGATCCCTGATACGGTTAAGGAGGTCACCCGAATGCTTTAGATGAGCCTGAGTGATTGTACCCAGGAGCTTTGACAAATATTGAAGCTGCACTAATTTCTGTCAGTAACACTATAAAGCAAAAATCCGGTAGTTACAGTATTTCAAAATTACTAAGCAAGAGGATATTACCCATCCTGGGAACTGGTGTTACTTGATGCCAGCAGGTCCCTCTCTTGCCTCACCTCCTTAGTTCCATTACTACTACTACTACTACTACTACTACTACTACTACTACTACTACTACTACCACCACCTCTACCCACGCATCACCTCACCTGACTCCCGCCACTATATATATGTGTGTTTTCTTAGTTTTCTCTGTATTAGGACTGAAGAAGCCACTCGTGGCGAAACGTTTCCTTTAATAAATGTCCTGAACTGTACATAAGTGTCTTTTTCCACACCAAAACCAAACGTGGTGTAATTATAGGCTTCTTCCTGCGCGCACTCAGAATCTGCAGCAATGAGTTCCTTGAGGAAGAATGCACTATAATTGAACAAGTATTTTCTAAACTCCACTATCCTCGTCACTTCATCAGAGACTGCAGACGGTGGGCATTAAACATCTTCAACACATTGATAAATTAGACACATGTGCAACTCTTGGGTATCTTTATTGAGGAAACGTTTCGCCACACAGTGGCTTCATCAGTCCATACGTAGGAGAAACTTGAAGAACAGGAG
Source organism: Cherax quadricarinatus (assembly GCF_026875155.1). Classification (NCBI taxonomy): domain Eukaryota; kingdom Metazoa; phylum Arthropoda; class Malacostraca; order Decapoda; family Parastacidae; genus Cherax; species Cherax quadricarinatus. The sequence goes on from NC_069449.1 coordinate 6,560,693, forward strand.
GAGAATGAGGTAATCAGTCCCTCAACCTTGAGTCGATGTGTTCAGTCCATCATCGACTCAAGGTTGAGGGACTGATTACCTCATTCTCCTCCTGTTCTTCAAGTTTCTCCTACGTATGGACTGATGAAGCCACTGTGTGGCGAAACGTTTCCTCAATAAAGATACCCAAGAGTTGCACATGTGTCTAATTTATCAACATGTCGGTTCTCTGAACCATTCATCTACAAATCTTCAACACACCCAGAGAAGACACTGCCGAGAAGAGATACATAGTCCTCCCCACCAACTCCATTGCCAAACATGTTTCCAACATCTTTTCCAATACATCATTCCAAGTATCTACCTCCACAACCACGACCATCAAGGACATCACCAGTAGTAGACAGGACAAGCCTCCATCCTCCGCAGGGGTATACATAATCCCTTGTAATGACTGCAACAAATTATATGTGGTCGAAACATCAAGAGACCTCCAAACACGTATTTCAGAACACCAATATGCAAGCAGGATTGACGATACAAGGAATGCCTGTGTACAACATCGCAATTCACACAACCATTTAATTAACTACAGAAGACAACACTCAATACCGAAGAATCCTGGAATCATCGCTTATCTCTATAACCAACAATTTCAACCAGAACAACGGCTTCTATAACATAGCTGAACCACTCGCCAAGAAACTTCTTCATCGCTATCCCACATAAGAACATAGAACACTGCAGAAGGTCTACTCACAACTTGTCCAATACCCCTGCCAACTGGGAGAGCAACACCTGAAACTCACCTCGATTACCCATATGACCTCGAATATTTCACTATAAGGAAGTCATGAATTGCAAATAGACATATACTGGCAACACGAATCAGTAGGTGTCTACGGATTGGTAGGGTTTGTAAAGTTTATCTGTGGAGGTAGCGGATAATTAGTAAGGAGCAATGGAATGAAACGCTGCGAAGAACGGAGTTGTGTAGAAGGTTGAGTAAGGTGAGGAGGAGGAATGGGACTGAATCGGTGTCCATCGTAGGTTTTATCTTTTCAATATATTCAGATATGGCTTCAAGCTTTTCAGATGACTTGGAAACAGATGGCAGTACAATATCAGAGCGAGAAGTTGAGAGTAAGAAATGAAGAGGCAATTGAAGTTACTAAGGAACGGGGAGGGATGGGAGCTTAGAAGGAATTTCGGAAGAAACATTGAAGGAGACAGGAGAGGAACTTGAGTGGAGACAGGGAAGAAGGGAACTGTACGAGGGGAAGGATAAATCTCCGAACCAGAAACAGGTACAACAAGTAAGGTTAAAAGAGACTTGAACTTTGGAGATGATTTAGACTTTGGCAAAGTAGGGATGTGAGGTGATGGTGTAGCTGCGGGAGGTCCTGTAGATACTGAAGCATGCAAGCAAGAGGATGAAGAAGCAAGGACTGGAAGAATCGGCGGGGTAGGTACCTGGTTGTTGAATTTGTGACTACAGAGGAGATTATGGAAGTAGCCTTATTACGGTTAAGGCAAGAGGGAGGTTGGCTGCAAATGGATTGGTATAGTCAGCAGCACCACAGACCGGGGATTTTACCATTGACTTGCAATGTTTTGTCGGGTGGCCAAAGCACCAGCAATTTTTAAATTGTTGTGGCATAATTAGTGAACAGGAGGATTTGAGTTCACGGCAGTCAAAAATTTACAGATATATATTGCAAGGAAAGCGTCTCCGTCCACGGGCAGGTAGTACATTATTGTCCATTTTAAGAAATGGGAGATCTTAGAGCTTAAGTTGCTCGATAATGTCAGCATCACATGTCAGGAAATCACGTTGAACAATTGTATGTGGAAGAACTAGAATTTCAATGCAAAAATTGACAGAAATGTGTTTATGAATCATAGCAAGAATATTGTCGATGGAGGTAAAAATGGAAAGATTCTGATTTTTATTATTATTATAATTATTATTATTATTGTTAAAAGAGCTAAACCTACAAAGGTCAAAAAAGTACTGCAGAGTAGGGTGTGCTAATAGTTTAATATACTTGATCTGAGACTAACGAAGGTAGAGAGTATAACAGAGGTAGAACTAGTAAAGCCGGTGAGAAGTGGTAAAGGAGGTGTAATCAAAGGTTGTGAAACAAATATGTTGCTGTCAAAAAGTCACCGAAGGAGTCTGTGTCAAAGGTGGGGCCGTCAGTGAGGAAGGAAGATAAAGTGAGGAAGTTAGAGTGATGACGACGTCGGAGGTAAATTCTGTGTGCTCGCTGGTAAACAGGACAGTCCAATAGAGCCCGGCAATCCGAAATTGTAACCTGGAAATGCTTACAGAGTGGAACTGAGGTACGCAGGAGTGAGACGTGTGTGCCCGATTCGAAGGCAGAAAGCTTAGGGGAGTCATCACGTCTTCTGCGTGCGAGTGAAAAAAAAATGAAAAATTATGGAAATTAAGTTAATCATATAGAAAAATAGTTTAACTGACAACACAATGGTACAAGAATCAATGTTCTTGACGCTCCTACAAGGAATTATATTCATTTATATCATGTATGAATGAGCTCCGACCAACGTTATTTCCAACGGTTGTGAAGATGGCTGCATTATAATTATTATAATAAAAGAAACACTAAATCCACAAGAGTTATACACGGATGCACTGCAGGGTGTGCCTGTTTGAACCGAGATTAGTGAGGGTGGAGAGGATGACAGAGGTAGAGTTAGAAAGGGCTAGGAGTTCTAAAGTAAGTACAATCAAAGTTTGTGTAAATAATCTGTTGGTGACAAAAAGAAAAAAGGAAGTCTGTGTCGACGGGAGGCCTTCAGCGAGGAGGGAAGATAAAGTGAGGGTGTTAGAGTGGTGACGACACTGAATGTAAATTCTGTATGCTCGCTGTTAAGTTTAGGATAGTCCAATAATATGTGGCAAACCGAAATTGGAACCTATCAATTCTCACAGAGTGGAACTACGTACCTCTTCATGAGTGAGGCATGTGTGTCCGATGCGAGGATGGAAGGGTGTAGTTTCCCAACCCCAGCATCCATGATAAGAAGGCCAGAAACCTAAACTCGGCTTGATAGAATATAATTTGTTAGGAATCAAAACAAAACAGCATTGTTACCAACTGTTGCGAAAGTGGCTAGAGATTACAGCTAAAATAATCTGAGGTGGAATAAACGTATATGAAACGTGAAAGTCAAGTACAGCTGACCGTGCAGCAGAGTCTGTGTTACAAAAAACGCGATTCTAAAAGCTTAGAGATCTCCAGTGAATACTAGAAAGGACTGCCCTTCTAGCATCCAGCCTGTTACTGGGTTTTCGTAACAAGTAGTCAGTATCCTTGTCCAATTATCCATTATAAATCAGTATTATTTAATAGCGCTTTAGGATTACAACTGGTAGGCTACTAACTAGAGAAATTAAAATTTAATAAATTTATTAAGTAGTAAGTTGTCTAGAGGTATATTATCAAATTAAATTAATTACAGCAATCAAAATAAAATCAATCTCTCGAGTTCAGTATTATTGTGCTGAAAGCACATATCACATTTATAATTCTTAAGTACCGTCAGGTACATTAACATTTAATAAGATATTACAAATATGTACAAGTAAGTGTGTGTATGCGTGTAAGTGCTCTTAAGTAGTTAGCTATGTCTCAAGACTCGAATAAGACTTAAACAAGTGACTGACAAAGTCCTCAAATAAACTAACTTCTTGACCGACTGGCAACCCGAACAGTCTGCTTGAACAACAAAGAATGCTAAGCCCAATAGCAATGCAATATCAAGCGACTGCGACACAGAATCAGGAACTGGGAGATAATATAACGACACTAAGTAGGGACCATCTGCAGATCCTCCACAAAAGTTACAAAACTCCCATAATACTGAATCTTTGTTCAGCATAGGTAAAACTGTGACTGTGACAATACACAGGAACCAGTACAAAATTAGGTCAGAAGCTATAGCTAAGGACCTGAGATGTTCAGAGTGTCTAAGTGACACACAACCTCAGTACAACGTCGAAAATCACAAAGTCTATACAATGTTCTGTGAACAAAGTTCTACAGAACTAACAAGAATAATGAGACAGACAATCTGTCCAACCACCAAGCGAGTCTCCAGCAGACTGTCCGACAGACAATCTGTCCAACCACC
>NC_069449.1:6574832-6594845 GCF_026875155.1 Cherax quadricarinatus
CATTGAGCTCTTTATTATATCAAGGGAACTGTTGTAGGACACTCTTGATTTGTTGGTGAAAAGATTGGATGGTCAAGTGACCCCATTCTACTTACTGTTTGCTCGGAGCGGGCATAGAATCCTTCGTTTTAATTAATACATATTGTTTAATTGAAGCAGGGATCGAGCCCTCTGGTTTATTTGCAGTTTGAGTGGAGCAGGAATTAAACCCTCCGTTCTTTAATACCCGTTTCATTTCCCCTGATAGTTTAAGTTATTCTTGCAAGTATGGAGGAATACCAGTTTTGGATGAACGCTGGAAGTAAGTTAGGAATAACAGGGAAAAATTTAGAATCTTTCATTAGTGCTAAGATCCAGGAAAGACTTGAAAGAGAGAGAGAGAGAATCGAAAGAGAAGAGAATAAGGAGAGAGAAAGAATAGAGAGAGAGAATCACAAAAGACAGTTAGAAAGAGAAAGAGAGGATAAAAAGTAGAGAGATCGAATTGAAAGAGAAAACCAAGATAGACAGTTAAAAAGAGAGAGAGAAGACAAAAAGGAGCGTGATAGACTTGATCATGAGGAGAGAGCTAGAGTACATGAGGAACAAGCTAAAGTACGTGAGGAACAAGTTAAATTAAGAGAACTTGAGGAAAGAGCAAAGGATAGAGAAGTTGAGGAAAAAGCTAGAGAACGTGAGGAAAAAGCTAGAGAACGTGAGGAAAAAGCTAGAGAACTTGAGTTAATAGAGAGAGAAAAGGATCGCGAGCTCGAAAAAGCTCGCCTTGTATTAGAGAATAAAAAGTTAACTCTTACACAACAACAATTAGAGGAAGGAGTAATTGAACATCATGCAGCTAGTGCACATATTCCAACACCTAATTTATCTCCCTTCACAGAGGGTGAAAACATTACTTCATACATTATCAGGTTTGAAAATACCGCTACCCTTTGTGAATGGCCTGCTGACACCTGGGCAACCAGGTTAGGAATGTTATTTTCTGGTACAGCTTTGAATATCTATGCAACTTTGTCGCAGGATATATGTAATTATAACCTACTGAAGAAGGCAATCCTTAAAGCATATCAAAAAACCACTATTTCTTACAGGAAAGATTACAGGAATGCCACCTTACAGCCTGGCCAGAACTTTCAGCAGTTACAGGTAACACTCTTTCGTTTGTTCGACTTTTGGATAGAGAGTTCAGGAATGGATCACAGTTATGAATCTCTTAGAGACTTCATGGTTGCTGACCAGTTCCTGACAGCTCTTCCCCACCAGATAAGAACATTCATTAGAGAACGTAACCTGATTAAAGCTGATGAAGTTGCTAAGGCTGCTGACTTGTATGCTGAGGCTCACAATTCCTATAAAGACCTAAAGGGATCGAACCCTACGGGCAAGAGTTCATCAGACCTTAAGAACTCAAAGCCTCTAGTGGAAAGTAAAGTGACTTCTTTTATTCCTGTTTGTCATTTGTGTGGTGTTAAGGGACACAAACGTCCAGATTGTCCTTCTAAGAAGGTCCAAAAAGTTGGAAGATGTTTTAAAGACTGTAATGACCAAGCACCCTTCTGTTCAGGAGCAGTTAATGGTATAAAAGTCTCAGATATATTACGTGACACTGGATGTACGTGCATCGTAATTTTGGACAAACTGTTCCCTTACTTTAAAACCTCTGGTATGTCCTCTATTCTTTCAGATTACTTGGGTCATGAAAATACTTTCCCTACAATACGTTGTTACTTGAAAACTAAATGGTTCACCTGTTGGACTAATGCGGTACTAGCCCCAATTACTTGTTCTATAATAGCGGGTAACATTAAAGGTGCCGTTCTTCCTTCAGAGGCGGATCTTTCGTCATCACCCGTGGATCTAAGTTTTTCAGCTCCTCTTCCTTGCATGTTAAATAAGCCCCTTAACAATTCCGCACCGTAAGCTGCATTGTCTCGTACTGTTCATTTGGGGGTGGAAACGGATGATACTGCTCTCGATAGTGAGGTAGCAGGATCACCTGTCCACTCGTCGGGTGAAAGTAAGGGTATTGCCTCCGGCACTCTCAATGTCTTGACTAGGACTCAGACCATAACCCCGGCTTCTCCTACTTCCTCTTCTCCCACAATAAGTACTTTCATTTTTTCAGATTTTATGTCCAAGGATGACTTTGTCAATATACAGCGCAATTGCCCTTCACTTCAGGATTGTCATAATCAAGCTTTTAACAACAAAGTTATCCATGTGAGATACGTATCTCATAAGTTTGAATATATTAATGGTATCTTACATAAGTCTGTATTTAAATCTCATTCTTCAGTTATAGATTATTCCCTACTTGTTGTTCCTAAACCATGTCGAGAGACTGTTCTTCAAATGGCTCATTATATGCCAGTGACCAAACACTTGGCCCATCGTAAGACATGGCATAAGCTCAAGCACACTTATTTTTGGACAAGTATATATTCTCAGGTTACAAAGAAGTATAGTTCTTGCAATAGGTGTCAGGTGCTTACTGCACAAAATGCACACTCCTAGTTCCTGTATATTTATTAAATCTAAAACTTCCTTCCCGCAGAAACGAGATACTCCACCATAGAAAAGGAATGTTTGGCCCTTGTGTGGGGTATCTCCAAGCTTAAATTTTATCTACTGGGAAAGGAATTCATTTTAGAAACGGATCACAAACCTTTGATATACCTAGAAACTTTTAAGGGAACCAACAGTCGCCTCTTGAGGTGGACATTGGCACTCCAGGCTTTTAAGTTCCATATTGTGTATATCAATGGTTCATCCAATTATTTCTCTGACTGGTTATGTCATGACAGTCAGTGGAAGATTTGTTGCCTTACGCGGCTTCCACATGTTAGAACTTTTTCCTCGCCTATTCTTCTTATACTCCTTGACTATAAGTCTTGGTATGGGGGAGTGTGAGGGAAAAGTTGAATAAATAGGAGTAGCGAGGGAGTGTATAGTAACAATAGTTTCATTGACGGCTACTTGTTAAGGTAGAGTAAGTCAAGCTCCCGCTATTCCCCCTCCCCCCTTTTTCCCCCTCCCCGAAAGTGATAGTTTGATTGCCAGCTGCTTGTTAAGGTAGGGTCAGTCTAGCTCCCACTATCCCTTCCACTCCCTCTTCCCCCCCCTCGAAAAGTGACGTGTGGGGCTCCGGTCAAACAGTAAATCACTCAACTCACAGCTCCCAACACTACTCTTGGAATGACAGAGAGGGTCACCTGCCAACCAACGAGAAGAATAGAAGGAGACGGACTAACGTCCTGAGACGTCCTATGTATAGTCTACTTACCTGTTATGTAAGCCAACACAGGACCTAACCCCTCATCATAGCAGTAGTAACGAACCTGTTTTCCTGTCATCTGAAGTAATTACACACGGTTATATTCTGTGAATAACGAGCCAGTGGTGGTCACCAACACCTGCTACCCCCCCCACACATCAGCAATGGCTACGATTTCAACAACACTCAGTGTCACCAACACCTGACACCCCATTACCACGATATACCTATATTAGCGTTGAGTTCAAATGTAATTTTTTTCATTTCATTTTTCATTTTTCTTTCAATTAGGATACCCATTCATGTTTTATGGTTTTACATTTTCTGTTTCTAAATAATAAAGTGTTTATCATTGTCTGTTATTATTTCTTTTTCTATTCATTAATTTTCCTGAGGAGGAGCCAGCCTTGGTAATACTGACTGATGTTGTTACAGGGCTGAGTAAGCCTTCACAGGCTCGTAAAGCTTATGTACTTTGAAACGTTTCGTGGAACATTTTAGGAGTTATCTGGTCTCCCAATAAGTTTCCACACTAGTAAAAGAATCATTGTTGTACTATGTTCCTATAAGGAATTATATTAATTTATAACATATATGGTGACGCCGCCAGCCGTAGCATGCCTGCTCACATGTTGGCAGTTTTCATATTTTTTTCCGACTTTTTTCCATTTATTTCTTGTATTATTCTTTCTAATATAATAATTGACGATTTGGTATCACAGTAGAGTGGGTGGAGCTAATACAGAGTCTGAGAGCCGATCATGAATCATCTTGGAACATTTGCTTACGTCAGCAGGAATTCCTGAGTCTCGTGACTTGAGGGAATAATAATAATAATAATAATAATAATAATAATAATAATAATAATAATAATAATAATAATAATAATAATAATAATATCTTTATTTACTACAAGTACATGTACAAGATAAACAGGCCTATCTGACATCAGTGACACACACTTCTATATAGAAAATCCCTTGTTATGCAGCGCATTTCGGGCAAATTAGGTCCTTGTCCCAGGATGCGACCCACACAAGTCAATGAACACTCAGGTACCCATTTTACTGATGGGTGAACATAGACAACTCGTATATCAATCCTAATATCAACCCTACGGCTTATTTTGCTTATCACAATTGATTTAATACAAATAACAGAAAAATGATAAATACTCCAGAATGAATAATATTTGGCATAATACTGAGCGGTCCGCTGGAGGGATCAAATAGGACTAAAGGATGAGGATAATCCTGTCCTCTAATTCCCTCCTGGGAACTAATATTAGAGAAAACGTAGTTTAATACACGGCTAGCTGTGATATACACTCGTAATGCCCCATAAAACTGAAAAAAACAGTGGAAAATACTGTATATATTTTCCAGAAATACAGTAGTTATATGTAAATAGATGGCCATACTGTATTTAATAAAAATTATGTTACAAAAATGGGAAAAACCCTGCGCCTGCACAGAGGGGACTCGCCATTGTTGTTTGAATTTGGATTAGAAACGTTGGTGAAATCGGAAGAATTTTCATGCTCTAGAGGTTAAAATTGGGCTGACACCTTTCAAATAGGAGCCGAAATTGTTGGATGTGCATTCCTGCATAATTTGAGATATCAGGCGACTGGACAAGACAGCTCCAGGAACCTCAGATAAGTTTGTTTATGTTTTTAACTCTGGCCAGTGTTATTTTCATGGATAGACAGGGAGGTTTTCTGAGTATGATACACCTTAATCTCCAGTCAAATTGGTGAATGATATTAAGATATTATTTTTCTGTTATGTAAATGTGTGTATATATAATCCTTTTTTAATTTTAATATACAGTCCACAAATTTATATATTTACCAGCATTCCTGGTGATACATATTTCATTTGTAATTAATAGGTCCAGAGCAACTTGTGGATATGACAGTGGTAGGTATCGAAGGGGGACATTTTTCGCGACCTAGGTGTCCCAAATTCCTACTTGTCTAACTGATAAATAATAATTATCTTTGTTCATTTACTGTTATGTACATAATGATACATTCAGATAAATGTAATTTTCCACATTTAATTTGCCCGTTGGTCCTTCTTGAACCGGAGGTAATTAGTGAAGTCATTAATTAGTTAATTACTTCATAATTATATGTGAAATGACAGAAGGAGGTGGATGATAAGTTCACAAATTTACTTAATGTGTAGTGGATTATAATTATTACAATATTAATTTGATAAGACAATTCTGGCCAAGATTTATATCAGTGTATGTGTAATTGATAAGCCAAGTCAAGTATGACTAAAGATTATATTAATCTGTATAATATTAATTTAGCTAAGCTCAAGTGTAGCTAACATTATTAATGTGTATTTAAGATTTATATTATAATTTTCTTACATGTGTAATTACTAAGCTCAAGTGTAGCTAACATTATTAATGTACATTTAAAATTTATATTACAATTTTCTTACATGTACTTGCAAAGCTCAAGAGTAACTAGGATTTATTCAAAGGTAAGTTGTATCAGTGTTGTAAGTTGTAATCAGTGTTATTAATTAAGTTGAATTTAATACATTGCATAATGGCTGAAAATGAGGAAATTAATATTGAAGACAAACATATGGAATATAGAGCACAGAAAGCATCACTACAGGCTAGAAAGGGTCATGTAACCAAGGCATATAATAAATGTTTGGAATTAATGAAACAAGAAACTGTGAATACTGATGATTTAAAATTGTATTTAGATGCTTTAGGGAATAGATATGATTCATACAAATTATATTACAACAGATGTGAAGGAGATTTGTTGGTAAACTGTGTAGATGAGACTGAAGTAGATCTCATGATTAATCAGTATTATGAGTTAGAGGAAAAGATTCTTGTAAAAGTCAGGCCTTGAATAAATTAAAATGTGTAAACCAGGCAGTTAATCAGTCTGCTCCAACAAATATGTCTTTGCCAAAACTCCCAGAATTGTGTTTGCCTGTGTTTAATCCTGGAGAAAATTGGGAGGAATTTTGGTAAATTTTTAAAGCAGCTGTGCACGACAGGAGTGACCTAGCATGTGTAACTAAATTATTTTACCTCAAAGGACAGGTAAGAGGAGATACTCACATACTCATACAAACCTTTCCCAATGTAGATGACTCTTACAAGGAAGCAGTTAACTTGTTGAAAGTCACTTATGGTAATACAGAACAAAGTAGGTTGGATCTAGTGAATATCATTGTTAATTTAAAATCTCCAGATCACACTTACAAAGGTTTACAGCAGTTTAGAGTTAAACTGGAGAGCACTCTCAAAACTTTAAGTAATAAATATAATCTGAAGGAATCAGACTGGTTATTGAATGCCATGGTACAGAATAAATTAAGCTGTAAAACACTTGAATGACTCTCAAACAAATATCACAAGGGTTATTTTGGTCTGGAAGAAATAAGACTAGGTCTACAAGAATTAATTGTTCAGTTGCAGACCAGCCAACCAACTCATTTTAAAGATGCAACCCATAATAATTCTTAGGTATCTGTCAAGTTTCACAAAGGGAAAAATTATCCAAATGGTAATAATCAAAATTCGTTTCTTAAAAAGAGTTGCATAGGTGCATATCAAGTAGCAGGAATCAGAAATAATGATTCTCCACAAGGTAAGAAGAATAAATACCCTCCTAAGAGTAGCCCAGTTAATAAGAAACCAGTCAAAGAAAAAAGAGATTGTCTTTTCTGCAAGGGTACTCATTTTCTAAGAATTGCAATGCATACAATTCATGGAATGATAAAGTTGAAAGATTGGAGGAACTTGACAGATGTATCAGGTGTTTAGGTAATCACAATGTAAAGGATTGTCATTCCAAATTAAACAATTGTTATCAATATCACAAAGGAAGACACCATATAGTCATGTGTAAAGGTCTATATGATAATGTTGATAATAATGATAATGTTGACAATCCTGACACAACAGTGGCTAATGTAAAAATTGCTGCTAATATTAATAATGATGGTTTTGCTGAAGTAGCCTTACCTGTGTTACAGGTAAAAATTGATGATAAAAGGCATAAATCAAAAAATGTAAATGCATTATTGGACCAGGGATCCCAACGTACTTTCATAAAACGTAAATGTCTTGATGGTATGAAAGTACAGATGGGAGATCCCACAACTTTAAAATTATCTGGTTTTCTCTCGGATAAAAGGTCTCAATTGTATGACACTGTTTATGTAACTGTCAGGTTGGGAAATGAGAAAAAACGTGTTAATGCAGTAATTGTAGATAGACTTCCAGAGAAAATATCTACAGTAGGACTTAGTAAAGCTACAGAAAGACTTTCACATAATGTAAATTTAGCACCTTCTGGTGTAAATGATGATTCTGTAGGCCCAATAAATATTCTGATAGGTAGTGACTGTTATGCCTCCTTTGTAAAGGGAATGGTAAAGAAATGTGATGTTACCCTTTTGAAGACTGCAGGAGGCCATGTAATGTATGGTAGGATTCCTCGTAATAATAATTCATGACTAGAGGAAACTACAAATACCATAACTGTGTGTCTTACTCATGAAATCGTGCCCCAGTATATTTCTTCTGTAGAGGATGGTGTTGAGCCAGTGCATAAATTGTGGGAATTAGACAGCATTGGAATAAATGTAAATGAAGAAAGCCCAGATGTTTCTTTTACTCAGGAACAATACCTGAGAGATGTAAAATTTGAATCTGGACAATACTAGGTACGACTTCCTTGGAGACTGAACCATCCAGAATTGCCCACTAATTACTGAATGGCATATGGACAGTTAAGGCTCAGCTCCGCAAACTGAGTAAGACACCAGAATTGTTAACTGCCTATAATGATATAATTGCTGAGCAGTTAATTAATAAATTTATAGAAGAGGTACCTCCTGAGCAAGCCAAAATTTATGGTCACTATTTGCCACATCATTGAGTGAAGAAGGATTCTAAGACCACTCCTCTGAGAATTGTGTTTAATTGTAGTGCCAGGAGTAACAAAAATGTACCTAATTTAAATGACTGATGACAGGTCCGTCGTTGACGGAAAAATTAGGAGATATCTTATTAAATTTCAGGATGAAGAATTATGCCTTTACGGCTGACATAAGTAAAGCTTTCCTAAGAGTGGGTTTACAAGAGGCTGACCAGGATTGTATCCACTTCTTATGGCCTGAGAATCCTAGTGACCCACTTAGCCCTCTGAAAACCTTTCGCTTTAGGAGCGTATTATTTGGTACTACATCCAGTCCGTTCCTACTTCAAGCGACGATAAATGCACACCTTAAACGTATGGGAAGTCCATTGAGTAAAGTAATGAGCAAACAATTTTATGTGGACAATTTCCTGAGTGTGACGTCAACTGAAGAGGAACTGTTAATGACTCATGGAGAGGCTAATAAAATAATGCAAAGTGCAAATATGCCTCTGAGGGAATGGAATAGTAATTCGTCTAAATTAAAGGACAAAATAAGTAAAGATTACCCTGGAGATGGAAACAGTAAAATTGTGAACGTACAAATCAGAGTCGCTGAAATTAATCAGATGCAAGAGAAGTATAATAGTTTTGGTCAGCATATGTTAACCTTTAATCATATACCAGGTGAGGAGAATCCAGTTGATTTTTTGTCTCGAGGTTTACCTTACGCTAAATTAGTAAATGCTGTATCATGGTTTAAAGGACCGAGCTGGTTGGTAAATAAAGCTAATTGGCCTGTACAAAAGGCATATATTGCTCCTGTTGAAATTACTGTGACCACCACTCCAATAGTTTGTCCTTCCTTAGCCATTGATATAAATAGGTATTCTTCTTTACCCAAACTAATCAATGTAACTAATTTGGTGTTTAAATTTCTAAACAAGATGAATATCTCATATAAGTTTTCACATCCTCTTGAATATTGGATAAAGAGGGTACAAAAAGAAATCTATGGAAATGAGATTAAATTGATGATGGAAAGAAAAATTGTGAAAGGTTCCATAATAGAAATTTGGGCTGCATTAGAGAACAATGTAATTAGGTGCAGAGGTAGTTTACACAATGCTGAATTGGGTGATTATGCTAAACACCCTATCTTACTGACCAAAACTCATCTAACAAATTTGATTGTTCTAAATGCCCATAAAAATGTAATGAATGGTGGGGTACAAGATACCTTAAATTGCATTTGGGAAACTTTCTGGATTCCACAAGGATGGCAAAGTGTAAAAAGGGTAATTAAATCTTGTGTAATATGTCGCCGTGTGGATGCCAGATCCTATATGTACCCAGGTCCTCCACCATTGCCAAAGGAGCGTGTACAATTAGTGAAACCATTTGATGTAACAGGTGTAGACTATAGTGGTCCAATAATTTTAACAGGTACTTCAGACGGTATTCCACTGAAAGTGTATGTTTGTTCACCTGTACTGCTACTAGGGCTGTTCATTTAGAAGTTGCACAGGACTTGTCTGCAGAACAGTTTATACAGCTGTTTCGAAAATTTGCCGCTAGGAGATCCTGTCCGAGATTGATGATTTCGGATAATGCCACGAATTTTGTAGCAGGTGCTCAACATTTGATAGAGTTAAATAATAGTAACGATGTTCAAACTCTGTTAACCCAGCGAGGATGTACCTGGAAATTTATTACTCCTAGAGCCCCTTGGCAGGGGGGGGGGGGTGCTGCACGAAAGACTTATAGGCACAGTGAAGCGGTGTCTCCGTAAAGTACTACACCGGAAAAAAATTAATTTGGAAGAATTCCGTGCAGTGTTAGTGGAGGCGGAGAATCATATAAATAATAGGCCTCTCTCGTACATGAGTGATACACCTGATGCAGATGTATTAACACCTTCTCACCTAATATGTGGAAGGAAATTGGAAGCTGCCCCTGTCTATAGAGATAATCCGGAAGAAAGTGATGAAGATTACAATGATGCGGCAGTGTTGTTTAATAAATTTAAAATGTTAAATAAAGTAATTGATCATTTGTCTAATGTGTGGCATAAGGAATATCTTCTTACACTACGTGAACAATTTTATGGTGCGACAGAGGCAATAAATCGACAGAACATTCAACCAGGTGACATTGTGATGATTGATACTGAACAACATCGAACATTGTGGCCTCTGGGCAAAGTATTGACATTGTACCCAGATGCACAAGGTGTTGTCAGGAATGTCAAAGTGTTGTGTCGTGGCCAAGAAAGTTTACACACAATTAATAAATTGATTCCCAGGGAATTAACTGGTGTTCACACAACGTAAATGAAAATCTGAGGGAAAGTGACACGAGTGATATGGAAGATAACGCTGACCAAGTGATGCCGGAAGATGAAATTGTAGTAAGACCTACTAGGAGAACAGCCACTCAAGCCAGAACCGGCTGGAATCGTCTCCTAAAGAAAGGAGTAATTTGAGTCGTTTAGCAACGAACTCTGCCCGGCCGCAGTGTGGAAAATACTGTATATATTTTCCAGAAATACAGTAGTTATATGTAAATAGATGGCCATACTGTATTTAATAAAAATTATGTTATAAAAATGGAAAAAACCCTGCGCCTGCACAGACGGGACTTGCCATTGTTGTTTGAATTTGGATTAGAAACGTTGGTGAAATCGGAAGAATTTTCATGCTCTAGAGGTTAAAATTGGGCTGACACCTCTCAAATAGGAGCCGAAATTGTTGGATGTGCATTCCTGCATAATTTGAGATATCAGGCGACTGGACAAGACAGCTCCAGGAACCTCAGATAAGTTTGTTTATGTTTTCAACTCTGGCCAGTGTTATTTTCATGGATAGACAGGGAGGTTTTCTGAGTATGATACACCTTAATCTCCAGTCAAATTGGTGAATGATATTAGGATATTCTCTTTCTGTTATGTAAATGTGAGTATATATAATCCTTTTTTAATTTTAATGTACAGTCCACAAATTTATATATTTACCAGCATTCCTGGTGATACATATTTCATTTGTAATTAATAGGTCCAGAGCAACTTGTGGATATGACAGTGGTAGGTATCGAAGGGGGACATTTTTTGCGACCTAGGTGTCCCAAATTCCTACTTGTCTAACTGATAAATAATAATTATCGTTGTTCATTTACTGTTATGTACATAATGATACATTCAGATAAATGTAATTTTCCACAAAAACTGTTTTATCGAATTTTGTTTTTTATCGGTGCATGCTCGTTTTCGTCGATTATCTCGGAAGTAAGTTATTCATGTATTTCTTTAAACAGCACCATTAATACAGAAGGTCTGAGCTTGCTACCATCTGCAGCTCATAAGGCTGCCATCCCCACGAGCCCCTTCGAGGCGGGGTAGATGGCAGACCAGAGGCCTAGCTTCTCCCTACGAGCCCCGTGAGGGCGGGGAATGTGGCTAGGCCTGGGGACACTTGGTCCCAAAGATGAGGAGGTACTTGTCCTTCCTCCCATGGGGGACTTAAGTCTCGAGACACTCCCCAGATAGGGAGCCAAGGCCGGGTCACCACTACTTGGAAAAGACCCGGGCCGGGAGAATACCGGTGAATAAAAAAAAAAAAAAAAAAAAAAAAAAAGGGCCCTTAAATAATGATGAAACAATAAATTTCACAGAAAACTAAAATAATGATTGTTTTACAAACAGGGAAATTATTTTGTGTCAATTTTTTTTGTGTGTGAGAAAATAGGCAGATATTTTGCTAAATGTCAAAACCATACTAACCTTATTTTTTTAAGAATGGTGATAGGATAAATTACAGTGATTAGTGTCTTAATAAATTACGATTGCAAATTATAAAAGGGTAGTGAACAAACGCATCTGGCAGTGCCAGTACGTCCCCTATTGCTTATAAAAAATTTTTTGGGAAATTTTCCTTTTTCTCAGTTGTTTGTTGGGAAATCTTATTAAAAATTGAACAATGTATGATGGAAAGATGCTTCTTAATATACACCAAAAATTGAAAGAAATCGGACGATAAATAAAAAAAGTTGCCGCCCCAAGGAAGTGAAATTGTTGTACCATAAAAAAATTTCCAACCCCAAAATTGAATTTTATTGGGTACAATAAAAATCCACACACCCTTCAGTATTTAGTGGGGAAAAAATATAACCTGATTAATACCGATAAATTTTTCATAATTTTAAACCAAAACCACCTAACCCCTTCCCAAAACCCCCTATCTCACTCTAAAAAAACCCATCCTATCATCACTCAAAAAACCCCCCCTTCATACTCTCCCAAAACCCACCCTAAACCCCATTTACCAAACCCTTTCTTTCATCACTCTACCAAACCCTATCCTAAAACCACTATACCAAACCAATTCTTCTCATCTCCAAACCCATCTAACACCACTTTCCCAACCCATTCATCATCACTCTACCAAACCACCTAACACCATTTTTACCAACCCATTCTTCAAATTCTCCCAAACCCATCCTAACCCCCTTTTACCAAACCCACCAATCATCACTCTCCCAAAACCCATCCTAAACCACTTTACCAAAACCCATTCTATCTCTTCTCCCCAAACCCATCCAACACCTTTTTACCAACACATCCAACCCCACTTTACCAAAACCCATCCAAAATCCTTTACAAAACCACCTCAAATTACTTCCAAACTCAAACTAACACAACTTTACCAAACCCAAAAAAAACCCCGATTTTCCCAAACCCATCCTAACATCACTTTACCAACTCATCCTAATTTCAATTTACCAAAACCCATCTTAACACAACTTTACCAAACCTACCTAACACCATTTCCCAAACCCTTCCTAGCATCACTTACCAACCCATCCTAACATCACTTTACAAACACATCCTAACATCACTTACCAAACCCATTCCTAACATCACTTCCGACCCATCCTAACATCACTTTTACAAAAACCCATCCTAACATTACTTTACCAAACCCATCCAAAAATCACTTTACCAAACCCATCTTAACATCCTTTTCCAACCCATCCTTACACACTTCCAACCCATCCTAACACACTTTACCAAACCCATCTAATCACACTTTACCATACCCCATCCTAACATCACTTTACCAAACCCATCCTAACATCACTTCCAAACCCATCCTAACATCACTTTACCAAACCCATCCTAACATTACTTTACCAAACCCATCCTAACATCACTTTACCAAACCCATCTTAACATCACTTCCAAACCCATCCTTACATCACTTCCAAACCCATCCTAACACCACTTTACCAAACCCATCCTAACATCACTTTACCAAACCCATCCTAACATCACTTCCAAAACCATCCTAACATCACTTTACCAAACCGATCCTAACATCACTTTACCAAACCCATCCTAACATCACTTTACCAAACCCATTTTAACATCACTTCCAAACCCATCCTTACATCACTTTTAAACCCATCCTAACACCACTTTACCAAACCCATCCTAACATCACTTTACCAAGCCCATCCTAACATCACTTTACCAAACCCATCCTAACATCACTTCCAAACCCATCCTAGCATCACTTTACCAAACCCTTCCTAACATCACTTTACCAAGCCCATCCTAACATCACTTCCAAACCCATCCTAACATCAGTCTACTAAACCCATCCTAACATCACTTCCAAACCCATCCTAACATCACTTTACCAAACCCATCCTAACATCACTTCCAAACCCATCCTAACATCACTTCCAAACCCATCCTAGCATCACTTTACCAAACCCATCCTAACATCACTTTACCAAACTCATCCTAACATCACTTTACCAAACCCATCCTAACACAACTTTACAAACCCATCCTAACACCACTTTACCAAACCCATCCTAGCATCACTTTTCCCAAACCATTTCCTTCATCACTTTACCAACCCATCCTGACATCACTTTAACCCATCCTAACTCACTTCCAAACCCATCCTAGCATCACTTTACCAAACCCCTTTCCCTAACATCACTTTAACATGCCCATCCTAACATCACTTCCAAACCCATCCTAACATCAGTCTACTAACCCATCCTAAAATCACTTCCAAACCCATCCTACATCACTTTACCAAACCCATCCAAACTCACTCCAACCCCATCCTAACACACTTAAACACTCCTACCCATCACTTTACCAAACCCATCCTAACATCACTTTACCAAACTCATCCTAACATCACTTTACCAAACCCATCCTAACACAACTTTACCAAACCCATCCTAACATCACTTTACCAAACCCATCATAGCTCACTTACCAAATCCATCTAACATCACTTTACCAAACCCATCATGACTCACTTTACCAAACCCATCCTAACATTACTTTACCAAACCCATCCTAACATCACTTTACCAAACCCATCTTAACATCACTTCGAAATCCATCCTTACATCACTTCCAACCCATCCTAACATCACTTTACCAAACCCATCCTAATTACTTTACCAACCCTCCTAACATCACTTTACCAAACCCATTTTAAACATCATTTCCCAAATCCATCCTTACATCATTTCCCAAAACCCATCCTAACACAACTTTACCAAACCCATCCTTACATCACTTTACCAAACCTATCCTAACATCACTTTACCAAACCCATTCTAACATCACTTCCAAACCCATCCTAGCATCACTTTACCAAACCCATCCTAACATCACTTTACCAAGCCCATCCTAACATCACTTTACCAAACCCATCCTAACATCACTTCTAAACCCATCCTAACATCACTTTACCCAACCCATCCTAACAGCACTTTACCAAACCCATCCTAACATCACTTTACCAAGCCCATTTTAACATCACTTCCAAACCCATCCTAACATCACTTTACCAAACCCATCCTAACATCACTTCCAAACCCATCCTAACATCACTTCCAAACCCATCCTAGCCTCACTTTACCAAACCCATCCTAACATCACTTTACCAAACCCATCCTAACATCACTTCCAAACCCATCCTAACATCACTCTACCAAACCCATCCTAACATCACTTCCAAACCCATCCTAACATCACTCTACCAAACCCATCCTAACATCACTTCCAAACCTATCCAACATCATTCCAACCCCCAAACCTAACATCATTTCCAAACCCATCCTATCATCACTTCCAAACCTATCCTAACATAATTCTACCAAACCCATCCTAACATCACTTCCAAACCTATCCTAACATCACTTCCAAACCCATCCTAACATCACTTCCAAACCATCCTAACATCATTTCCCAAAACCCAAATTTCCCAACATCATTTTAAACCAAACCTATCCTAACATCACTTCCAAACCTATCCTAACATAACTCTACCAAACCCATCCTAACATCACTTCCAAACCTATGCTAACATCACTTCCAAACCTATCCTAACATCACTTCCAAACCCATCCTAACATCACTTCCAAACCCATCCTAACATCACTTTACCAAACCCATCCTAACATCACTTCCAAACCCATCCTAGCATCACTTTACTAAACCCATCCTAACATCACTTTACCAAGCCCATCCTAACATCACTTCCAAACCCATCCTAATATCACTCTACCAAACCCATCCTAATATCACTTCCAAACCCATCCTAACATCACTCTACCAAACCCATCCTAACATCACTTCCAAACCTATCCTAACATCACTTCGAAACCCATCCTAACATCACTTCCAAACCCATCCTGCCATCATTTTACCAAACCCATCCAAAGATCATTTTCCAAACCCATCCTAGCTCACTTTACCAAACCCATCCTTACAAATCACTTTACCAAACCCTTCCTGCATCACTTTACCATAACCCATCCTAACTTCACTTTCCCAAACCACCCTAACATCACTTCCAAACCATCCTAACATCACTCTACCAAACCATGCTAACATCATTTTCCAAACCCATCCTAACATCCCCTCTACCAAATCCATCCTAACATCACTTCCAAACCCATCCTAACATCACTCAAACCAAACCCATCCTAACAATCACTTCCAAACCTATCCAAAACATAATTCTCCCAAACCCATCCTAACATCACTTCTTTTATTATCCTAGCATCACTTCCAACCCATCCTAACATCACTTCCAAACCCATCCTAACATAACTCTACCAAACCCATCCTAACATCACTTCCAAACCTATCCTAACATCACTTCCAAACCCATCCTAACATCACTTCCAAACCCATCCTACCATCACTTTACCAAACTCATCCTAACATCACTTCCAAACCCATCCTAGCATCACTTTACCAAACCCATCCTAACATCACTTTACCAAACCCATCCTAACATCACTTCCAAACCCATCCTAACATCACTCTACCAAACCCATGCTAACATCACTTCCAAACCCATCCTAACATCACTCTACCAAACCCATCCTAACATCACTTCCAAACCCATCCTAACATCACTCTACCAAACCCATCCTAACATCACTTCCAAACCTATCCTAACATCACTTCCAAACCCATCCTAACATCACTTCCAAACCCATCCTAACATCACTTCCAAACCCATCCTAACATAACTCTACCAAACCCATCCTAACATCACTTCCAAACCTATCCTAACATCACTTCCAAACCCATCCTAACATCACTTCCAAACCCATCCTACCATCACTTTACCAAACCCTTTTTAAAACATCACTTCCAAACCCATCCTAGCATCACTTTACCAAACCCATCCTAACATCACTTTACCAAACCCATCCTAACATCACTTCCAAACATATCCTAACATCCCTCTACCAAACCCATCCTAACATCACTTCCGAACCTATGCTAACATTACTTCCAAACCCATCCTAACATCACTTCAAAACCTATCCTAAAAATCACTTCCAAACCTATCCTAACACTTCCAAACCTATCCTAACATCACTTCCAAACCCATCCTAACATCACTTCCAAACCCATCCTAACATCACTTCCAAACCCATCCTAACATCACTTCCAAACCCATCCTAACATCACTTCCAAACCTATCCTAAACTTTTACTTCCAACCCTTTCCTAACATAAATTTTCCAAAATCATCCTAACATCACTTCCAAACCTATCCTAAGATTACTTCCAAACCCATCCTAGCATCACTTCCAAACCCATCCTAACATCACTTCCAAACCCATCCTAACATCACTTCCAAACCAAGCTAAATGAAACCAAACTATGCTAAAGATAGCTAACCTAAAGTTACACTGCCAAACTAAACAAAATCAAACTCTACTCCTAACATTTTTAATGTAGTAAGAATGAACAGACTAAATCTCAGTTGTGGTTCACACAGTGTTGAATTACAGACAGGTATTAAGCCCAGGGTGGTAAAAAATGAAGAAATTATTAAAATTTTACTTACCATAAATTAACTCAAAACAATAATTTTTGTGTCTGATATGAAAGTTAATAAAATTATATAATTTTTTTTATAGCATTATTTAAGACGTACGTCTGTTGCGGTGATGCTATCCAAAATTTTATGGATTTTTACGATAAAAAAGCTCCAATTAATAGAAATAAAAATAATAGTGAAATCTGATTCCTCATGTCTTAAAATATATAAATTAATGAATCATTCACTTCTGAGTTTTATTTGGTAGGTAAGATATTTATGACAAATTGATCATAGGATTTGTTTAAGTGTATCTGGTTCTACGGAACTCCCTTGAAGAGGGTATTAATAGTTTTTTTTTATTCTCTCAAGAATCAATTATTCATGGCCCAAAGAATTTGAAAACCTTTTTCCTTATATTCACATGTTACATTGACTGTAAGTCGTATAAAGGATATCACAGTAATATCCTAATTTATTGAGAGGAAAGATATTGTCAATTAATATGCCTGCAGTTGAAGTTAGAAGTTTTGGTCTATATAAAATACATTCTATAACTGAGTTTACCTTTAAATTATGAAACATAAAATAAAACTGAGTAAAATAAAGTTATATCGTTACAGTGCTGACGGATGAATCCATTGTGGCTCAGAGTGTGTTGTTCTTACTCGCTGCCTTTGATACGACGGCCTCAGCTCTCGCTTTCGCGTCCTTCCTCTTGGCCAAGTACCCCGTACACCAGCAGCGTCTCCGCCAGGAACTGCAGCAGATGGTTCAGGAACATGGTGATGTTACCTACCAGGGCATCATGGAAGCCACATTCCTCGATGCTTGTATAATGGGTAAGACGATCTTGTAATAATCATAGTTATTACGTCAATGTACTTTTTGGTGATTCATTCTTTTGAGAGTTAATTGCATGTTCATATTCTTCGTCAATCCCAGGCAGAGGCAGGAACCAGAAAAGAGGTGCAGCAGTTGATGGTAACCTCACAGGTGGTTAGACCCACTAGAGGAAGTAGGTCATGACCATCTTATGAATGATTTATTTCCGCTTGTGTGTTCCACCTTCAACTGCAACATTTCTTTTCTGAATAGAATATATGTGTTCATTCTCCTGCCTTTCCTTTAGATTGGTCAAGGCTAATCAGAGAAACACCCACCATTAGTGAGGGACTGATTCCCTCAGATTCCAATGACTCAATTTTATAAACACTGTATTAAATTGAAAAAGCCACTGGGTAGCAAAGCGTTTTAATAATAAAGATACCCAGGCATTACACTTGTGTTTTGTTAATTAAAACGAATATAACACTCTTTTAAAGTTAATGTTAGAAAAGGTCTAAAGATAATGCTAGACAGGGCTCCAAGAAGTATCCAGGTCGGAGGCCATCCTTGCCTTTACCCACGATGGAGGTGAAGGGCCATCCTTGCCTTTACCCACGATGGAGGTGAAGGGCCATCCTTGCCTTTACCCACGATGGAGGTGAAGGGCCATCCTTGCCTTTACCCACGATGGAGGTGAAGGGCCATCCTTGCCTTTACCCACGATGGAGGTGAAGGGCCATCCTTGCCTTTACCCACGATGGAGGTGAAGGGATGACAGCTCGGTAGAAGCATGACTCTTTATGAATTCATTTGTTTCAAACGTCAGGAAATATTAATGTTTATAGTAGTCGTAAAAATTAAACGGGAAATAACAATCAATACACATAAAACAAATACATTTTTCTGATAATTAAAGAGGAATATTCATATTATTTTAATTGAAATGAGGCAAAAAAAAAAAAAAGAAATTCTTCAAGATTAGGAGTTCAAGTAAAAATTACAGAAAAATATTAAATTATTTTAATATATTTTTATGTTAATTTTACATTAATAATGCTTCTGTTTCCATCACCTTCCTCCTTTCAGTGTAGACGCGATTATGCTTTTCTTTACCGATAATATTTTTAAATTTTAGGTATGTTGAACTATGTGTTTTGTTTATAATAATAATATCTTTATTTTACTACAAGTACATGTACAGGGTATACAGTCCTAGCTGATAACAATGACATACTACTATATAGAAAGTCCCTTGTTATGCTCCGCATTTCGGGCAAATTAGGTCAGTTTTGTCCCAGGATGCGACCCACACCAGTCGACTAACACCCAGGTACCCATTTTACTGATGGGGAACATAGACAACAGGTGGAAAGAAACACGTCCAATGTTTCTACTCTGGCTGGGAATCGAACCCAGGCCCTCGCCGTGTGAAGCGGATCGTTTTAAACCCCCAGGCCACCTGTTACGTTGGTTTCCTTTTTTTTTTTTTCTTGGATGGTAGGTTCTCACTACATGTTCTAGTGTGGGGTAGCTTTTACTTAATGGCCTTATTTGTCTAGGGGTAATACTTACATCATGGCTGATCATCTTGATGTTCATACCTTTTCACCAGCCCCCTTCACAGGT
>NC_069449.1:6595345-6623021 GCF_026875155.1 Cherax quadricarinatus
GGGTATGTGCCCCAAAAGAAATGACTTAGCCTACAACCCAAGACCTGATTTACTCTACAACCAAAGATCTGATTTAACTGACAATAAACTGGAGATTCTACGGTTTGAAGTGTTGCTTTTCAAGACCAAACCCATCATAGTAGGAATTAGTTACCGCTCTCCCACCCATGACCAGTTCTTAGAAGACTTCTCGAGAGTCTTCTCCGGACTTGATAACAATTGCGAGACAGTAATACTGGGAGACTTCAATATCTGTTTTCAACAGTAAAAGAACGGGCGATGCAAAAAATATAAGCGAATTCTAGGTTTAAATAGTTACACTCAACTAATTAATACACCAACCCGGATCACACAGTTCTCAGCCACCATAATTGACCACATACTTTGCAACCGCTCTGAGAATATTAGTCAGTCAGGCGTTATTACCACAGGCCTTAGTGGTCATTTCATCATTTACTGCATCAGGAAAATCACAAGGGATAGGATAGACCTACACAGGACAATAAAAATGAGGTCAACTAGAAACTATAGAAAAGAAACACTGGTAAATAGGCTACACAATTGAGACTGGACATAAGAACATAAGAACATAAGAATGTAGGAACACTGCGGAAGGCCTACTGGCCCATACGAGGCAGGTCCTTATCAAAACGACATCTACTAAAGCTACTCAAGAAACAACCCCGAAACCCCCCCAACACCAATCAAACTCAGCCCCTCCCACTCATATATTTGTCAGTCTCTTTTAAAAGCTACCCAAGGTCCTAGCCTCAATCACCCCACTGGGAAGACTGTTCCACGCATCTACAACTCTGTTAGAAAACCAGTACTTACCTATGTCCTTTCTAAATCTAAATTTTACCCAAACTTAAATCCATTATTCCTGGTTCTTACCGGTTCGACACCCTCAGTACTTTATTAATGTCTCCCTTGTTTTAGCCCGTCATCCACTTATACACTTCAATGATATCTCCCCTCATTCTACGCCTCTCCAGAGAGTGGAGATTTAAGGCTTTAAGTCTACTTCATACGGGAGGTTCCTTGCACAGTAAATTATTTTAGTCATTCTTCTCTGTATGTTCTCTAATGAGTCTATGTCCATCCTGTAGTAAGGGGACCAAAATTGAGCACATAATCTAAATGAGGCCTCACTAGTGATGTATAGAGCTGTAAAATAACTTTTGGACTTCTGTTACTTATACTTCTTGAGATAAATCCAAGTAATCTGTTGGGCCCTTTTTGCGCACACTTTAAAGGGACTGCTGTCTGGCTTTAGATTTTGCTTACAATGACTCCCAAGTCTTTTTCCCCCATTCTGTATGACCAAGCTCTACTTCACCTACATTATAGCTTCGAGGGTTATTTTTCATTACCAAGGGCAAGTACCTTACACTTATCCACATTAAACTTCATCTGCCATTTCTCAGACCAAGACATTAATTTGTTCAAATCGTCCTGGGTTCATTGGAAAATCCTCCTCAGAGTGAATATACGGGCCCATCTTTGTATCATCAGCAAACTTAAATGCAATATAAACACAAATGCAGTATAATGTGATCCTTTAAAGACTACGTTTCGCCCACACAGTGGGCTTTTTCAAGTCACAAACAGAACTACCTGGGGTGGAAGGAAAGCGAGTATTTATAGCCGGCTGAGGTCAGGTGAAGAATGCTGCATCTGATGATGTACCGAGTTGGGTTGTAGAGTCTAAAAACTTGGGTAGCTTGGAAAGGAGACTGGACAAGTTTGTGAGCAGACCTTCTACAGTGTTCTTATGTGGGATAGCGATGAAAGAAGTTTCTTGGCAAGTGGTTCAGCTATGTTATAGAAGCCACTATTCTGGTTGAAGTTGTCGGATATAGAAATAAGTGATGATTCCAGGATTCTTCGGTATTGGGTGTTGTCTTCTGTGGCGATAAGTCTTGAGTTTCTGTAGTTTATCAAGTGGTTGTGTGAATTACGGTGTTGTACGCATGCATTCCTTGTGTCGTCAGACCTGCCTGCGTATTGGTGTTCTGAAATACGTGTTTGGAGGTCCCTTGATGTTTTCGCCCACGTATAACTGTTGCAGTCATTACAAGGGATTATGTATACCCCTGCAGAGGATGGAGGCTTGTCCTGCCTACTACTGGTGATGTCCTTGATGGTCGTGGTTGTGGAGGTAATACTTGGAATGATGTTTTGGCAAAGATGTTGGAAACATGTTTGGCAATGGAGTTGGTGGGAAGGACTATGTATCTCTTCTCGGCAGTGTCTTCTCTGGGTGTGTTGAAGATGTTTAGTGCTCGCCGTCTGCAGTCTCTGATGAAGTGACGAGGATAGTGGAGTTTGGAAAATACCTGTTCAATTATAGTGCATTCTTCCTCAAGGAACTCGTTGCTGCAGATTCTGAGTGCACGCAGGAAGAAGTCTATAATTACACCACGTTTGGTTTTGGTGACTTCATCGACCTGGTTGAACTATGTGTTGGCTTTACGTGTTTCTCTTTTGAAAATCACCTCTTTCAGCAGACTTTCGGACTACCCATGGGTTCGCCACTCAGTGCAGTCCTAGCGAACCTATACATGGAACATCTAGAAGCCGAACGTTTCTCCACCATTATTCCTTCGTCTGTCACCTGGCTCCGTTATGTTGACGACATTCTCCTCATAACTCCTAAACGCTTCAACGTTCAAGCTCTCCAAGACAAGCTCAACCAGGTCGAGCCTTCAATCCAGTTCACACTTGAAGAAGAGGTCGACAACACTCTTCCTTTCCTTGATGTTCTACTCTGCAAAGCTGACCACGAACCCACCAACCAAAACGATCTTCTCCAATTCTACTCTCACCACGACACCAAAACCAAACGTGGTGTAATTATAGGCTTCTTCCTGCGTGCACTCAGAATCTGCAGCAACGAGTTCCTTGAGGAAGAATGCACTATAATTGAACAGGTATTTTCCAAACTCCACTATCCTCGTCACTTCATCAGAGACTGCAGACGGCGAGCACTAAACATCTTCAACACACCCAGAGAAGACACTGCCGAGAAGAGATACATAGTCCTTCCCACCAACTCCATTGCCTAACATGTTTCCAACATCTTTGCCAAAACATCATTCCAAGTATCTACCTCCACAACCACGACCATCAAGGACATCACCAGTAGTAGGCAGGACAAGCCTCCATCCTCTGCAGGGGTATACATAATCCCTTGTAATGACTGCAACAAGTTTACGTGGGCGAAACAAACAAGGGACCTCCAACACGTATTTCCGAACCCAATACGCAAAGCAGGTCTGACGACACAAGGAATGCATGCCCTACACACCGTAATTCACACAACCACTTGATAAACTACAGAAACCCCAAGACTTATCGCCACAAAGACAACACCCAATACCGAAGAATCCTGGAATCATCACTTATTTCTAATCCGACAACTTCAACCAGAATAGTGGCTTTTTATAACATAGCTAACCACTTGCCAAGAAACTTCTTCATCGCTATCCCACATAAGAACACTGTAGAAGGTTTTGCTCACAAACTTGTCCAGTCTCCTTCAAGCTACCCAAGTTTTTAGACTCTACAAAACCCCAAATCGGTATCATCATCAGATGCAGCATTCTTCACCTGACCTCAGCCGGACTATAAATAACTCGCTTTCCTTCCACCCAGGTAGTTCTGTTTGTGACTTGAAAAAAGCCCACTGTGTGGGCGAACGTAGTCAATAAAGGATCACATTATACTGCTTTTGTGTTTATATTGCCATTGTGTCGGTATTTTATACCATTTATTTCCAGCAAATTTAAACTCATGTCACTAGTAATCCCTTCATCAAGGTCATTAATGTAAATTATGAACGGGAAAGAGGGCCAAAATGATCCTTGGGGAAAACGCCACTAGTGACTAATCCCCCTTCAAAATTTCACTCCATTAAGGTAACTCTCTGCTTTTCTATTGGAAAGCCATGCCTCAATCCATGCTAGAACTTTACCCTCCTATACCTGAGCTGCCACTTTTCTTAAGAGTCTCTTGTGAGGTACTCTGTCGAAGGTTTTTACTAAAATCCAAATAAACAATATCAAAATCCTTATCACTGTCAACTGCCTCAAATGTTTATTGAAGAACGTCAGTAAGTTTGTCAGGCAGGAACGACCTCTCGTGAATCCATGCTGAGATTCATTTATCAATTTTATGCTCTTCAAGGTGACTTCTGTAATGTCAGCTATAATTGATTCTAAAACTTGCCCACTATAGATGTCGGGCTTTTTGGACGGTAATTTGAAGGAGTGGACTTATCCCCTGATTTGAATATGGGAACCACATTAGCCATCTTCCACAATTTCTGGCACAACACTGGTAAGGATGACGCATTGAATACACTCGTTAATGGCTGACAAAGCTCCATCTTGCATTCCTTAAGTACCCTTGAAAACAACTCATCGGTCCCGGGGACTTATTTTGTTTCAGTTTGTCTATCTGTTTAATAACCATGTCCCTCGTGACAGTAATATTAGTTAATTTAAAATTTCCCATCAGGAACTAAATAATTGTTAATTACGGGAATCTCTTTTACATTTTCCTGTGTAAAAACTTGACAAAAAATAGTCATTAAATAAGGAACACAATTCCAGTTCATTATCTGTCAGCGTCCCTTCCCAGATTTCAGAGGTCCTACTTTTTCCTTCACCTTCGTCCTTTACACTTGAAAGAACCCCTTTGGATTAGTCTTTGATTCATTAGCAACTCTAATTTCATAGTCACGTTTAGCCTTTCTAATCGCCTTTTTTACTTCTTTTTAAGATGAACATATTGGTCAGTAAGTTAACCTCTCCTTTCTGATGCGCCTATAAATTCCCCTTTTCTCCCCAATAATGCTTTAGCCTCCCTGTTAACCCATTTGGGATCGTTATTATTAGACCTAATTTCCTCGGGGGAATGTATATTCTCTGGGCACTGTGTACATTATTAAGAAAACAATCATAAAAGCAGATCCCTTCGTATTCATAAGTATGATTATCGTCAATAAAATCATTAGTTAGATAACCCCAATCAAGATTAGACAGATGTTCCCTAAGTCCATTATAATCGACAGAACGAAAATCAGGTATTTTTACTGTATTATCATTATTCTTGCATTCCCAATTAATGCTAAAAGTGATGGATTTGTGATCACTTGCTCCAAGCTCTTCAGTGATCTCCAGATTGTAATGAAGTTGGTAGAATTACCGACAATATGTAAAGTAAAAGGACACAAGTGCAACTAATGTGACATTTATTGTGGCAACGTTTCGCTCTCCAGGAGCTTTATCAAGCCATTACAAACAATACATGGACACAGAGGGTATATAAAGGCTCAGAGTGAGGTGAATACTAGTGAGGTACCATTTCGATGTTCACTAGTGGTAGTAGTAGTAGTAGTAGTAGTGGTAGTGACAAAAGTAATACAATATGGTAGAGCAATTAATTCGTAAAATGAGTAAAAGGATATAAAAGCTATTACTTGGGTAACATAAAAATAGGTTGGACAAATATAGACTGGAATGAGGCAGCTTGTTTCAGTGTTCACTCTCTGTGCTTTGTGTAGTACAACAGGAGAGACTATGTGATGGCAGGGTTTACTGTTTTTTAGGAGGATTCTTGCTAAGACTTCGTAGATGGTGAAGCTGCCGTTGTTTTGTTTAATTGTATTCGAAACAGCGATCAGTGCTGATTCGAGGCACTTGCGTCTGCGGAAATTAGTTTCTTTGATCACTAATTGGGCGTCTCTGAATTTCATTAGTTTCTTTGATCACTAATTGGGCGTCTCTGAATTTCATGAGATGATTGGTGGAATTCCACCAATCATTAGTTTCTTTGATCACTAATTGGGCGTCTCTGAATTTCATGAGATGATTGGTGGAATTCCACCAATCATCTCATGAAATTCAGAACGCCCAAATTTGTGATCAAAGAAACTAATTTCCGCAGACGCAAGTGCCTCGAATCAGCACTGATCGCTGTTTCAAATACAATTAAACAAAACAACGGCAGCTTCACCATCTCCGAAGTCTTAGCAAGAATCCTCCTGAAAAAAGTAAACCCGCCATCACAAGTCTCCCCCTGTTTTTACTACACAAAGCACAGAGAGTGAACACTGAAACAAGCTGCCCATTCCAGTCTATATTTGTCCAACCTATTTTTAGTTACCAAAGTAATAGCTTTTATATCCTTTTACTCATGTACGAATTAATTGCTCTACCATATTGTATTACTTTGTCACTACCCCCTACTACTACTACTATACTACCACTAGTGAACATCGAAATGGAAACCCACTAGTATTCACCTCTGGCCTTTATAACCCCCTGTGTCCCCTGTATTGTTTGTGCATTAAATGGTATAAATACCCACAGGGTTTTTAGGTAAGACCATATGCAACAGTTAGTACTTTATTTTGAAAGTTTCGCCTA
The DNA here is from genome assembly GCF_026875155.1 of Cherax quadricarinatus. Lineage (NCBI taxonomy): Eukaryota > Metazoa > Arthropoda > Malacostraca > Decapoda > Parastacidae > Cherax > Cherax quadricarinatus. The sequence goes on from NC_069449.1 coordinate 6,601,780, forward strand.
CACTAGGATTCTCCAGTAAGTCAAAAACTTTTTAAATGGTATAAAAAACCGACAGGTTTTTTAGGTAAGAAAATACGCAACTTAGGTATCTTTTTTATGAAAGTTTTGCCTACACGTGGCTTCTTTATCAAGTACAGAAAAATTGTAGAAGCAGAAGATACTTAAGACATGTAATCAGTCCTCACCCTTTAAAATTTTTTAGGTGGTCAGTCCCCCAGCTGGAGAAGAGCATTGTTCCGTAGTATGAAACAATATGGAGAAGAAGGGACAGGGTGGAGCTTGACTGAAGAAGCCTACTGTGTAGGCGAAACGTTTCATAATAAAGATACCTAACTGTTGCATATGTGTTTACCTAACAACCTGTCGGTATTTTATACCATTTTAATGTTCAATCTGTCAGACACTGCAACACAAGGGTATCTTGGTACAGTCCTGCAATCAACTTCGACAACTTCCACTAATGAGAGGGGCTGGATTTGAGAGGGACCTGACCGCTCAACATCTGAGTTCTTACCTCTCCTAGTGGCCTACGTCTCACCTCTTGGCGCTATAAAAAGCCCCAAACCCTGTCACTTCTTCCCCATATTGTTTATACTACGGAAAACAATGCTCTTCTCCAGATGAGGGACTGACCACCTCAAAACTTTAAGGGTGATGGACTGATTACATCGTCTTCAAGTATCTTCTGCTTCTATCAACTTTTCTGTACTTGACTGAAGAAGCCTACTGTGTAGGCGAAACGTTTCATAATAAAGATACCTACTGTTGCATATGTGTCTTACCCAACAAGTACAGAAAAGTTGATAGAAGCAGAAGATACTTGAAGACGATGTAATCAGTCCATCACCCCTTAAAGTTTTGAGGTGGTCAGTCCCTCAGTCTGGAGAAGAGCATTGTTCCATAGTATGAAACAATATGGAGAAGAAGTGACAGGATGGAGCTTTTTATAGCGCCAAAAAGGTGGGGACATAGGCCACTAGGAGAGGTAGAACTCGGATGTTGAGAGGTCAGGTCCCTCTCAAATCCACCCCTCTCACTTGTGGAAGTTGTCGAAGTTGATTGCAGGTCTGTACAAGATACCCCTTTTGTTGCAGTGTCTGACAGATTGAACATTAAAATGGTATAAAATGCCGACAGGTTGTTAGGGAAGACACTATGCAACAGTTAGGTATCTTTATTATGAAACGTTTCGCCTACACAGTAGGCTTCTTCAGTCAAGTACAGAAAAAGTTGTGCAAGAAAGGTAAAAATACCGACAATATGAAAGTTAAGACACATGTGCAAAAATCTGGATATTTTATTGTAGTAGACGTTTCGCCATCCAGTGGCTTTATCAATACAGATTCTAGGACATAATAGGAAGACAGTAGAACTATATACAAAAGATGAGGTAATCAGTCCCTCGGCCTTGGAGTTAGTGTTCACAGCATCGTGGTGGAGGAGAATCTGGAGCAAAGACAAGAAGACTGGCGGTTTATATAGGCGTCAGTGGATAGGGACGGGCAGCAGACGAGGGCAAAGTCACTGGTAGGCGGGATTCCCCAGTGGAAGTAGGTCCTTCCCAAAGAGATGGGTTAGTTGCAGCAGCCGTGAAGGTCTTGTAGATGTCCTCTGATAAAGCCACTGGATGGCGAAACGTCTACTACAATAAAGATATCCAGATGTTGCACATGTGTCTTAACTTTCATATTGTCGGTATTTTATACCTTTCTTGCACAACTTGTCAGACACTGCAACATCATGGAATCTTGGTTCAGAGGACATCTACAAGACCTTCACGGCTGCTGCAACTAACCCATCTCTTTGGGAAGGACCTACTTCCACTGGGGAATCCCGCCTACCAGTGACTTTGCCCTCGTCTGCTGCCCGTCCCTATCCACTTACGCCTATATAAACCGCCAGTCTTCTTGTCTTTGCTCCAGATTCTCCTCCACCACGATGCTGTGAACACTAATTCCAAGGCCGAGGGACTGATTACCTCATCTTTTGTATATAGTTCTACTGTCTTCCAATTAAGTCCTAGAATCTGTATTGATAAAGCCACAGGATGGCGAAACGTCTACTACAATAAAGATATCCAGATGTTGCACATGTGTCTTAACTTTCAAGTATAGAAAAGTTGATAGAAGCAGAAGATACTTGAAGACGATGTAATCAGTCCATCACCCTTAAAGTTTTGAGGTGGTCAGTCCCTCATTCTGGAGAAGAGCATTGTTCCATAGTATGAAACAATATGGAGAAGAAGTGACAGGATGGAGCTTTTTATAGCGCCAAGAGGTGAGACGTAGGCCACTAGGAGAGGTAAGAACTCAGATGTTGCGAGGTCAGGTCCCTCTCAAATCCAGCCCCTCTCACTAGTGGAAGTTGTCGAAGTTGATTGCAGGTCTGTACCAAGATACCCTTGTGTTGCAGTGTCTGACAGATTGAACATTAAAATGGTATAAAATACCGACAGGTTGTTAGGTAAGACACTATGCAACAGTTAGGTATCTTTATTTTTGAAACGTTTCGCCTACACAGTAGGCTTCTTCAGTCAAGTACAGAAAAGTTGATAGAAGCAGAAGATACTTGAAGACGATGAAAATTCAGTCATCACCCTTAAAGTTTTGAGGTGGTCAGTCCCTCAGTCTGGAGAAGAGCATTGTTCCATAGTATGAAACAATATGAAGAAGAAGTGACAGGATGGAGCTTTTAATAGCGCCAAGAGGTGAGACGTAGGCCACTAGGATAGGTAGAACTCGGATGTTGAGAGGTCAGGTCCCTCTCAAATCCAGCCCCTTTTCACTGTGGAAAGTTGTCGAAGTTGATTGAAGGTCGTACCAAGAAAACTTGTGTTGCAGTGTCTGACAGATTGAACATTAAAATGGTATAAAATACCGACAGGTTGTTAGGTAAGACACATATGCAACAGGTAGGTATCTTTATTATGTAATGTTTCGCCTACACAGTAGGCTTCTTCAGTCCAGTCAGAAAAGTTGATAGGAAAGGCGAAGATACTTGAAGACGATGTAATCAGTCCATCACCCTTAAAAAGTTTTGGGGTTTGGTCAGTCCCTCAGTCTGGAGAAGAGCATTGTTCCATAGTATGAAAAATATGGAGAAGAAGTGACGGATAGAGCTTTTTATAGCGCCAAGAGGTGAGACGTAGGCCATTTAGGAGAGGTAAGAATCGGATGTTGAGGGTTTCGGGTTTCCCTTTTCAAACCCAGCCCTCTCACTAGTGGAAGTTGTCGAAGTTGATTGCAAGGTCTGTACCAAGATACCCTTGTGTTGCAGTGTCTGACGATTGAACATTAAAATGGTATAAAATACCGACAGGTTGTTAGGTATAAAAAGCTCCATCCTGTCACTTCTTTCCATTTTGTTTCATTCATGGAACAATGCTCTTCTCCAGACTGAGGGACTGCCCACCTCAAAACTTTAAGGGTGATGGACTGATTAAAATCGTCTTCAAGTATCTTCTGTTTCTATCAACTTTTCTGTACTTGACTGAAGAAGCCTATTGTGTAGGCGAAACGTTTCATAATAAAGATCCCTAACTTTTTGCATATGTGTTTACCTAACAACCTGTCGGTATTTTATACCATTTTAAGGGTTCAATCTGTCAGACACTGCAAACAAGGGTATCTTGGTACAGACCTGCAATCAACTTCGACAACTTCACTAGTGAGAGGGGCTGGATTTGAGAGGGACTGACCTCTCAACATCCGATTTTCTTACCTCTCCTTTGTGGCCTACGGCTCACCTCTTGGCGCTTTTAAAAAGCTCCATCCTGTCACTTCTTCTCCATATTGTTTCATACTATGGAACAATGCTCTTCTGCAGACTGAGGGACTGACCACCTCAAAACTTTAAGGGTGATGGACTGATTACATCGTCTTCAAGTATTTTCTGCTTCTATCAACTTTTCTGTACTTGACTGAAGAAGCCTACTGTGTAGGCGAAACGTTTCATAATAAAGATACCTAACTGTTGCATATGTGTCTTACCTAACAACATGTATTGTTTGTATTGGCTTGATAAAGCTCCTGGAGAGCGAAACGTTGCCACAATAAATGTCACATTAGTTGCACTTGTGTCCTTTTATTTTACGATCTCCAGATTATTAACGAGTGTTTCCTTATTTGACAAGACTAGGTCTAGCAAATTATTACCCCTGGTAGGCTCTGTTACGCTCTGTTTCAGAAAACAGTCCTGAACTGTTTCCATAAAGTCACTGGACTCTAGATTACCTGTAAAAGAATTCCAGTCAATTTGACTAAAGTTAAAGTCCCCTACTATGACTATGTTACTGTGTCCAGAAGCCCTAACAATTTCGTCCCAAAGAAGTCTCCCTCTATCGTGATCCAAGCCTGGAGGGTCCGTATATTACCCTAGAATTAGTTTTTTTTGACCCTCCACGATCTCTACCCAAACAGACTCTGTTACTTCTCCATTATTTTTATACCTTTTTTTATGCAACAATTAATATTTTCTCGAACATACAATGCAACTCCTCCCCCCTTCCTTTACATCTATCCACATTGAACAACTTAAATCCCTGAATATTTCACTCGCAGTCATATCCCGACTCTTTAAATCATACCACGTTTCAGTTAATGCAATGATATCAAAGTTCCCAGCACATGCTACCAAAACGTGGGTTCATTAATTTTATTTCTTGCACTTCGACTGTTAGCTTTAAATCCATTCATTTTGTTTTTTTTCTGCACATTTTTCCTATTCATCTTGTTTTTGAAAAATTTTCTGAAATTATCATTACCCCGAGTTACTCCATGACAGTTACTATTAAGATTCTTTTAAAATCAGGGGCATAAGTCAATATATCCATACTCATTATTAATCATTTCTAAACCCATACCTCTAACTAATCTAGGTTAAAGTCCTAACAACCCCCTCAACTGAGTTAGCAAGAAAACCCACACCTGCCCTGGATAAGTGAACCCCATCCTGGCATACATGTCATTTCGGCCATAGAAGTTGTCCCAGTTGTCAATGAATGGTACTGCATTATCCTTACAGTGTTTATCCAGCCAAGAGTTAATACCAATTGCTCTGGACAACCATTCATTACCAACACCTCTTCTTGGCAAAATGCCACATATAACAGGGCGCCCCCCCTTCTTCCTAATCATGTCTATAGCTGTTCTGAACTTTCTAACTAAATCCTCACTTCTACGCTTGCCTACATCATTGCCTCCAGCACTGAGGCAAATAATAGGATTGATCCCATTACCGTTCATGATGTTGTCAAGCCGGCTAACAATGTCCTCCATCCCAGCCCCAGGAAAGGATACCCTTTGTCTCCTACTCCTGTCTTCAAGCAGAATGCCCTATCTATGTATCTAACACTGGCTATCCCCAACAACAACAATATTCTTACCTTCCTTGTTGTCGTTCGTCGTGACGATCCCAGTAGTCGACTCACATTCGTCGGGTAGCACCGAGAATGCGTTGGAGGTTTCACGGGAGTTTCCACAGCAGTCTCTTTCTTCTTCATCGTTTTCTGGCTTTCCATTCGTCTTCTGATCGTCAACTTCGTCGTCCCTGCTGTCCACCCACTGACCACGATCGCTTCTTGACTGAGGACTCGAAACAAGAGGACTACTACGAATCCTCTTGTTTTCCTCGGTCAATCGCCGTATCTCCATCTTTGCTGCCCTCAATTCTTCCTTAAGTTGCTGGTAAAGTTGCTCGATGGAGGGCATCTTGGTTCAGTCCACGGGAGCAAACAAGACACTTCTTCACAGAGTTAAGTACAGGTCCCTTTTTTATTTCTCTCTTTAACTGAATATATCGATTTCTTAATTGCCCCTCTCCTCTTTTGATTTGCCTATATATGCCTCTCTTTTGACCAATCAGATATTTTAATCTATTGTTCATCCATTTAGGATCATTTTTGTTTGATCTGATTTCCCTATTTGGAACATAATTTGACTGAGCAGCTAGAACTATGCCCTGGAAAGCATCATATCGGCAACCATCACCACCTACCTGACCCTTAGTCAGGTCATTCCAGTTCAGCCCACCTAAGTAATTTTTCAGTCCTATGAAATCAGCCAAGCGAAAGTCAGGGACGGAGACTTGATTGCCATTATTTGGGGAATTCCATGATATATTAAAACTGAGTGATTTGTGATCACTTTCCCCAAGCTCATCATTAACCTCAAGATTATTAATTAGTGTTCCCTACTGGCAAGAACCAAGTCAAGGAGGTTATTTCCCCTAGTTGGCTCTGTCACAAACTGTTTTAAAAAACAATCCTGGATCGTATCAAGAAAGTCACCTGACTCTAAATTTCCTGTCAAATTGCTCCAGTCAATCTGTCTATAGTTGAAATCTCCCATTAGCACAACATTTTCGTATGTAGATGCCTTACGAATTTCGTCCCATAGAAGTTTACTGCACTCCCTATCAAGATTTGGGGCCCTGTAAATCACACACCAAAATTAGTTTTTCTCGGCCCTCGAGAGAGCTGTAACCAAAAGATTCAGTGGCTGACGCTTCTAATTTAATTATCTTGTCTAACACAACAATTTAAATTGTCTCTGACATACATCGCTACTCCACCACCTTTCCTGTTGACCTGTCAGTGTGGAATAATTTATAGCTTGTATGTGACATTCAGAGGGCATCTCTCTATCTTTCAGATTGAGCCAGGTCTCTGTTATAGCAATAATATCTATGTTTCCTGTACTTGCAATTAATCTTAGCTCATCTATCTTATTTCTTACACTCCTGCTATTAGTATAGTAAACCTTAAGGGAGCTAGTCCCTTGCTGCCCTTGCTGTCCCCCTTTGTTTGTGACCTGATCTATTGTCTTTATTTATAACTTCATGCTGAATGCCTTTTATACATTTATTGTTTCCAACCCTAGTGTTGCAACCTGCTTGTTTCCCACACACACCCATACCTCTATCTTCCATCATTTTAAAATCATGGGCATTTCACCAATGGCCTTCTAAATCGAGCGCAAGTGCTACCACCCCAGCCCAGAAATGTACCCCACCCTTTGCATACTACATGTTTGCCAAAAAAGTTGTTCCGTTGTCAATGAAGGGGATTGAAATTCCCTTGAGTATCTGTCTACCACAATTTCCCCCAATTGCCCTAGACCCTTTCATTTCCTCCCCCCCTTTAGGCAAGGCACAATGTTGGGATCCCTCCCTAGACTTAAAAAACCCTATACTCCCTGTACTTATCTAGCAGTCTTCTCTCCTACCCTTCCCAAATATTTCCCAAGCACAGAAAGTTGATAGAAGCAGAAGATATTGAAGACAATGTAATCATCCATCACCCTTAAATTTTTGGGGTGGTCACCCTCAGTCTGGAGAAAGCATTGTTCCATAGTATAAAAAACATATTTTTTTCAGACTAGGGAAAAATACTTTCTCCAACTGGGGGACTGACCACCTCAAAATTTTAAAGGGTGATGGACTGATTACTCGTCTTAAAAGTATTTCTTTCATAACTTTTCTGTACTCGACGAAGAAGCCTACGTGTAGGCAAAACGTTTCGAAATAAAGAATTTAACTTTTGCATTGTGTTTTACCTAACAACCTGTCGGTTTTTTTATCCATTTTAACTCATACTGAAGTTGTAGTGCTGCTGGCTTATTTTTCCCCAGATCGATCTTTAAACCCAACTTTGACGAACGGAAAAAAACTGTTCCCCAGCATGTAGGGGATATTTTTTTTTTTTTGTAAATACATGCACTAGACGCATTTTACTTATGCTAACATTGATAAAGTGGGTAAAGTAATTTGGGAAAAATATTCAACAAACTTCCCCGCACAACAATTTTTTCCCTAAATATTTGAGAAAATCTGCAAAACGGGAAAATTTAATGATTAAATTTTTAACATTTAGACAAAATTATTGGGGGATCAGGGAAATAGTTTCAAACAGTAAGTGAAAAATGGCAAGAAATTTATAAAAAATTTTAAATTTTTCGGGATGGATACGGGTGGGGTTTGTTTTTATTTGGACTTGTTTTGGCGCTTGGTCATACCCCCGGCCCCACAACCATTTGGTAAACCCCTTGGATTTCCCTACGCCTCCATATCTACCATTCCTGGGGCACTACACAAACATTATCATTATTCCAGACTCGAGGGGAAAATTTGGACGAGTTGGGTAATCTTCAATTGATGATTTTTTAAAAATTTTAAATACGTAAATATTTTCTGTTTGGGACAAAAATATGACTTTCTGTATATTTTTTAAATTGTCTCTAATAAATTTCATGTTAATATGTAAATAATTTAAGACCCCAAGAGTATTTAAGGACAATTTTCTCACGCAACAACATCTAAACAATAAATTATTAAATGAAAAAAAGCAATTCATTGACAAGAAAAAAAAAATTTAATATAAAAATATAAACAATCAAAACATAAAATTTTTTTAAAGTGAAAACAAAATGAAAAATAAAAAAATAAATAAATTCGTGAACAAGCTAATACATACCGGACAGTGTTTTGATGTGTCGGTGGTTGTGAAAAGTAGCTGACAGGATTTACCGGGATGAACAGATGCCGGGTAGACCAGGTATCACGGTGGACGGATTGGTAAAAAAACTTAGCCCCACTGAGTATATGCAACAGTTGTTAAACGGGGCGGAGTAATCGAGGGAATTTTTGTGGTGTTTTAGACCCAGAAAAATTGCAAAGGTAAAGTGATACATTGCTGTGTTCAAAAAAAGAGGGGTAGATTTTTCCGATATATTGCCTAGTTTCGCTGTCCGTTTGTCTCGCCAGTGTCTTTGACCCAACCCCATCAGCAAGAAGGCTGAGGGAGCAGAAATCAAGTAACAATTTCGTCAGGGGGGTCATGTTAACCCACGGGATGGGGAAAGTGGGGGGGGATTAAGTTAACGATACACACCCCTTCAAGCATTCAACCCAAATTTACACACCACCACTTTTTTCGCTTCCACTCCTTTACCGAATTTTTCCCCCTCCAATTACATTACTAAGAATGAGAGTAGGCAGGAATACGCACATTTTAATAATTTCATTTTACAGGTGTACTACAAGTATGGGGCTGACTTTGTGGAAGATAAAATATTTCGTCCATTTTGATGATTGGCATCCTGACCTTCCAAAAACATTCTATTAAAGACTTTGATTTTTTATTTGACCGTCGGAATTTTGCACAGAAGGAAGCCTACCAACCAAATGTGCTAACAAGTCAGGAGAGAGTGGGGGGCTCTTCGGGCAGTCGGACTCCAACCTTTACCTCCGGCAAGATGCGGGGGAGGGTCCCTTTCCACAGGCAAGGCTGTGATTTTGTTTCTTTTTACTCTTAAAGAAGCTGCTAAGAAACCTTATTTGATATGAAGGAAATCTGGACGATTCAAAAGGGCACAATTGTTTCCTGGCTTTTGGTATTGAACAATTCCTTTTTAGAAATGGGGAAAAACAAAATTTACCAAATGGGCAAAACATTTTTTTGCTCCTTCTTTATTAAAAACCTTAAAATTTACCTTTTATAAAATTTCCCCCCAAAGGATCTTTAACGCCTCAGACTAACTTTAGAAACCAGAAAAGACATTTTTAAAAAACGTGGGGGAGCAGAAAATAGGGGTCGGGAAAAAAAAGGTAAAAGACGTGGAGATATTTGGACTCCTCCTGGATGCGCGAGAAAAACCATGCCCAAACCCACCACAAAGTCAATTCCACAAGCCCCAACAACACGGAGACTTCCACTACTGACAACCCTCTGGCATTGACGTTTATGCTCATCCCCTCTAAGCAAGTAAGTGCTGAATCCATTTTAATTTAAAACTGAATAATATTTCACGGAAAGCACTCCTTTATTTTTCTAAGATCGGGAATTTCTTTTAAAGGGGAAAACTTGTTGAGGATTTTTTTAAAAATTAGTAAAACGGAGGGGGACAAATTTAAAATTTTTATCACAGTCAAAGATATAATAACACTGAGATTGTAGAAAAAACTAGGCATGTACAAGTATGGGTATGGTGGTATGTACTTCAAAGTATAGAACTCGATCTTTAGACAAAGGCCTAAGTCTTTTTTACCATTTTCTTCTTAAGTGAGTTGTTGGGGGCCTAGTTATCTGAGTCCCTACCAGAGGGCACACCCTAAGTTAGACTACTCACCATGCTCGCCCACTCCTAGACCTGGGTTTCCAGTAATATAAGGGGGCCGCTCTGTGGTCTATTGTTAATATGGGTCCCATGCACACGTACCCATCCCCTAAGATATCAAGGACCCGCTCTGTGGTTCTTTTGTAATAAATGGGCCCCATCAGCACGTATCCATCTCACGCACGATACGGACCCGTTGTGGTTCTTTTGTAATAATACGGCCCCAGCAGCACGTATCCATCTCACTAAACAAACAAAAGGGAGCCCATTCAGGCACGTCTTCTGTAGTCCTATTCGAGGTTTGGGGGTTTGTATGTAAAGCGCGTTTAAAACGGGGCAAAAAAGAATTGTAATAACTAGTAAAAAGGGTAAAAGAAAAGGTTCCCGCTAAAATAGTTAAGGGGTCCAATTCGCCGTTAAAAACTCCAACGAGGGCTATGAGGAGAGCGAGAACAGAAGGGGGAAGTAAGGACTAAAAAAGACGCTTCATTAAACTGGGAAACACAGGCCCATAAATCGAGTACAAAAAAAAAGGGGAGAAAATTGAGAGACTTAAAGGGGGAACAGTTTGTTTGCGAGGGACAAAATGAGGGGATTACCTGATTTAAAACACTAAGTCCCCCAACGCCCGTTACGAGAGTCACAGTGTGCCGTCCCCAGATAAATGATGACTTAAAATAACCTTATTGAAGAGAGGTGGAAGTGGAGAAAAAACCAAAATCCAAAAAATCAAAAATAGAAAAGGGTCGAGAAGGAAAAGATACAAAAAAACTGAACTATTTGTTAAAGTAGATAGGGGCTGGAAAATAAACACAAAGCAGTATAATGGATCCTTTATTAATTTACGCTTCCCCCACACGGGGCTTTTTCAAGTCACAAACAGAATACCTGGGGTGGAAGGAACGCGAGTATTTATGCCCGGTTCGAATGCTAGGTCGGGTGAAGAATGTGCATCTGTGATGTACCGAGTGGGGTTATAGATCAAAAAACTTGGGTAGTTTGGGAAAGGAGATTGGAAAACTTTGTGAGCAGCCCTTTACAGGTTCTTATGTGGATAGCGATGAAAAATTTTTTGGGAAAGGGTTCCTATGTATGAACCACTATTCTTTTGAATTGTCGGATATAGAAATAAGTGATGTTTCCCCAGATTTTCGGTTTTGGAGTTTTTGTCTTCTGTGGCGTAATCTTGAGTTTCTGTATTTTATCAAGGGTTGTGTGAATTACGGTGTTGTACGCAGGCATTCCTTGTGTCGTCAGACCTGCTTACTATTGGTTTTCTAAAACTGTTTGGAGGCCCCTTTGATTTTTTCCCCCTTAACTTTTTTCAGTCTTTACAAGGGATTATGTATACCCTGCAGGGGTGGGGTTTTTCCCCTGTTATAGGTTTTCCTTAGGGTCTGGTTGTGGAGGTAGTATTTGGGAAATGATTTTTTTTGGCAAAGATTTTGGAAAACATGTTTGGCAATGGAGTTTGGGGGGGAAAGGGGAATGTATCTTTTCTGGGCAGTGCTTCTCTGGGTTTTGAAGGTTTAATGCCCCGTCTGCAGTCTCTGAAAAAAAGGTGGGACAGGATGTGGAGTTTTAGAAATATTTTTTTCAAATTTTAAATGCATTCTTCCTCAAGGAACCGTTTTTTGCGTTCTGAGGCACGCAGGGGAAGCCATAATTACACCATTTGGTTTTTTGGGGTGGGTAAGTAGAATGGAGAAGATGTTTTTGGTTGGGGTTTTTGATAGACCCTTTAAAAAAAAGTTCGGGTCAGCTTTGGGAGAGCAGGACATCAAGGGAAAAAGGTGTTGTACTTCTTCCAAGGTGAACTGGATTTAAGGGTCGACCCGGTTGAGCTTGTCTTGGAGAGCTTGAACGTTAAGCTTTAGGAGTTATGGGAGAATGTCCCTCAACATAACGGAGCCAGGTGACAGACGAAAAAAAATGGTGGGGAAAAAGTTCGGCTTTGTGTTCCTGTATAGGTTCGCCAGGGTGCATGATGGGGACCCCCGGGTAGCCCAAAAATCTGCTGAAAGGGTGATTTCGAAAAAAAACACGAAAAACCAAAACATAGTTCAACAAGGTCGATGAAATCGCTGGCGGGAAAGGGAAAATCAAGTGAATCGTTAATTTTCCGCGCAAAGATCGATGGCTTGTGTAGTAGGTTTTGGTGAATAGGAAGTCACGTCAAGGCTGGAAAGTTTTTGTTCCTGAGTTTTGGCGAAGCATTGAGAAGATCACCGAGTTTTAGAAGTGCTGATGATAGTGCCCTTTAAAAGAGGGGTTTGGCGAGAATTCCCGAGAGCGGGGGGAAGCACTGCTATTCCCGAGGATATGGGCCTCAGTGGGGTCCAGGGTTGGAGTCTTTGGCAGGCCCTACATTTGAGGTTGGGGTTGCTGGGCATGGGGTGCAGAAGTTTCTTTCCTTTTTTGACCCTCGAAAGCGGCGACCCTTTTAAGAAAAAATTTTAGTAAGGTTGTCCACTTTGGGTTTTGTTGAGAGGTTTTAGGTACTGGGGCATTAAGTAGATTGAGCATTTTTTTTCCTGTAATGCAGGTTTTAGATAACAAAACCACCCCTTTATCACGGTGGGGACCCGTGGTCGTGTCTTCTGCAAACCTTTTAGTCATTGATGTAACGTCGAGGTATACTGGGGGGTGCGTGTTGGGAAAGGGTGCTGAGAGTGCCTTGAAGATTGCCTTTTTGAAGTCGAGTCATGTTTGTATTTTTGGGATGAAAGAGGTTTGTTTTGGTTTCGTAAATTCTGTTGCGAATTTGAGGCCTAAGTGGGGGGCTTTATTTTTTGTGGTTTACATGGACAGATGAAAGATTTTGAATAATTTCAGGCTTCCTAAACTTTTTCAATTACAATTTTTCGCGAGGTTTGTAGTTTCCCCAGTAAGTTGATCTTCTGTTGAAACATTCGCTTGGTAACTCGCTGCGAATGATTTCGGGGGTGCTCTTTTCATGTTGCCCCGGAGTGTTGGCCTAGTGTTTGGCTTTTGGAGGAAAGCTTCCTTTTTGATTGTTTAAGTCATCTGCCCTCTCAAGGTAGGTCCGAGCTGTAGGAGAAAGAGTGGAATTTGAGGGTAATCTTGGTAAGACCATTTCTTGGATCAACACAAGAAAAATTGTGTCTGTTGCGAAGTGAAAGCTTTTAGAAGAAGGTCTAGGTATTTCTGTGTGAAGGATCCTTTCTACTGCAGCTCCCCGTCAAAACCCCGACGTTACATCAATGTTCAAAGGTTTTGCAGAAGACACGACCATCAGGGGCACCACCGCTGAAAAAGGGGGGTTTGGGTTTTTTCATGAACAAGACGATTACAGGCAAAAAGCTCAATCACTTAATGACCCAGATACCTACAAAACCTTTTACAACAAAAACCAAATGGACAACCTTTCAAAAAATTTTCTCAAAGGGCCGCCGTATTCTGAGGGGGGTCAGAACAAGGGAAGAAACTTTGCACACCTGCCCAGCAACCCCCAACCCGCCAGAAGACGGCCGCCAAACTCACAAACCCGGTATCCCACTGAGGCCCATACCTGGGGGAAAAGGGGTGCCCCACCGTCTCAGGAATTTCGCCAAAAACCCGCTAAACCCCTTGGGGCCCATCGGGCCAGCACTTTTCCAAAAAACCCGGTGATTTCTCAGTCGCATTGCAACATCAACATCAGGAACAAAAAACTTTCCACCCTTTTGACTTTTCCATTCCCCAAAATCCCCCACCACAAACCTGATCTCTTTCGCGGAAAATTGAGATTCACTTGTCTTCCCATTCCACCAGCGAAAATTTATCGACCTTGTTGAACATTTTTTGGCTTTACGTGTTTCTCTTCGAAAATCTCTCTTTCCAAAACTTTTTGGACTACCCATGGGTTCCCACTCAGTGCAGTCCTGGCGAACCTATACATGGAACATCTAAAGGCCGAATTTCTCCCCCATTATCCTTTGCGTCACCCGGCTCCGTATGTTAGACATTTCCTCTAAAACCTAAACCCTTTAATTTTTAAACTCCCAAGACAAGCTCAACCCGGTGAGCCCTTTAATCCATTTACACTTTAAAAAGAATCGAAACCCTTCCTTTCCCCTTTATGTCCCGCTCTGCAAAGGACCACGAACTTTTTTTAAAATTATCGAAAACCCCCCAACCAAACGACTTTTCCCCTTCTACTCTCACCACGACACCAAAACCCCAACGTGGTGTAATTATAGGGGTTTTTCCCGCGTGCACTCAGATCTGCAGAACGAGTTCCTTGAGGAGAAAGCACATAATTTAACAAATATTTTCTAAAATCCACTACCCGTCACTTCATCAGAGATGCAGACGGGGGGCATTAAAAAAAACTTCAACCACCCAAAAAGACCTGCCCAAAAGTACATAGTCCCTTTCCCCCCAACTCCATTGCCAAACATGTTTCCCAAAATCTTTTCCAAAAAATCATTTCCCAAATTTACCTCCACAACCACGACCATCAAGGGCATCACCATAGTAGACAGGGCAACCTCCTCCCTGCGGGGTATACATATCCCTTTTAATGAGCAACAAATTTTACTGGGCGAAACATCAAGGGGCCTCCAAAACTATTTCAGAACACCAATCGCAAGCAGGTCTGAGACAAAGGAAGCCCCCGTACAAAAAACCGTTTTAAACAACCTTGATAAAATACAGAAACTCAAAATTATCCCACAGAAACAACACTCAAAACCGAAGAATCCCCGGGAATCATCACTTATTTTATATCCACAACTCAACCCAAAAAGTGGGTTCTATAACTAGCTGAACCCCTTGCAAGAAACTTCTCACGCTAACCCATTAAAAAACAGTAAAGGTCTGCTCACAAAAATTTTCCAATCTCCTTTTCCCAAACTACCCAAGTTTTTAGCCTTTTAAAAACCCATGGGGACATACAGATGCAGCATTTTTCCCTGACCTCAGCATTCGAACCGGACTAAAAATATCGCGTTCCTTTCCCCCCAGGGATTTGTTTTTGACTTGAAAAAGCCCATGTGTGGGCGAAAGTATAATAAAAGGGTCACTTTACGCATTTGGTTTATATTTCCACTGTGTCGGAAAAAATTTTTTTAAACCCTTTTTTTTCCATATTTCGGGCTGCATGTAAAACAGCGAAAGTAAAACAAAGATCAAGTGATAATTAGACACATGGCAACTCTGGGTATTTTATGAGGGGAAAAGTTTTTTGCCACACAGTGGTTTTTTATCAGTCCATACTAGGAAAACTTTAAGAACGGAGGGGAATCTTTAATAGAATGTATTCTATTCAAGATTGATGGACTGAACACATCGACTCAAGGTTGAGGGACTGATTACCTCATTCTCCTCCTGTTCTTCAAGTTTCTCCTACGTATGGACTGATGAAGCCACTGTGTGGCGAAAGTTTCCTCATTAAAAATACCCCAAAAGTTGCACATGTGTTATTATCAAAAATTCGGGTTTTCTGAACCATTCATCTACAAACTCTTGGGTATCTTTATTGAGGAAACGTTTCGCCACACAGTGGCTTCATCAGTCCATACAAAGGAGAATCTTGAAGAACAGGAGGAGAATCTTGAATAGAATACAGCATAAGTGCAGAGAAGGAGCTTATAAACCGTAGGCAGGAGAGGTGCAGCAGTCGTAGGTGGTGTCACATTTGTGCAATGTGGAAGTAGGTCGTGCCCAAGGGTTAGGCAAGTGAAGAATTCCCAAGTATTAAGATCCCAAGAAGTTGCAGTGTCTGACAGGATTGTAGATGAATGGTTCACAGAATCGACACGTTGATAAATTAGACACATGTGCAACTCTTAGGTATCTTTATTAAGGAAACGTTTCGCCACACAGTGGCTTCATCAGTCCATACAATAAAGATACCCAAGAGTTGCACATATGTCTAATTTATCAACCTGTCGGTTCTCTGAACCATTCATCTACAAAGATCTAAGTGTTTGGTATACTGTGCATACAAGAAGTGCACTTTTATTATAAGTTTCATCGGAAACATAAACACATATGCAGTATAATGTGATCCTTTATTGACAACGTTTCACCCACACAGTGGGCTTTTTCAAGTCACACACAGATCTGAACATCAAAATGGTATACAATACCGACAGGTTGTTAGGTAAGACACATATGCAACAGTTAGACAACTTTAATCCGAAACGTTTCGCCTACACAGTAGGCTTCTTCACTGTGCATATGTGTCTTACCTAACACACACAGATCTACCTGGGGTGGAAGGTACGGGAGTATTTATAGTCATGTTCAGAATGTTGAGGTCAGGTGGAGAATGCTGCATCTGATGATCTACCGGGTGGGGTTATAGAGTCTTGGGTAGCTTGGCAGGGGTATTGGACAAGTTGTGAGTAGACCTTCTGCAGTGTTCTATGTTCTTATGTGAGATAGCGATGAAGAAGTTTCTTGACGAGTGGGTTTAGCTATGTTATAGAAGCCGTTGTTTTGGTTGAATTGTTGGTTATAGAGATAAGCGATGATTCCAGGATTCTCGGTATTGAGTGTTGTCTTCTGTGGCGATAAGTCTTGAGTTTCTGTAGTTAATTAAATGGTTGTGTGAATGCGATGTTGTACACAGGCATTCCTTGTATCGTCAGTCCTGCTTGCATTTTGGTGTTCTGTTTTCTCACGGGTTTTTTTGGGTTACGTATCTGTAGTCCAGGGGAAAAATATCCAAAATTTATGAAACAGCTAATGATTTAAAAATCCCCAAGAAACTAATTGATAAATCTTTTAAATTGCTAAAATACTTTTTAAAAAACCAAAAAGGGAAAACCCACCCTTATTCAACTAAAAATATGTGGTTTCCCTTACCATAAAATTTTGGGTTTAATGCCTTCTCTTCTAAGACTTTTACTATAAAAGTTTTTTTAAAAATATTATAAGTAAACAAATTTGATAAAAAATTTTCCCACAAAATGCTGAGGGATTATCTATAAGTTTCCTTGAAAAATTTTGCGATAAATTTTATTATGGTAAAACGGAAAAAAGTCCGAACAAAGATTAAAACAACATAAACAAGCATTAAAACGGACAAGTTTCAATGCTCTTTTTATTCATGTGAGAGTTTTTAATATTCAATTGATTTTCAAAAAGTTGAGAAATTTGTATCAAGCAAGCCCTGGTCGCAGGAAAAAATTTGAATTTTGTTTCATAAAAAAAGCATTTTAAAAAATAATTTGAATATTTTCTTTGGTTTATAAAAATTAGATCACTTAAAATTTTTAAAATTTTGTGAAAAATTTTAAATTTAATACAGGGACAAATAATAAATTTTTTAAATTTTTTCAGGGGGGGGGGGGGGGGGGAAAATGTTGTTGGGGGTTTGTAAAGGCCTGTCTAGTTGGGCCAGCGGCCTGCTGCAGTGTTCCTTTCTTATGATCGAGCACAGGTTTCTTTTTTGGGGGGTGTGATATTGGGGTTGGTCAGACCCCTTTTTAGCCTTCCCTTTTATTTATAAATTTTATTGTTTCCTTTGGGAAAGTGAGAGCACGAAAGCGATTGGGAAATTTCAAAATTTTTTCCAGTGGTTTTTTTGCATATTTGAAAACACCTTTTACTGAGATCTTTTTGGGATATATTTTTATATATATATATATATTATAAAATATAAAATTTTATAAATTTAATTATATATATATATTATATATATAATAATATATATATATAATTAAAAATTAATATATATATATATATATATATATATTATATAACATTATAATTTTTCATAAAATTTAAGTTATATAAATTATAATAATATATAGTTTTTTATATATATATTTTTTTAAAAATGTATATATATATAAATATATATATTTTATTATAATATATTATCATATATATATATTAATATATATATATATATATAATAAATATACTATATATATGTATATTATATATATATATATAATAATTAATTATTTAAATATAATAATACAATATAATATATATATATATATAATATATATATATAATAATATATTATTATATATATATTACTATATTAAAATATTTTTATATATATATAATAAAAAAATATATTATATTATATATATATATATATATATATATATATATATATATATTATATATTTTTTATATATTTTTATATATTTTATATAAAATATTTAAATAATTTAATAATATAATATATATAATTTTATAAATATATATATATATATATATATATATATATATATTTATTTTATATAAAAATATATATATATTATATATATATATATAAAAAAATATTATATATATATATATATATAATATATAATTATATATATAATTATATAATATAATATTTAATATATAAAAATATATATTTAATATATATAAATTAAATAATTTTATATTATATAAAATTTTTTAAATTTTTAAAATATATAAAAATAAAAAAAAAATTTAAATTTTATTATTCCACACTGCCTTTCCCCCGGAGGGTGGGAAAAAAGAAAAACTTTCACCTTTTCACTCCCTTGTCCCCTTCAGAAGGGTGCTTTTTCCCCAATTTTTAAATGAAAAATTCCCCTTTTTCCCAACAGCACGTAAATTCCCCTCCCAACTCTTTTCCGGCCCCGCTGCCCTGAACCCTTCAAAAACTTTTTCCACCTCCAACAGCACGTCGTATTTAAAAACCATTTGTTCCTTCATTTTTTATTTGAACACCCATCCCGCCCGCTGGAATCCGCCCCTCCCCAAAAACCCCCTTTTTCCCCCCTCCCCCCAAACCCTTCCTGGCCCGCCCCCCTCCCGCCTTCCTTCCACTACAGACTGATACACTTTAAAGTATTCTGTTTCGCTCCTTTCTTACTGCCCGAACCACCTAACAACCTTCTCACCCTCTGGAAAACAGTTTTGGGCAATCCCGCACCCCCTCCTAATTGCAAACTAGATTCTCTGCATTTTATTCACAAACCATTTCCCTGAGACATGACATCTCCACTGCCTCCAGCCTTCTCCTCCGCAACTTATCACCCATTCACACCCAAAAAAGGCGTTGGTAAAACTATACTTCTACTTTCTCCTTGCCCCAAGGAAAAAGTTCTTTGCCCCTTTTCCCTCATCAATTCATGATTCCCCTATTTTTCATAACCCATCCGCTGACAGTCCACCCCCAAATACGAATACATTAACCTCCCCATACTCTTTCCTTTTCTGATACCAATCTTTCATCACCTAATCTTTTTTTTACCTCTAACCTTACCTTTCCTGTTTTCATTTTAATTTTTTTTTTTTGCATACCTGCCAAATTCATCCCCAATCTCTGCAATTTCTCTTCAAATTTCCCCCAAGACACAGTGCCCAAAGACAACGTGACAACTCCCCCCTTTATGTGTGATTTTTTTATTTTTTACTCCACCCTCTTGTCAAGCCCCTCGCATTTACTTCCCCTTACAACCCCAAATTAAAAAATTTTAAAACAACCACAGTGAATCACCCATCCTTTGTCAAAGGCTATTTTTTACGGGGGAAAAAATTTTCCCTTTTCCCTACATACCTAACTTAGCCCACTACCTCGAAAAACTCTCACTGTTTTCAGTAACCTCCTCACCCCTCACCTGCAACTTCCCCACTTCCCCCCCCTACCCCCCTGTCATCCCCTTTTACAACCCATAAATGCCACAAAAACCCTTTACCCTTACTAAAATGTACACTTATGTTTTCACTGTAAACACCGGGTTAAACACCCCCTACCTTTCCTAAACCCCTTTTTCATCTGCTTCCTATTCTCCGCTTTATTTTTTAATTCTTTGAATAATAACTCAACCCAACCTTTTCCAGGTATACTCACAGACTTATCCCCCTTTAAAATTTTTGCCTCTCTTTTGTCCCCCCTTTTTCTTTATACAAACGAACTATGCATGCTCTCTGCCCAACCCTGGTACCTTACCCTCTTCCCTAATTTTTAAATAATTGCACCAACCATCCAAAAATATTCCCCCCTCTTTTAAAAATTTTTATTTTATCCCACAATCCCCGGGTCCTTACCCCCCTTTTATTTTACCTACTGCCACCCAACTTCCCCACACTCCAAAAGGGTCTTTTTCACTCCTACAAGTGTTTTTCCTCCTTTCCCTTACAGAAATCAAGTTCCTATCTTTAAACATTTTTAAAAATTCCCCAAAAAATTTCCCCCCCCCTTCCAATACCTTAACTCTCCATTTAATAACCTCCTCTACTATTTTTAACTGACAAATCCATTTGTTCTCTAGCTTCTTAATTTTTAATCCCCCAAACTTTTTCTATTTTTAAAAAATTTGTTGGTAACATTCCCCCCCTCCTTATTTTTTCTTTTACATTTCTTACCACTCTCTAAAACCCCTTCTTTTTTTCCCTAACTCTTCCTCCTTTCATCACTTTTACTTTGTAAAAATTTTCATATGCTAAATTTTCCTCTCTTACTCTAACACTATATTTTAAAACCCACCCCAACCTCTTTGAACCCATGCCCACGCTTCCCTTAGCCCATCTCCCCAAACTGTTTATATTTCCCCCCAAATGCCTCCTCTTTTAGTTTTAAACCTTCACCTCTCTTTTGATGTTCTATTTTCCCTTTTATCCCATTACTTTTACTCTCATTGTAGCTACAAATAGAAAGTGATCTGATATATCTGTGGCCCCCCATAAACCTGTACCCTGAAATCATCAACAATCTTTTTTTTACCAATCATAATCCCAACAAACTACTGTCATTTCGGTACTCATATCTTGTAAAACTTTTTTTATCCCCTTTTTCTTTAAAAAATGTATTACCTATAACTAAACCCCCTTTTTATCAAAATTTTTAATCAAAGGGCTCCCCTTATCTTTCACCTGCACCCCCAAAATTACCACCCCACCCTCTCAAAGTTTCTCCTACTTTAGCATTCAGGTCCCCTACCACAATTCTTTCCCTTGGTTCAAAAGGGCCCCAACATTCACTTTAAAATCCCCAAAACTCTCTCTCTCCTGCATTCCTCTCTTCTCCAGGTGCATACACGCTTTTTTACCCCCTTTTTGCATCCAACCTTTACTTTAAACCCCATAATTCTTGAATTTACACATTATTTCCCTTTTTTCCTTCATAAATGACCCTTTAACTTACTGTACCCCTTCCTTTTCTCTAACTCTCTCGAATCCAGA
>NC_069449.1:6623521-6642540 GCF_026875155.1 Cherax quadricarinatus
CCTAAACCAGACCCCAGTATAACTGTACATATTAAAGCGTTGAATTCAAATGTCATTTTTCCATTTCATTTTTCATTTTTCTTTAAAGTAGGATACACCTTCATTTTTTAATGTTTTATCTATGCATTACTAAATAATAAAGTGTTTATCTTTGTGAATTATTTCTTTTTCTATTCATTAATTTTCCTGAGGAGGAGCCAGCCTTGGTAATACTGTCTGAAGTTGTTACAGGGTGAGTAAGCCTTCACACTAGTTTTTATTATAGATTCTAAAATCCTCTTTCAGTTCCTTGTTTGTGGATTCACTATGTTACATTAATTTAACTGACACTCATATGTACCATGTGTACTGTGTGAGAGGGTACCACATGTACCGTGTGTGAGAGGGTACCATATGTACTATGTGTGAGTACCATATGTACCCTGTGTGGGAGGGTACCATATGTACCATGTGTGAGAGGTTACCATATGTGAGAACTTACCATATGTACCATGTGTGAGAGGTTACCATATGTACCATGTGTGAGAGGTTACCATATGTACCCTGTGTGAGAGTACCATGTGTGAGAGGGTACCATATGTACCATGTGTGAGAGGGTACCATATGTACCATGTGTGAGAGATTACCATATGTGAGAACTTACCATATGTACCATGTGTGAGAGGTTACCATATGTACCATGTGTGAGAGGTTACCATATGTACCCTGTGTGAGAGTACCATGTGTGAGAGGGTACCATATGTACCATGTGTGAGAGGGTACCATATGTACCATGTGTGAGAGGTTACCATATGTACCCTCTCACACATGGTACATATGGTACCCTCTCACACATGATACATATGGTACCCTCTCACACATGGTACATATGGTACCCTCTAACACATGGTACATGTGGTACCATAAGTACCATGTGTGTGAGAGGATACCACATGTACCATGTGTGAGAGGGTACCATATGTGCCGTATGTGAGAGAGTACCGTATGTACCATGTGAGAGGTTACCATATGTACCATGTGTGAGAGGGTACCATATGTACCATGTGTGAGAGGGTACCATGTGTGTGAGAGGTTACCATATATACCATGTGTGAGAGGTTACCATATGTACCATGTGTGAGAGGGTACCATATGTACCATGTGTGAGAGGTTACCATATGTACCATGTATTACATCCCAGGAATTCAAAGGTCTGTTATCCTGGGTGTAAAGGGAGCAAAATAAACACAGCAGAAAACCTTTTGACTTATATTATTCTTCACCAACTAAGAACAGAAGTATGTACGCTATATACACTATATACAACAATAGGTATTAGTGCACTCCACGGTAAGCAAGGCAGAATAGAAGCCACTGGAGAGCAGACCGTGCTTCAACCAGCTCTAGAATGGGAATGACAAGGGCAGACAGGTGAGTGGTACCCACATCACCTCTGCGTTTCCCAAAACCATCTTCTGATTAGCTGGAACCTGGGTACTGATTGAACGACGGGGCCCCATCATCAACCCTTAGCACCTGGTTCGCTGGTTGAGGGAGATAGCCTTTCAATGAGGGTGTGTACATGCGCCGAATTAATGGTATGTACTCTTTGCATGCCACACCATGTGTGAGAGGGTACCATATACACCATGTGTGAGAGGGTACCATATGTACCACGTGTGAGAGGGTACCATATGTACCATATGTGAGAGGTTACCACATGTACCATGTGTTAGAGGGTACCATATGTAACATGTGTGAGAGGGTACCATATGTATCATGTGTGAGAGGGTACCATATGTACCATGTGTGAGAGGGTACCATATGTACCATGTGTGAGAGGGTACCATATGTACCATATGTGAGAGGTTACCAAATGTACTATGTGTGAGAGGGTACCATATGTCCCATGTGTGAGAGGGTATATGTACCATGTGTGAGTGGGTACCATATGTACCATGTGTGAGACAGTACCATGTGTTCCATGTATGAGAGGTTACCATATATACCATGTGTGAGAGGGGACCATATGTACCACGTGTGAGAGGGCACCATATGTACCATGTGTGAGTGGTTACCATATGTGCCGTATGTGAGAGGGTACCTTATGTACCATGTAAGAGGTTACCATACGTACCATGTGTAAGAGGGTACCATATGTGCTATGTGTGAGAGGGTACCATACGTACCATGTGTGTGAGAGGATACCACATGTACCATGTGTGAGAGGGCACCATATGTGCCGTATGTGAGAGAGTACCGTATGTACCATGTGAGAGGTTACCATATGTACCATGTGTGAGAGGGTACCATATGTACCATGTGTGAGAGGGTACCATATGTACCATGTGTGAGAGGGTACCATATGTACCATGTGTGAGAGGGTACCATATGTACCATGTGTGAGAGGGTACCATATATACCATGTGTGAGAGGGTACCATATGTACCAAGTGTGAGAGGGTACCATATGTACCATGTGTGAGAGGGTATCATATGTACTATGTGTGAGAGGTTACCTTATGTACCATGTGTGAGAGGGTACCATATGTACCATGTGTCAGATGGTACCATATGTACCATGTGTGAGAGGGTACCATATATACCATGTGTGAGAGTGTACCATATCTACCATGTGTGAGAGGGGACCATATATACCATGTCAGAACCCCTGCCGATAACATGTGGAGTTCCCCAAGGTAGTATTCTGGGTCCCTTACTATTCTTATGTTATGTCAATGATATGCCTATCAGTGTCAAGTGCAAACTCCTACTGTATGCAGATGACAGTGCTCTGTTAGTGACAAGTAAAGACCCACAAGATATTGCTAATGTTTTAACACTGGAACTGGAGTCCTGCAGCAAATGGTTAGTAGACAACAAACTATCATTACACCTAGGGAAAACTGAAACCATTCTCTTTGGAACGAAACATAAACTGAGAAGGGTAAATAATTTTTAAATTTGTTCAGTGTAATGGGGAGTCCATCACTTGGTTTTATCAGTTAAATATCTGGGATCCCCTTTAAACCCATGCATGTCAGGAGAATTGATAGGGAACAGTGTAGTAAAGAAAGCGAATGCCAGGCTGAAGTTCCTGTATAGACAAGCACAGTGTCTACCTACTGAGGCTCGCGGGGACCCTATGTCTAGCCCTTATACAATGCCATATGGATTACGCTTGCTCTTCTTGGTACTCTGCCTTGACAAAAAAACTGAAAGATAGACTGCAAATCACCCAGAACAAAATCGTAAGATTCATCCTGGGGCTGGGACCAAGAGAACATGTATGCCAGGATGAATTACAGCAGTTGGATATGCTGAATGTTGAAGACAGAGTAAAACAACTGAAGCTAAATCATGTTTATAAAATTGCTCACGAACAGTGTCCAGAATATCTTGCTGTCAATTTTGTCAAGGTTGGGAACCAAAGCAATCATAGTTTCTAGGGGAGAGAGCACAACTTTGTAGTACCCCCAGTCAGTGGCAGGCTTCAAACACCTTTTATTGTACAGCAATAAAGGAATGGAACAGACTACCCACAAATGTCAAGGCCAGTCATAGCTTGAACCAGTTCAAGAAGGACTGCCAAAAAGTGTCTGATGAATGAAGCAACAGAAAGGGAGGGGAATGATTTTCTATTTTTTAGCTAAAATACGTGTAAATTTTACCTTATCCTAGTAATGACCCTCGTATTGTAGATAGTCGTAATGACCCTGGGTAGTAGATAGTCTTAATGACCCTCGTATTGTAGATAGTCTTAATGACCCTCGTGTAGTAGATAGTCTTTTTAGTATGATAATAAGATGTTATCTTCATTATAGAATAATAAGAAAATATTATAACCTTTATATTATAATAATAAGGTAAAAGGACCCCAATGGAAATAAGTCACTCTGTCTGACTCTTTTGGGTTATCCTAGGTTCTCTACACATATGCTGCTATGTATGATAATTCTATGTAACTGTATTGTGTATACCTGAATAAATTTACTTACTTACTGTGAAAGGGTACCATATGTACCATGTGTGAAAGGGTACCATATGTACCATGTGTGAGAGGGTACCATATGTACCATGTGTCAGATGGTACCATATGTACCATGTGTGAGAGGGTACCATATGTACCATGTGTGAGGAGGGTACCATATGTACCATGTGTGAGAGGGTACCATAATGTACCATGTGTGAGAGGGTACCATATGTACACATGTGTGAGAGGAGCAGGGTCCATATGTACCATGTGTGAGAGGGTACCATATGTACCATGTGTGAGAGGGTATCATATGTACCATGCGTGAGAGGGTACCATATGTACCATGTGTGAGAGGGTACCATATGTACCATGTGTGAGAGGGTACCATATGTACCATGTGTGAGAGGGTACCATATGTACCATGTGTGAGAGGGTACCATATGTACCATGTGTGAGAGGGTACCATATGTACCACGTGTCAGATGGTACCATATGTACCATGTGTGAGAGGGTACCATATGTACCATGTGTGAGAGGGTACCATTTGAGTTTCTTAAATTTTCTTAAGATGATCATGTTTCCTCCTATATTTATCTTAGTGTTATTCCACTCTGGAATATAATATGTAAAACATAAACTGCTTTCGTTTGTTTAGAAAAAAATATATATTTGCAAATAAATATATTCTCTACTCTAGGTCTTAATCATCACTTTGATCATCTTACTCATCCGTTACATCTCAACAATGAGAGAAATTAATTTTTCAAATTCATTATAATTATTTACTCATTATTAGATCTTAAAAACTAAGGAATCTTACTAAACAAATTTTAAACTTGTCACACCAAACTTATATAAAAATTAATTTTCAGCTTCTTTTAAAAAAGTTGACAAACGATTCCCCTTCCCCCCTGTATGGAAATATAAACACATATGCAGTATAATGTTATCCTTTATTAACAACGTTTCGCCCCACACAGTGAGCTTTTTCAAGTCACAAACAGATCTACCTGGGGTGGAAGGTACGTAAGTATTTATATTCAGGTGGAGAATGCTGAGGTCAGGTGGAGAATGCTGAGGTCAGGTGGAGAATGCTGAGGTCAGGTGGAGAATGCTGAGGTCAGGTGGAGAATGCTGAGGTCAGGTGGAGAATGCTGAGGTCAGGTGGAGAATGCTGCATCTGATGATCTACCGGGTGGGGTTATAGAGTCTAAAATCTTGGGTAGCTTGGAAGGGAGATTGGATAAGTATGTAAGCAGATCTTCTGCAGTGTTCTATGTTCTTATGTGGGATAGCGATGAAGAAGTTTCTTGGCGAGTGGTTCAGCTATGTTATAGAAGCCATTGTTCTGGTTGAATAATAAAGAATCACATTATACTGCATATGTGTTTATATTTCCATTGTGTCGGTATTTTATACCATTTATTTCCTTCCCCCTTGTATCTTCACAAGTGTTAAACTACTCTTTCCCAGTCATAAACCCTTCAAAGCTTCCCACAAACTCATCATGTTGAGGGTTAAACCATTAAACCTTCAAAAATTGAAATAAATACTGTTATCTGAATTTTAATAAATGGAAACCTTAAATAAATTTAAGGTTTTTATTTATAATTCTCTAGCTGTGTGTACTATATAAATGATAACTCAGAGTATACTGTCCCTTACATTCGTCTTTATAGGAGTGTCCCATTTATACAGCAGGTTAGGCTACTGCTAAGTAAAGTGAAACGGCTTATTTTCTTCATTTTCAAATGCATATACAAGCCAGACAAAATGTTTACACTATCATATATTAAGTGACTAGTACACTAGTACACTAGTACACTAGTACACTAGTACACTAGTCAGTACTCACATTACTTAACTTTAAATATTTTCAACCTTAGCTTGTAGTGAGCTGTGAATATTTATTGTAGAAAGTCTGAATAAATGAAATATGAGTATAATTGAAAATCAGTGCATTAGTTAAACACTGTAAAGCGAGGCGCTGTAAAGTGAAGCAGTGTAAAATGAAGCACTGTAAAACGAAGCAATGTAAATGAAGTATTGTAAAGTGAAGCACTGTAAAGCAAAGCACTGTAAAGCAAAGCACTGTAAAGCGAAGCACTATAAAGCAAAGCACTATAAAACAAAGCACTGTAAAGCGAAGCACTGTAAAGCGAAGCACTATAAAACAAAGCACTGTAAAGCGAAGCATTATAAAGCAAAGCACTGTAAACCAAAGCACTGTAAAGCGAGGCACTGTAAAGCAAAGCACTGTAAAGCGAAGCATTATAAAGCGAAGCACTATAAAGCAAAGCAGTGTAAAGCGAAGCACTATAAAGCGAAGCACTATAAAGCAAAGCACTGTAAAGCAAAGCACTGTAAAGTGAAGCACTGTAAAGCGAAACACTATAAAGCAAAGCACTGTAAAGCGAATCACTGTAAAGCGAAGCACTATAAAGCAAAACATTGTAAAGCGAAGCACTGTAAAGCGAAGCACTATAAAGCAAAGCACTGTAAAGCAAAGCACTGTAAGCAACCCTGTAAAGAAGCACTGTAAAGCGAAGCACTGTAAAGTGAAGCACTATAAACCGAAGCACTGTAAAGTAAAGCACTGTAAAGCAAAGCACTGTAAAGCGAAAGCACTGTAAAGTAAAGCACTGTAAAGCGAAGCACTGTAAAGTGAAGCACTGTAAAGCGAAGCACTGTAAAGTAAAGCACTGTAAGCGAAGCATTAAGGAAGCACTGTAAAGCGAAGCACTGTAAAGAAAAGCACTGTAAAGCAAAGCACTGTAAAGTGAAGCACTGTAAAGCGAAGCACTGTAAAGAAAAACACTGTAAAGCGAAGCACTGTAAAGTGAAGCACTGTAAAGCGAAGCACTGTAAAGCAAAGCACTGTAAAGTGAAGCACTGTAAAGCGAAGCACTGTAAAGAAAAGCACTGTAAAGCGAAGCACTGTAAAGTGAAGCACTGTAAAGCGAAGCACTGTAAAGAAAAGCACTGTAAAGCGAAGCACTGTAAAGAAGCACTGTAAAGCGAAGCACTGTAAAGAAAAGCACTGTAAAACAAAGCACTGTAAAGCGAAGCACTGTAAAGCGAAGCACTGTAAAGAAAAGCACTGTAAAGCGAAGCACTGTAAAGAAAAGCACTGTAAAGCGAAGCACTGTAAAGTGAAGCACTGTAAAGCAAAGCACTGTAAAGTGAAGCACTGTAAAGCGAAGCACTGTAAAGAAAAGCACTGTAAAGCGAAGCACTGTAAAGCGTGCACTGTCAAGGTGCATGTAAAGCAAATTACTATAAAGCAAAGCACTGTAAAGCGAAGCACTGTAAAGAAAAGCACTGTAAAGCGAAGCACTGTAAAGCGTAGCACTGTAAAGCGTAGCACTGTAAAGCAAATTACTATAAAGCAAAGCACTGTAAAGCAAAGCACTCTAAAACGAAGCACTGTAAAACGAAGCACTGTAACGCGAAGCACTGTAAAGTGAAGCACTGTAAAGCAAAGCACTGTAAAGTGAAGCACTGTAACGCGAAGCACTGTAAAGTGAAGCACTGTAAAGCAAAGCACTGTAAAGTGAAGCACTGTAAAGCGAAGCACTGTAAAGAAAATCACTGTAAAGCGAAGCACTGTAAAGAAAAGCACTGTAAAGCAAAGCACTGTAAAACGAAGCACTGTAAAGCAGAGTCAGCATGTATAATTTTCAGCACATCATCACTGGCTGAACGATGAACCAGTGTGTGGTCATCCTATAACTCGCTTCACTAAGAGAACTGTCTGTCTCAGTCAGTGTTGTAGCTCTCAAGATCAGTCTGTCTCAGTCAGTGTTGTAGCTCTCAAGATCAGTCTGTCTCAGTCAGTGTTGTAGCTCTCAAGATCAGTCTGTCTCAGTCAGTGTTGTAGCTCTCAAGATCAGACTCTCTCAGTCAGTGTTGTAGCTCTCAAGATCAGACTCTCTCAGTCAGTGTTGTAGCTCTCAAGATCAGTCTGTCTCAGTGTTGTAGCTCTCAAGATCAGACTGTCTCAGTCAGTGTTGTAGCTCTCAAGATCAGTCTGTCTCAGTCAGTGTTGTAGCTCTCAAGATCAGTCTGTCTCAGTGTTGTAGCTCTCAAGATCAGACTCTCTCAGTCAGTGTTGTAGCTCTCAAGATCAGACTCTCTCAGTCAGTGTTGTAGCTCTCAAGATCAGTCTGTCTCAGTGTTGTAGCTCTCAAGATCAGACTGTCTCAGTCAGTGTTGTAGCTCTCAAGATCAGTCTGTCTCAGTCAGTGTTGTAGCTCTCAAGATCAGTCTGTCTCAGTCAGTGTTGTAGCTCTCAAGATCAGTCTGTCTCAGTCAGTGTTGTAGCTCTTAAGATCAGTCTGTCTCAGTGTTGTAGCTCTCAAGATCAGACTCTCTCAGTCAGTGTTGTAGCTCTCAAGATCAGACTCTCTCAGTCAGTGTTGTAGCTCTCAAGATCAGTCTGTCTCAGTGTTGTAGCTCTCAAGATCAGACTGTCTCAGTCAGTGTTGTAGCTCTCAAGATCAGTCTGTCTCAGTCAGTGTTGTAGCTCTCAAAATCAGTCTGTCTCAGTCAGTGTTGTAGCTCTCAAGATCAGACTGTCTCAGTCAGTGTTGTAGCTCTCAAGATCAGTCTGTCTCAGTCAGTGTTGTAGCTCTCAAGATCAGACTGTCTCAGGCAGTGTTGTAGCTCTCAAGATCAGTCTGTCTCAGTCAGTGTTGTAGCTCTCAAGATCAGACTGTCTCAGGCAGTGTTGTAGCTCTCAAGATCAGTCTGTCTCAGTCAGTGTTGTAGCTCTCAAGATCAGTCTGTCTCAGTCAGTGTTGTAGCTCTCAAGATCAGTCTGTCTCAGTGTTGTAGCTCTCAAGATCAGACTGTCTGTCAGTGTTGTAGCTCTCAAGATCAGTCTGTCTCAGTCAGTGTTGTAGCTCTCAAGATCAGTCTGTCTCAGTCAGTGTTGTAGCTCTCAAGATCAGACTGTCTCAGTCAGTGTTGTGAGCTCTCAAGATTAGTCTGTCTCAGTCAGTGTTGTAGCTCTCAAGATCAGTCTGTCTCAGTCAGTGTTGTAGCTCTCAAGATCAGTCTGTCTCAGTCAGTGTTGTAGTTCTCAAGATCAGACTGTCTCAGTCAGTGTTGTAGCTCTCAAGATCAGTCTGTCTCAGTCAGTGTTGTAGCTCTCAAGATCAGACTGTCTCAGTCAGTGTTGTAGCTCTCAAGATCAGTCTGTCTCAGTCAGTGTTGTAGCTCTCAAGATCAGACTGTCTCAGTCAGTGTTGTAGCTCTCAAGATCAGACTGTCTCAGTCAGTGTTGTAGCTCTCAAGATCAGACTGTCTCAGTCAGTGTTGTAGCTCTCAAGATCAGTCAGTTTCAGTCCAACATACCAGACTAACACCTGTGTGTGACAACATACCAGACTAACACCTGTGTGTGACTGTTACAAAAAACGCGTTTCTAAAAGCTTAGAGATCTCCAGTGAATACTAGAAAGGACTGCCCTTCTAGCATCCAGCCTGTTACTGGGTTTTCGTAACAAGTAGTCAGTATCCTTGTCCAATTATCCATTAAAATTCAGTATGGTTCAATAGTGCTTTAGGATTACAACTGGTAGGCTACTAACTAGAGAAATTAAAATTTAATAAATTTATTAAGTCTATAAGTTGTCTAGAGGTATATTATCAAAGTAAATTAAATTACAGCAATCAAAATAAAATCAATCTCTCGAGTTCAATATTATTGTGCTGAAAGCACATATCACATTTATAATTCTTAAGTACCGTCAGGTACATTAACATTTAATAAGATATTACAAATATGTACAAGTGTGTGTATGTAAGTGCTCTTAAGTAGTTAGCTATGTCTCAAGACTCGAATAAGACTTAAACAAGTGACTGACAAAGTCCTCAAATAAACTAACTTCTTGACCAACTGGCAACCCGAACAGTCTGCTTGAACAACAAAGAATGCTAAGCCCAATAGCAATGCAATATCAAGCGACTGCGACACAGAATCAGGAACAAGGAGATAATATAACGACACTAAGTAGGGACCATCAGCAGATCCTCCACAAAAGTTACAAAACTCCCATAATACTGAATCTACGTTCAGCATAGGAAAAACGCGACTGTGACAATACACAGAAACCAGTACAAAATTAGGCCAGAAGCTATAGCTAAGGACCTGAGATGTTCAGAGTGTCTATGTGACACACAACCTCAGTACAACGTCGAAAATCACAAAGTCTATATGTGGCATGCAAAGAGTACGTAACCTTTATTCGGCGCATGTACACACCCTCATTTACAGGCTATCTCCCCCAACCAGCGAACCAGGTTGCTAAGAGTTGATGATGGGGCCCCGTCGTTCAAACTAGTGACCAGGTTCTAGCCAATAAGAAGATGGTTTTGGCAATCGCAGAGGTTAGGGGGACCTCCCGCTCCCTTTCTTTCCCCATTCTAACTTTTACCCGGGCATTTTGGCTTTTTTTCGCTTTCTTAGGGAGGACTATATTAACGGGTAAAAAGGGGTCTTTTGCTGAAAAGGTAAGGAAATAAAGTCTAAAATTTTTCTAGGTTTATTTGGCCCATTAACCCAAACGGGCCCTTTTGGAACCGGGTTGTTTAAATGGGGCCTGTCCAACTGGACGGTTAGAAAAGGTGGTTTTGGGAATCGTGGGGTTTGGGGGAGCTTCTGTCGGGCTTGTTTCAAATTTTGCGTTGCTTTTGTTAATACCTTTTGGTGTGGAGAATTTTGCATTGCTTTGTTTATGGTTTTCGCAATCTACTTGTAGCTAAGCGGGGTTCGAAAAATTTACGGGTTGTTGGGTATCTGCATCGACTGGCTAGGAAAATTACCCACCTAGGACGGCCCCAGATTTTTTTCCCAAACCTTTTTGCAAATTTCTTTTAAATTTCTAAACGTGTTCCAAAGGGGCCGTTTTTTTTTGCAAACATAAAAAAAGCACCCTTTCCCGGGGTGGGGCAAAAATTTAAAACCCAAAAAAAAATAAAACTTTGCGTTTTGTTGGGTGAAAATTTAAAAAAGGAGTGGCAAATCCCCCCTTGGGGACTGGGGAAAAACCCCTTTTTTTGCAGGAAAAATGATAAAGGAGAAAAGGCAGTTTCGGGGTTTTTTGGGGTTTAAAAGCGTCGGGGCCTTGAGGGAAAAACCCAATTTTTGAGCAAATGGGACGAGGGGCACGAAGGGAAGTTTATAGGGAAAAGGGAAGGACGTTTTTCGAATTTTAAATAATTTTATTTCAAAAAGCAGTAAGTTTGTTCCCGCCAATGGGAAAAGCTTTTTTAAATTAAAACAGGCGAGTTGGGTCAACCGGGGATCGTTTGGCACCCATTTCGGGAAGGAAATGGTTTTACTTTAAAAAAGGACGTGAATTCTTGATTAAATGTACCCCAAAAGGGGGGGAGCTTCCTTTTTAAAAAGAAAAAGAAAAAAAAAAAAAAAGGGGAAGGGAAAGGAGGAAACAAAAAAGAAGGGAAAAAAAAAGGGGGGGGATTTGGGGGGAGGAGAGGAAAAGGGAGGGGGAAGGGGAGGGGACGTGATTAAACCACTGCTTTGGGAGGGCCCCCGGGTTTTGTGTATTTCGAAACTAAACCGCCCCTTGTCCGAGGGGTCCCGTCTTCTTTTCAACAGCCGGGCATCAGCAGAGATCGTAACTTTGAGAATGAAGTGCCAGCCGGAGGGAGAACTCTACGTCACCAACTAAGCCAGGGGTGACCCAGTTCTCAACATATGGTCCACCTGCGGAGAGGCAAATACTCATGGTCATTCGACAACAGTACCCCAGAGAGACACCACCCAGAACGACCCCTTTTTTGAAAAGTCAACAGGGGAAAGGGAAGCCTGCGCTGTTTCAGGTGCAAAAAAGTGGTCAACTTTCCCCACCCCCCCCAAACCCCCAACCCTTTTGGGGGAAAATCTCTAATACCCCTAGTAACTGTCCCCTAGAAAGTAAAAAAAGGTTTTGGCCCCTTATTTTTTGCAAAAGTTTTATTTCCCTTCAGGAAAATCAGAAACAACTAAGGAAAAGCCCTTTAGAGATAGGGACATAGGCTCACTTGTAAGGAGGGAAATTCCCCTTTCAGAGATACTTTTTTAAATTCCTTGTTTTTTGGGAAAGCAAATGGAACAGCATATATTCTTTTCCTTTGCTAAAATTATATACAGTGAAATATTCAGGGTATTGATGAGGTGTCTCAAAAGGTTTCCCCCATGAAAATGCATGTTTTACTGGGAAATAACATTACTATGTTGTTGTGTCCTGCCCCTAAAATGATTAATTCTTCTCCGGTGTTGGCCATAACCGGGCAACACCCCAAGGGTTGTCTGGGAGAATGTTGACCTACCCGGGAGAACCCGATCTCGGAATAGCCAAGTTTTACGAGGAAAACGGGCCCGAGCCTCGTGATCAAGTGAACAGACCCGTCAACCTTTTCCTATTCCCGGGTTTGCAGGATTCCCGATTCTCGTTTCCATGCCGAGGGATGTCCTTCCCGGGAGGAACAACGAAAGGACCTTTTTAAAATTCGCTTTGAGGCACCCATGGGTAAATTTTTGGGTCACCCGGTCAATATAAGTTAAAAACGATTTTTTGACTGCACTGAACTGGTAGGAGATGGGGCCGGCAATTGTATCAGGTTAGGGGTTCCCCAACGAAGTATAGCCCTAAAATTTTAAATTTAGCCATAATACGTCTTTAGGGGGTCATTTAGGAATTACAAAAACCTTGAAAAGAATCACAAAAAAATTTTATGGCCCAAAATTAAAGAAAGTTGAAAAATCATATTGGTTTTTGCCGAGAATGTCGCAATTTGGGAAACCTGGACATTCATTAACCTGCCCCTTCCCAAACCCTAACCGCTGAGGGGAAAACCCTTTTGCTTTTAAATTATGGGGTGGAGGTCCACACCTAGGTCAAAATTGGAAATCAATTTTTTTTCGTTAGGGATAAAGTAACCCAGATACCTAAAGAAATTCCATGGTAGTATTAAATACTAAAGTATTTCAAAGCTTTAAAAAATTTTTCTTTTTTGGCATTCCAAAAACTTTTAAAAGGATCAAGGACAACTCATCCAAAGATTTAGGGAGTATTAAGGTTGGGGATAATACAACTTACCATGCATATCCTCAGTCCAAGGCCCCTTGAAAGTTTTCCAAAAATTTTAAAAAAAATGATGGGTTTTTGCATGCACTTCCTCAGATGGGATAACCCTCCCTTTGTTGCTGTTTCGTAGGAAAGGGTTTTGAAAGGTCTACGGGGTATAGCCCTTTTGAGCGATTTTGGGAAAAATGTACAGGTCCCCTGGTGCTCAAAGAAGGATGGAGGGGAGAAACGTTAGTTCACACTCTACAACCGTTTTTAAAGGTTGAGGTGGCACCCCTTTACCCAAAGGCTAACCAAAAGCAGCTAAAAGAAAGATGAAACAGGGTAGACAGAAGTGCAAAATTTTCCGCTCCTTCCACCCAGGAGCAAGGTGTTGGGCAGGCCCTATACCTGGCCACACTTAAAACTAGATTTACGGGCCCTTGAAATTTGTAAGTAGATATCTATGTAAATTATGGGGTAGCCCCCTTTGAAAACCTCAAAATCAAAAACTTCCCTTTAATCAGTTAAAAGTACTTCATACCCCAGATAAAGCCAGAAATGATTGTCCTTCCCTCTGAGGAAACCTGACTCTTTGCACTCTTCTCTAAAATTTAAAATTAAAATTTTCAAATTTGTCCTCCTAAAGGACCCAGCCCTTTAATGGAGAGATTATCTAAAACCAACAACAATTTAACTGAGCTTTACGTCATATCCTAATATTTTTTCGGAGTCCGAAAAAATGTACGTTGGTTACCATGATGAGATGGGGGAGACCAAAACCAATTAAATTCCCCCTACAGAGCTAATCCTGAAAAGAAAAGGGCTATTGCAGGAAGTAAAATTTTTTGTTAAAGCATGGTTTAGTGGAGGAGTCATCTTCCGGGGCTTCACCGTGCACCCTTGTGAGAAGGCTGAGGGGGTTTCGTATGTGTACAGACTCCGTAAAGTGAACGGGTCACAAACAGGCTTCCCTCTTCCTGCGGGATGCGAAATTATTTTGGGGGGGTAAGGCTTACTTTTTGGTCCAAATTTTAGATTTCAAAGGTCTATCGGTACCTTGAAGATAAGGCAAAGGGAAAATTCTCGGCCTTCGTAATCCGGGGGTCTTTCAATACCGTTACACCCTTGGGATGAAAAACCCCCCTTTTTCATTAGAAACTTATCCATCGGTATTAAAGGATTAAAGGGCACGGCAGCGTCCAGATGAAATTGTTGTGGTGTTGATATTGGGATAAAACACCTACTTAACGAAAGGCTCTGTTTGGACCTTTAATTTCCATTTAACAGTTAATTTTTTTAATCTTCCTTTTCCCCGGGCCCCTGTCATTTCTAGGCCATGAAGTAGGTGTGGTAAAATGCACCTTAAAACTTTAAAGTTCTTTTATTAAAGTTATCCGTTCCTCATGATAGGAAAACTCTTCAATTTCCCAGGCAGATAGGTTTTACAGAAAATTCTGTAAGAATTTCTCAATTTGTAGCCCCCTCTTTCCCTTTTACCAGTCATAAAATTCCTTTAATTGGACGTCAGACTGTAAAACTGCTTTTAAAAAAACCCCCCCCGGAAGGTTCTTGATGTTTGGGGGGGTTTTATTTTGGGAATGGATCTGTGCCCGTTCCCCAATTAAGCCCGAAAAAATAGGGGAAAAAAAAACCCCCCCCCCAAAAAAAAAAGTTTTTAAAAAAAAAAAAAATTTTTAAAAAAATTTTTCCCAAAAAATTTAAAAAAAAAAAAAAAAGGGGGTTGGGGCCCCCCGGAAAAAACATTCCCCCCAAACGGGAACAAGGAGTTGGCAGCCCCGTAAACATCCCCCCCCCCCCTTTTCAGCAAGTTCCAGCCGCGTTCAGGGGTTTTTACCCCTTGAAAAAAACCCTCGGCTGGTAAATGGCTTTGGAGCATTTTTCGATGTTTATGTTTGGGGCCAGATCGCAGGGGTAAGTCTACAGTGATCACAAACCCAGTATTCTCCAAGCCATGAGAACACAAAAAGGTTATGCGCTGGACGCTAAGGGCTGCAACCCTATAAACTGTCGATTAAATTTTTTGCCGGAAAGAAAAATATTTGGCAGATCTTTTTCTAGGTATAATAATTTTTTTTGGGAGGATGTTATTAGGTACCCTTTCATGCTCTTTTTTTTTTTCCCCTGGGTGGGGTTTTTTTTTTTGTGGGGGGTGCGGGCTCCCCTCCCCCGTATCTTACCTATGCAGCCGTCTGAGCTGTCCACTTAAGTTTAGAGTTGGTTTTGGGCACGAGAAAAACGAGCTCTATCAAAGAGTTTGGGGGTGGAGAGGGAAAGGCGGGGCCCCCTTTTTTTGTGCCAGGCGGCACGGTTTCCACGGGGGGGTGGCAGCCTAATCTGAGCCTTTCGGGGTGGGGGTGTGGCATGCAAAGAGTACGTAACCTTTTTTCGGGGCATGACACACCCTCATTTACAGGCTTTTTCCCCCCCCCACGAACCCGGGTTTTAAGAGTTGATGTGGGGCCCCGTCGTTTACTAGTGACCCGGTTCTAGCCAATAAGATGGGTTTTGGGAAATCGCAGAGGGGTTTGGGGTACCCCTCTCCTGTTGCCTTTTATTCCCTTCAGACTGGTTGAAGCACGGGCTGCTTCTTTGGCTTCATTTTTGCTTTGCTTTCCCTGGGTGCATATATTATCATGTACATAGTGTACATATTGCTGTTATAAAATTTTGGTGAAGGATAATATAAGTCTAAACTTTTTCTACTGTGTTTTTTTTGCTCCCCTTACACCGGGGTAACAGGCCATTTGGAAACCTGGGTTTAAAAAACTATCAATGTTCGTGAAAAAAAGTTTACAGAACAACAAAATAAAGAGACAGAAATCTGCAACCCAAGCTGTTAGAGCAGACTGACTACTTACGAGAGGTGGGACACCCCCCCCCCGATCACGTGATGTAGTGGACAACTGCAGTCGAAACCCGGGAGTATAACGAGCGACAAGCGAAATACAGTAGTTTTGAAATCAAGATAACTAGACATATTTTGTAATCAAACATAGTCAATAAGAATATAAAACAAAATATTTTTTCGTTTTGCTATTATCGCAAATATAAACAATTAAAATTTATGAAAAAGGGAATTACATTCATATAACAAATAATCATTGTAACCCCCTTTAGGGGGGTTTCAACATGAAACATACCCGTAACACCTGTGTGTGACAAAAATCCAGATAACAACCCGGTTGGGGACAACATACCCAACTAAAACCTGTGGTGACAACATACCAGACTAACCCCTGTGGTGAAATATACCCAACTAAACCCCGTGTGTGACAACAACCAGCTAAAACCTGTGTGTGACAAAAATCCAGATAACACCTGTGTGTGAAACATACCAGACTAACACCTGTGGGCAAAATACCCGACTAAAACCTGTGTGGACAAATACCAGATAACACCTGTGTTGACAACAGGTATAAAACTTTGTTTATCTGTCACACATGGGTTGTGAAATGAATTAAAATAGAAAAAAATGTAGTATTTTATTTAATCTGGGAAGCGCCCACGTTAAATTTTTAAATTTTTAAAATTTTTGTTTCTTTTCAGGGGGAACCAAGTTGTTCGATTGGATTTATTATTTATGTGTTTTTTTTGTATTATTGATGTCGTTGTTGCGTAATGTCGTTGTTCTTAAAGAAACAACGACTTTTCGCGAACAAGATGGTGTGGGTGGTGGTGGTGGATGGTGGGGGCGGGGTGGTGGGGTGGTGGTGGTGGGGGGAGGTGGGGGTGGTGGTGGTGGGGGGGTGAGGGGGGTGATGGTGGTGGAGGTGGGGGGGAGGTGGTGGTGGTGGTGGAGGGGGTGGTGGGGTGGTGGGGGTGATGGTGGTGGGGGTGATGGTGGTGGTAGTGGTGGGGGTGGGGGTGGGAGGGGGGGTGGCGGCGGTGGTGGGGTGGTGGTGGGGGTGATGGTGGATGTGGGGATGGTGGTAGTGTTGGTGGTGGTGGGGGTGGTGGGGTGGTTTGGGGGGGGGGGGGGGGGGGTGGTGGTGGTGGGGTTTGGGGCGGTGGTGGAGGGGGGGTGGTGGGGGGGCGGTGGTGGGGGTGGTGGGGGTGGGGGGGGTGGGGTGGGGCGGTGGTGGTGGGGGTGGGGTGGTGGGGTGGTGGGGGGGTGGGGGCGGTGGTGGCGGTGGTGGGGCGGTGGGGTGGGGTGGGATGGTGGGGGTGGTGGTGGTGGTGGTGGTGGTGATGGGGGTGGTGGTGGGGGGTGGTGGTGGGGGTGATGGTGGTATGGTGGGGTGGTGGTGGTGATGGTGGTGGAGTGGTGGGGGAGGTGGTGGTGAGGAAGGGGGGGTGGTGGGGTGGTGGTGGTGGTGGTGGTGGGGGGGTGGTGGGGGAGGGGGGTGGGGGGTGGGGTGGGGGGTGTGGTGGTGGGGGGGTGGTGGGGGGTGGGGGTGGTGGGGGGGTGGGGGGTGGTGGTGGGGGGTGGTGGTAGGGGGGGTGGGGGGGGGGTTTGGGGGATGGGGGGGGGGGGTTTTGGGGGGGTGTGGGTGGGGTGGTGGTTGGTGGGGTTGGGGGGTGGTGGGTGGGGTTTGGTGGTGGTGTGGTGGTGGTTGGGGGGGGTGGTTGGGGGGTGGGGGTGGTCGGTGCGGTTGGGGTGTGGTGGGTGGGGGTGGTGGTTGTGGTGGGGGGGGGTGGTGGTGGTATGGTGGTGGTTGGTGGGTGGTGGTGGTGGTGGGGGGTTTTGGGGGTGGGTGGTGGGGGTGGTGGTGGGGTGGTGGGTGGTGGTGTGGTGGGAGGAGTGGTGGTGGTTGGGGTATGGTGGGGTGGTTGTTTGGGGGTGGGGGTTTTGGGGGGTTGGGGCGGTGGTGGGGGGTGGTGGGTGGTGGTGGTCGGGGGGTGGTGGTGGGGGGGGGGGTGGGGTTTGTGGTGGGGGGGGTGGTGGGGGGGGTGGGGTTTTGGGGGTGGTGGGTGGTGGGGTGGTGGGTTTTTTGGGTGGTGGTTGGGGTTTTTTGGTGTGGTGGTGTGGTTGGTGGTGGTGGTGTGTTTGGTGGTGGGGGTGTGTGGGGTGGTGTTGTTTGGGTTGTGGGTTTGTGGTGGGGGTGTTTTGGTTCCTTCCTTGTGGGGTTTGAAGTTTACTGTTTTGTAAATTTCCAAAAAGGGGTTTGGATATTTCTTTCCGGTTTTTGTTTTGTTTTTCTTTCCAGCCCCCTTTTTCAAACACCAAAAATTAACCCACTCTTCTCAAAGTCATCAAACCCCCAAATTGGGTTAAAAAACGCCCAAAAAAACATTTACCCCCCCCCTTACTAAACCAAAAAACGAAAAAAGTTTCCCCCAAAATTTTTAAATTGCTTAATTTAAAAAAACCACATTTTTCCACCCCCTTTTAAATTTTTGCTTACCTAAACCTTTTAACCCAAACTCTTTTCAAGAGTTCCCTCAACAAAAACCCCAAAATATAACATTCAAACAAAACGTCAAAGGAAAAACCTTCCCACCCAACCCTCTCCCCCAATCCAAACCAATCAAAGCCTCCCCAAAGGGGAAAACCTCTCCAAAAAAATTCCCCATGAAAGGGTTTTAAAAACCAAATCACCCCTTCTTTCACACCCCGTCCCACCCCGCCTTTGCCATTCCTGGAAACAATGAATAAACAAAAACCCCCTATCTAACCCCCAGCTTTTTAACCTGCCAAGGGTTGACTTTCCCGACTCCTCCCCCTCCCACCCCCTTTTCATTTTTTCCACATTTCCTTTCCCTTTCCTTCCCAAACTCCACCCCCGTCCCCATGTTCATTTGGGGGGTTTTTAAACTTTGAAAACTTTGGGGGGGGGGTGGTTTACGGGTGGTTATTGTTCTGGTTTGGGGGGGTTGGGGTTTCGGTGGTTGGGATTTTTTTGGGGGGGGGGTTTTTCGTTTTTGGTTTTTATTGTTTGGTTTTCCATACTTTTTGTAAAATGGAAAAGGGGGTTTGGGGTTAATAGGTTGGGGGTTTTTTTTCCTTACAGCTTTCCTTATCCCCCTC